>JAUPFT010000022.1:612500-1212500 GCA_036936625.1 Parnassius smintheus behrii
CTACAAGCAAGTAGATGGGGTTGCGATAGGCTCACCTGTATCTTCCATTGTCGCCGATATATTCATGGAAGACTTTGAGGAGAAAGCCCTCCTTACTGCACCAGTTACCCCAAGGTTCTACAAGCGGTACGTAGACGATACTTTCACAATTTTACCATCAGACAAAGTAACTGCATTTTTAGAACATCTTAATTCCATAAACTCTAAAATTCAATTTACTATGGAGTTAGAGGCAAATAATTCCTTAGCTTCCCTAGATGTGTTAGTCATCCGAAATCCTAACAACACCATAGGTCATACTGTGTATAGAAAAAAGACCCATACAAACCGATATTTAAATGGTGAATCTCATCACCATCCTTCACAGTTAGCTACCGTGGGCAAATCTTTGTTAGAGAGAGCACGAGGGATCTGTGACAGCAAACACCGATCTTCAGCACGTCAAGCATGTTCTGCACGACAACAAGCTTCGGGTCCCGCGCTTACGTACAGTGACCGAGTGAAGCCGGCCACAGTCGAGCGTGTGCCTGCTGTACTACCATATGTTAGAGGTGTCACAGACAAGATTGGCTACATCTTGAAGCGAGCTTCCATTAGAACATTCTACAAGCCGCCGAAGAAGATAGGTCAGTTCTTACCATCCGTCAAGTGTGATATACCTCTACAAGATGCAGGAGTGTACAAGCTCGATTGTGATTGTGGTCTCTCATATATAGGGCAAACAAAGAGATCGATTAGAACCCGCGTAAAAGAACACATACCTGACGTGGAGCATCAACGTTCCGGGAAGTCTGCAGTTTGCGATCATATCCTAGATGGCCCCAACCATTACATCAGATTTGATGGACCACAAATCCTCGCGAAAGAACATCGATTCCCACCAAGGATGATACGTGAGGTTATTTATTGAAATTAAAAAAACATCCTAATTTCAATAGAGAAGGAGGCTGGGTACTACCACCTGCTTGGGACCCTATAATTAATAAAATTAAAACGAAACCCAAGCATTCCACTGCAAGACTTCAAAAAACAGTTCATTCTGCGTAGATCGGACCAAAGACAATTATTAAAAAGCTAAAGGTACTCCGGATTAACTTTGACATCGGGACGTCAGTCACCTCAGTCCCCCGTGACCATCGGTGCCGGAAAGCACTCGAAACGTCGGGGTTATTATTTTTAATAATATAAATAAACGCGATAAAATCCGTAAAAGTTGTTTGAATCAATTAATAAATGTAATAAAAAAGTGACATCTTGTATCTAATCGACATTTGAGATCATTTGGTTATTGCGCCATCTATGAAGGAGTAGCCAAAACTATTATTATTAAATGACTGAACGTTGTAGTTCTCATTGAATTGTAAAGAGGACGCTACCACTATTTATTAATTAAATATCAACAAATAAAAACAAAACTTTTGGTTTTCTATTTAAAAAGTTCATAAAAGAGTAATTAAAGATTTTTTGTCACTTTCGCAAATTCAGAAATACCGTTACTGTACTTGATTATTATATTTTCACAAACCATCGCAACTAATTCAGTGGTTGTTAAGGCAGTCAACTTAGGTAAATAACAAGAATGTTATCCGACAGATGGCGCAGTAAGAAACTATAAGAAATGTAAAGCAGCAAACTCTAAAGTGCTCAGTTATAACTGTGATTGTACTTAGGAATAAGGAACAAGGAATATTATGCATAGCTGAACTTAATCGATTTGGCAAATTGTCTTGACATGTCCTCAAAAGAATCTTTGTAGTTGGGTGGCTAGTACGACATTACGCATCGACACGCACGCAGACGTGATCACGTGACGACGTAAGCAAGCAATGGACGTCGACGTCGGTACAAGTCAAGTTCAAGGTAACCACAGTATGAAATCCATCTGTTAGCAGAAGAATGAAAACTTGAAAACAAAAAATAACAAAATTTTAATTGAAACAATCAGAACAATTTAAAAATATATCGATGTGACCCTAGCTCCTGTAAAAGATTAACTTTTGTTAATATTTAACTAACTGTGTATCCAAAGCTTTTAGTGATTTTTTCTAAAAAGAATAATCTGTACTACTTTTATATATAATATATTTTATATATAATAAAATAAAGCGGATGATTTTTCTCTTTAAACACGCTAAATACTACTGAAACTACCAGTCCAATTTCAATAATTATTTATGTACATGATAGCCTAAGATGTTTTTTAAAATTAATGATAGCTAGATTCACGAGGAATGGCATAGCCTATCCAGCACTAAGATAACCTTTAGTAATAATTATTGTGAAGCAAATCGGAAAAAATAGCGCTCCCAAACTAACAATCATAATTTTCAATTCATAGTAGGCATAATCATTAGTGATGTGTAAATACTAAAATACAATGTTCTACAAAAATATTGATCTTTACTCCATTAAAAAAGTTTCCGATATCATAAGCCTATTTCTTATACATAAGCCACAATAAGGTACTTTGTGACAAAAATATTGAAAATTAAAAATAGATAAATGAGCTTTATTATTAGGCAAGGCATATTAATCCTAGCTGTATGACGAGAAATAAGGTGACCTCTATAGGCGAGGTGTATTGTCGCGCGGCTCAGTCGCGTGATATACGCGGGTGATACATCAAAATCAACATCAGTGACACACATGGATATAAGTTATGTACTTAACTCCTTATAATATTAATACGAACGGCTCGGCTCGACCGGGGTAGGGCCACGCTCTCACAGAATACCAGCGTAAAAATGCAGCTTAATGCTCTTGTATTTAGTGTGGTGAGTGTAGAGCACCGGAGACCACTTTTACTGGAAACTAGGCATCCATCGGGAGTGATATCGCATCTGCATTTTGATTCTTAATTGGGGAGAAGTGTAGAAGTCAATGGGCCACGGCATCCACTTACCATCAGGTGAACTGCGTGCTCACACTCAGCGCTCTGCTCAATTACTTCCATAACATCACTCAACGAGAACGTCTTAGGCTGGGTAGTAACACATAAGCACTAGAGATCCATATCTAATGTGCATATATTATATGTGAATAGATTGCTACAGGCAGTATTGCAAGCTGACTCGCAGAGCAATACATCAAGATGCGTGTCACCGACCTCTACCGCGGAGCGGTTATCTCTCCTGTCACACTATCGCTATCTTGACTGATGTCTCTTAAAATTTCCTCACAAACAGTCAAAGACAATCAAAAACCTACGTAAACAAAACCTTGAATAGTATAACTCAAAGTGTAACAAGAGGGAGGGACTACCCTTTTTTTTTGAAAGATCACCGACGAAAAATATCAATAGTTTTACAGATAATATACATGCATTATTTTTATTATTTTTTATTAATTTGTACTGTTTATCAAAATAAAATAAATTATTATTAAATTATTATTATTATTATTATTATTCTATGACACCACGTAAAAAAAAATGAAGGAAATTTAAATTTAAATAATAAGTTACTATAATTAAAAGATATAAATAACTCACGCTTCTATATTATCTTTCATCTAAAAAAAAGTAAACAAAAGCAATTTTAATTAAGAGTGATAATATACATTCTGTAAACACTAGGAAGTAACTTAAGCTTGTAATATCATTACCTAGAATTAACATAATCAGTATGAATCAATATTTATGGACAAATTTATTGTTACGTTCCAGAAAAAACACTCGTTATATAATTTAAATATATTGCAAAAAAAAATTAATTTCTTCTGTAGTAATTATCGTGCGCACTGGGCTTAAGCATTAGTTAATGCTACATAAAAAGAATATTTTGGAATGTCTGTTTTTTTTCGAATTTCATTTTTTTATGTAATTATTGCGTTACATTGTATTCTTTCATACTGCAAAAATTTTGCCAAGTTGTGAATTTTTTTCTTTAAAATTTTTGTCTTGACTGCTTTGGATATTGTGTAATCCAAGCATAAAACTGCAAGACTTCAGGATACTATAAGTTCATACTGTGTAGATCGAAACAAAAATTAATAATTTTTATCTGTGGTAACCGCGGTTAACTATGACATTTAGACGTTGAACAACTCAGTCCTCCCCGTGACCATGGGTGCTGTAAAGTGCTCGAAACGTCGGGAATACAAATAAGTTAATATACGTGATAAATCCATAAAAACTAGAATTTTTTAAATGTGTAGTGTTCGCGTCTCAGAAATCATTAAATATACGTTTTAAGTTTAATTTTAACATATATGAAATAGCATATTCGCAAACATTAATGACTACCTATTTACTAAATTACTTGCTTCGTGCAGGATTCGAATCTGGGACCCCTCGCGTCACAGCTTAATTAGCTACCTTCGTTTAGCTTAATTAAGCATAAAATGATTTTAGTTTTGTTGATAATAAAATATATAGTACTAGAGATACAAACGTAAATCTAAACCATCTAGGAATACATTCAAACACACAAAATATTTCATCAAAATCAGTCGAGTCGTTGTTTCGTTTTAGCGAAACCAACGGATAGAAATTGATTTTTATATTTTATACGAGTATAATATGAGAAAAAGAGTTTAAATAGAGTAAATTTTATACGTGGTAGAGCCATGCTGTAGTTATGTTAATAGTATAGTTGTAGCACGAATGGGTCGGCTCGACCTGGGAAGGACCACGCTCTCACAGAATATCAGCTTAATGCTGCTGTGTTTAGTATGGTGAGTGTAGAGACCCGGACACCCATTTTACTAAAAACGCGACATTCCATCTTAGTCTTCACGGGTGACAACACATCTGCATTTTGATTCGTAATCCAGGATGAATGTGGATGTCTATGGTCCACAGTGGGGTTCCTTGAGGAGATTCTGTTCCTAGAGGCCTATGTTTAGCAGTAGAATGGATTATGAAGGGCTGTTATTTTATCATCATGATGACGGTAAAAATCCTAATGTGTTTTGGGCACATTTCGAAATCAACAATGTATGCAAAATATTGCTTTTTTTTCAATAGCAGCGATATGCACTGCAGCGATATGCACTGCAGCGATATGCACTGCAGCGATATGCACTGCAGCGATATGCACTGCAGCGATATGCACCGCAGCGATATGCACTGCAGCGATATGCACTGCAGCGATATGCACTGCAGCGATATGCACTGCAGCGATATGCACTGCAGCGATATGCACTGCAGCGATATGCACTGCAGCGATATGCACTGCAGCGATATGCACTGCAGCGATATGCACTGCAGCGATATGCACTGCTGCAATATGCAGTGCTGCGTTGTAGCAAACAGCAGACTGTTTTCTTGAACCTTCTACAATCATATCGACCTGGAAAATCCATTGGCGAAAGTAAATTCATATATCATATCACACTTAATATTTTCATTTATGCTGCCTCTTTAGTCTAGTGGTTGTAGTAGTGCGACTGCTGATCATAAGGTCCTGGGTTCGAATCCCGGGTCGGGCCAAAAAATCAATTATTGAGTTTTTCTGTCAAGAAATTCTCAGTAGGTGCCTGGAGTCAGGAAGTTGGCGGTGTCTCACCCGCGTGCCTCGGAAAGCACGTAAAGCCAGTGAAAAAGTTGGTCCTGCGCCTGATCCCTCTCCGGTCGTGTTGGTTTACCGTCCCACCGGATTACGAGAGTGAGGGAATAGAGAGTGCACCTGTGCTTGCGCATACACTTGGGCACTATAATCCCGGCGGGCCGCAGTGGCCGAAATTCGCTCTGGAGGACATTATTATTATTTTGCTGATGCAAATTATTAGTCAAAATGAAGTAGGACCTCAGGTTTTGTATAGGATGCTCAGTAATATAATTAAAAACCGGCCAAGAGCGTGTCGGGCCACGCTCAGTGTAGGGTTCCGTAGTTTCCCGTCCGTCACAATAAGTGTTCCCACTTATGAGTTTAAAGGTGGGTATCCATTATGTTCGCGCTGGTGGGTACTGTTGTTTCCATCCAAGTTCAAAATGATTTTCCTAGAAAGTCCTTATAAAGTTCTACTTTTCAGATTTTTTTCATATTTTCTAAACTTATGATTCAAAAGTTAGAGGAGGGGACACATTGTTTTTTACTTTTGGAGCGATTATTTCCGAAATTATTGACATTATCAAAAAATGATTTTAGGAAACCCCTATTCATTTTTAAATACCTTTCCAACAATATATCACTCGTTAGGGTTGAAATTAAAAAAAAATCACTTCCCACTTTACATATAGGAGGGCTACCCTAATAAAACATTTTTTTTTCAATTTTTATTTTACCACTTTGTCGGCGTGATTGATACACATATTGGTACCATTTAAGCTTCAGCTGTAACAATTTCAGCTTTCTAGTGCTAACGGTCACAGAGATTAAGCGAGGACGGACAGACGGACAGACAGACATGGCGAAACTATAAGGGTTCCTAGTTGACTACGGAACCCTAAAAATGAAAATACGGGGATACAATAGGAACGTCGCTATTAAAAAGTCAAGCAAACAGTATTTCAGCCACCAAATTATACCTTGAATATTGTTACTATTTTATGGTACTATGGCTACGTCAAGCAAACAGTATTTCAGCCACCAAATTATACCTTGAATATTGTTACTATTTTATGGTACTATGGCTACGTCAAGCAAACAATATTTCCACCACCAAATTATACCTTAAAATTTAAATCCGGCGCTTATCTTAGCGCTAAAGCACAACATCAGTATCTTTCAAAATGTATTCAGAAGAGGACACGTTATTGTAGGCCAACACGCCGTTGCTCGTGTTATTATTACTGAGAGGCAAACGCAGAAGACTCTGGATGCGACCGCTGTTTAATAAGGCTAGACTTTAAAAAAAATTAACGAGTGGGTTCTCGAATAATGAAGCAGCTCGATCGACGTGGACTAATTGGACTAACCATTGTACCATCGATAGATAGGTATGGTAGAAACTATCGATTGACATCGGATAATCCATTCCACCATCAATCGAAGGCGTCAAGTCAATTTCCACTATCC
The DNA here is from genome assembly GCA_036936625.1 of Parnassius smintheus behrii. Lineage (NCBI taxonomy): Eukaryota > Metazoa > Arthropoda > Insecta > Lepidoptera > Papilionidae > Parnassius > Parnassius smintheus. The sequence goes on from JAUPFT010000022.1 coordinate 619,460, forward strand.
TTCCAACAGGCCTTTCATGATGGCCTGTTGAAAGGATAGTGGTAGATGGTTCGGGCCTCTTTCTTCCTTCTTCCGAAACATCAAAAGAGAAACGACGCTCGGGCGGCTTCTTAATTTCTTCCGAAACACCAAAAGGGAACGGTGCGCGGGCTGCTTCTTTCTTCTGAAATTCCAAAAGGGAAATGTTGGTTAGGCGTCTTCCGAAACGCCAAAAGGAAAACGACATTCAGGTGTCTTCCCACAGCTGATTCTTGATCCGGTTGCGAAGGTTCAATTGAAAAGACGGTCTTGCTTCTTCATCTCACGCCCTAACAGTGATCTACCAAGTATTGGACCCTTTCCTATGCCATACCTCGTTGGATTCGGAAAGCATAGCGGTGGGCGTGACCCCTGATAAGACGTTTAACTCAGAAACACATACCGCCCTCTCAAAAGAAAGTGGTTGACAACTGAGATTACGGGTCCAGTGGGTGGTCCCGGTCTATACGTCAGACATGAACTTATTGGACCATATATATTCTTCAATTCCCTACATATAGGGTCACCACTGGTGAAATAAAACAGAAATTACTCGTAACTGACCCTAAGAAATGTGATGAATTTACTACTTTCACTTTACTTTAATTTTTCCCATATCCGTTTTTTTTTTTCTTGGTTATAACTGGTAACTGTAGATTGTCCCGCACTGTCCGGACAATTTGAAGCCAGCGTTGTCGTCTACAAGGGACTACTCTTGTTTATATCATGCAGGTTTCGGGCCTCGGGGTGTTCCCCATTACTCGGGTAAATCTCACAGCCCATTTCGATGGGCCGGTCTTGGGAGCCATACATTGTACGACATTGTAGGTACTCTTCTTGGCGTATTGCGCGCCACCAGGTAGGTGCTACCGGAGGGTTAGCCGTCTCGAAGCCCCGCGGAGTTTCGAGGAGAAGGAGTCGACGCAGGGCCAATCTTGCTGACAGGAGTGCACTCCCGATAGCAGCACTCTGGGCCTCCAGTGCTCCTTCCTGGCTCTAGGTAATGGCCTGGTGGATTCCTAGGCAGAAGTTGGTGTATCTCGCGCCTCTGGGAAGGGATCTGCCGAAGGGTCAGCAACCTCCAGGTCCCGCGGAGACGCATCTCGACGCGGAGCCGAAGTCACCAACAGGCGCACGCTCTCCTAGCAGCACGCCGGGCCTTCGGAGTTCGCTTCCCAGCATGGTAGATTAAGCGCAGCGTTGAGTATGTAACATCCCGGGCGGGGTCAGGGGCGTGCACACACTGCGAAGCGACGCGCTGTACTTGTCCCACCCGGGCGGGAGCTGACGACCGACGGACGTGACCGCCTGCTAGCGCGGTCCGGACGCGACTCCGATAAAATGACAATTTGAAAATTAATCGATTAACTTAAGTACCACCGAGCTAAACCTTAAAGTGAGCCAGGCGCAATAAGCCTATTTCGCACATAATTTTCAATATCACATTTCTATAATTTGTATCATAACTTTATTTTTCATAAAAAGCACACATAACATTTATATTTTCCAAAAAGAACAAATTTAAACATATATAAAAATATAAAAAATTTACATTATTTAAGTATTAATAAAATATAAGACATAATATCACTCCTCACAAACTATTTCCTATGGTCATAGACCTTAAATACTCTAAATACAACTTTTATTACATCTTAAGACACTAAATACCGTTTTCATAATACAGTTTCCATCAGTACTTTCACCTATCTTGAACAATTCAACAGTTTAATGCGAGAATTAAAATTTTAAACAGATCTTTAAGCAAAATTACACCTTTAATGTGACATTTAATATTTTCATTATCTCGATATTTTATTTTTATCTCTAAAACAAAGACCTACTCAAATTTTCATTATCTCATTTTTATACAGAATCTAGCAAAAACAATTACAAGTCGTTATTGCATTTATTTTAGGAAACTAAAAAATGGACAAAAATATAATTAAGTTCATATCTTAATATTTTTAATATTTCTTTAAAACGGTTCGTGCCTGTCCGTTTTACTGCTGAGAACCTCTGCAAGGTGTCGCACCTAAATCTACACGACCCTCGGGACTATATTGGAGGCTCTTGCCATTCCTTTCTAACATTTATACTTGTCCTTGTCTATATCGACGATCTATCGATTGGTGTGGTAACACCCTACCAGGTTAGGAACACATATCTAGACTTCTTTGTTCGTAGTTCTAGTCTCGTAGTCCTTCTACCGTCAGTTATTTTCGACTCACTCGCTCTAGGGCTTTAAAAAAGTTCATAACATTGTGATTAGAATTGTCTTTAATGCACTGAGAAGTGACATCTTTGAGAGCGACCGTACATAAAGCGGGATTACGCTGGATTACTGGATACATGGCATTCCATCTTAGTCCTCAGGAGTGACAACGCATCTAAACTTTGATCCTTAATCGAGGATAAATTTATATGTCTATGGGCCACAGTATCCACTTACCATCAGATGCACTGTGTGCTCGTTTGTTACCCTTATTCTATAAAAAAAGGCATGAGCATTAATTATTATATGGGTGAGACTGGACTTCAGATTCAAGATTTCCGATTCGGTTAATATCTGTTTTTGTCACGAAAAGTTTGTTGACCTTATCTATGTGATAAGGAGGATCTAATCTGTTGGTTGAGATAACTGAGATACAGAAGGAAAATATCTTTGGAAAACAATGACCTTGGGTAGCTTTACGTGTTATGAACCGACTGCGTCGTTGGTCAGCTGGTGGTGAATGCAATGCAGATCTTGAAGCACGTATCGCTCCAACAAATCAGTTATTGCGTTTTCTGTCAATAAATTCTCAGTAGCAGCCCGCTATAAATAATAAATAATGTTTAATGGAATTTACAGCATCGCCTCTAGCGCTCCAACGTGTGTCCTGACCTTTTATCAACTTTTCCCTACGGCTAAAAGAAGAATTTCTCACCGGTGTGTTGACGTGGCAAAATGTAGCAGCGTTCTAGCTTGCCAATGGAAGTCACCGAATTTACCTCCACTGATGCTGCACGTGGGGAAACTGGGTTTAATTAATGTTTTGAGCAAGAGATAAATTTGGCATAGGGTTTGATATCCTTTATCCACTGTTGCACACCTGTGTGGCGTCCAGCCATCATGGCACTGCTATCTTAACCTTGTCCTTTACATTTCATGATGTTAAGCCCGTCAGCTATAAGCGTGCTTACTATCATGTCACCAATACCTTTAATTTGTCTTTTAGTTTCAATGAAATCTATAAAAGATTCCTCAACTCTCACCTCCTTGTTTTCAATCATCACGTATCGTAATAGGCTTGTTTGATCTTTATAGGAAATGTCCGGAGTGCTGTCAAAATCATGGAATAATATTTGGCCATTTGGACGCAAGCAAAATTAATTGGCGATCTTTACTTCCTAAAATATCTAGCTACTCTCTTTCAGGTTAAACACAAGTAAGAGAGACGTGTGAAAGGCTGTAATTATGGTGATGATGATGATTTTGTTTGATTGAATAACTGAGTACTCGTTGTCACTAATTGGTTCGTTCACGTTCTTGAAAACTCCGGGCAGTTGTTGCTAGCACTTCGGCAGCATTCGACTTCATCTCGCCTCCCCTCTTTCGTACCCTTGCGGTTTTGCTTGGTACGAAAAATTCCAATTGAAAAAATCGGCTTGCCGCCGCCCCATTTCACATGCCACCTGGGGCACATACTGCCCCCCCCCCCTCCGATCACGCTACGCCACTGATTATCTCCGAATACCAGCCTAGAGCTGCCAATAAATAATTTATACGTGGTAGAGCCACGCTGCAGCTATATTGTGGTTGCAGCACGAATGGGTCGACTCGACCGTGGAAGGTCCACGCTTTCACAGAATACCAGCGTAATATAGCTACTTAATGCTGCTACTTCTATTATGGTGAGTGAAGAGAACAGTACACTCCATTTTACTGGGTAAGAGGCATTCCATCTTAGTCCTCAGGGGTGACATCTGCAGTTTGATCCTTAATCTAGAATAAGTGCTTGGTCGGGTCATAAGTTGTGTCAAAACCATATTATTTAAAAGTTATGAATACTGGCTGTATGAACTTCACCAATTTTAAAAATATAACGTTTGCGCTTGCCGAAAATAAAAAAGACTAACCTTTATTCATTTTCAAATATAGAGTGATCGAAAAAGAAGTAGCGGTTATCACGTTGTCCCGCTGTGGTTACGCGCCAAAAGAGATTTTCAATATTCCACAAAAATTTAAAAAAAAACCCTACCATTTGTTTATCGCACTATCAAACAATTGACTGAAGATTCAAGCTTCGAAGATCGTATAGGACCGGCCGACCTCGTACAGTTAGGATACTCGCGATCATCAAAGCAGTGAAGGCGCGAATCCAACGAAATTCTGATGGTTTGGCTTGGAAGCTCATGTTTAGGCTAACTGAGGTGTTTTTCTGTGAAAATGGTGTAAAAACCAGTGCCGAGGTATAACAAAATACCGTCCTAACAAACATAGTGGAATCTCTTTCTCAAACAATGTTTAAAAGCAGACATTGGATATTCCAACAGGACTCTGCACCAGCTCAGAGGGCACGAAGCACGCAAAACTGGTTGACTGCCCATGGAATTGACTTTATCGGACATAAAGACTGGCCATCTTCTATTCCAGATTGAAGCCCACTGGGTTATAAGATATGGCAAAATTTGGAGGTGAAAGTCTGCGCTAAACCTCGTCAGAATTTGGAATCTCTTTGAGCATCTTTGGCTAAAGCAGAAATAGATATGAGTGTGGTGCGTGCTGCGATTGATGATTGGCCATTTTGAAAATTTTGTAAATAAGATTGTATTCTAAATTACGTTACGTTTCATTTCAAATATAATTTCTATATAATTATCAAAAAGTGTATCATTAATTTTATAAAAAGTTTTTGACAGAACTTATGAACTGACTAAGTATAATGAGATGTCTATGAGCCACAGCATCCACTTACCATCAGGTGGACTGTGTGCTCGTTTGATACCCTTATTGTTGAAAAAAAAAAACGTTCTGTACAATTAAGTGAGTCTATTATCCTCGTCGAATATTCAAAGTTGTTAAACGGAATGTGTCCAAATTAAAGTGGATGCGCTATAGCAACTTCTTTCCTACTCGATCCAGCATTATGAATATTATACCCGAATGTCATCTAGACCCAATTTTGGGTTTTTGACTGTGTATTGTATTCTTTTTTTATATATTAAGGCACAGATTCTGAATTATATTTAACCGGATCAAAACAATTTTTGGAAGCTAAAAATATTCCGAAATAGCACTGTAATGTTTACTTTGAGCGAAGTAACTGAAAAGTATGTAGTCACGAACAGCGCCCGTTGACGACGTCGTTCCCAAGATGAACAGATCTATTACGTATCTTGAAGGGGACTTGGTTAAACTTTTCGTATCTAATGTCACTAACTAAATTTATTTTAAGTCGAAAAAGTTGACAAAAATGCCGTATTAATCTCAAAATTCCTAAAAATTATTTATATTTATTATCAAATTTACTGCCTATCAAACTATAGTTAGATAGCTTAATCATAATTCTGTTTTGGGATTTTTCTTTGAAATTTTACGTGGTAGAGTCATGTTGCAGCTATTATGGTTGTAGCTTGTAGCAGGAATAAATCGACTCGTCTGAAGGACCACGGAATACCTGCGTAAAATAGCAGCTTAATACTGCTGTGTTTCGTAAAGTTGTTATATGTTTGATAATAATCCTATGAATAGTAAGTACTAATTAAAGCTATTTTTACATAATTGAGCCACAAAGAAATGCAAACTTACTATTTGTACAATCAATGAATGATAACCTTTCCTATTAAAAAATAAATGTTCTTCAACTGGTGGCTTGACTATTGCCACATGGGTACAGTCTATGCATCCAACTATACCCGGGAGTCTAAATCGCCTCTGAAACCTGTAATTTTGGAAAATATAATACTTAATTATTTTGTTTTTATAAGGACAGATGTTTTTACTAGTATTTTGAACCTAGTGTGCATGAAATGCTCAATGAGGCATTTTCTAAGTACCTATCGGTCTTAAAGAAGGTATAGTGTTTAGTATATCAAAGAATATGCTACTAATAAAAAGTATTTCAAGTATGTATTTATACTTAAATACTTTTGTCATCATAACTTACTCAAGTCTTATTTGGGCTCGTTTTGTTGCGAACTTGGAAACAGAATCCATTTATTTATAATGGCTGGATGGCTCAATGCTTCAACAACTTGACGTATACACCTACTAGTTGTTCTTTGTACCAAATGCTGCGTTAGTCCAACAATGCGTTGATATGAACCCGTAGCTAAAAAGCTAAGAGTACACAAAACCTGAAACATGATTTCATTGAGAAATGACATTAAGTACTAACATGACATTAACTCTGTTGAAAGGTTATACGTAGGTACAAAACTTACCTTGATTTCTAAACTAATTTCCCGGGTAATGACGGTAAACGCCGAAGATCATCACAAAGACGCCAAAAACTTTGTTTATCTAACCTAAAACGATGAACAAATTCCAATTCCTCCATCTCCACAATTTGCACCATTTTACGACGATTTACTCTTGTTTGACGTCTTTGCAATGTTGTTTCATTATTAGCTGCCCATAATAATCTCAAAGTATGCATTTTCACTAATTAATTTGAATTAGAGACACACAAAATATCACTGTTTACTCGTTTCTAGCGTTAGCGTCTGGGTCCGATCTCCCGCTAATATAGCGTGTTGCGGAAACGTCAAAATATCATTGGCGTTTGTCAAAAGTGGCAATTGTCTACCATTTTGATGAACATTTTTGTCGTTAGCGTGTCACGCTCACTTCGACGTTCCTTTCCGCATGAGGAATAATGACTTTGTCTACCAATTAAGCAGCAATCACGTGACATCTGGTTAGCAAATGTCAACTCCATACAATTAGTTTTTTCCGTTGGCGTTAACGCTTACAGAAAACGGATTTGTCTAGGCCCCTGGTATAACCACGCTGCAGTTATAATATGGTTGTAGCACGAATGGGTCGGCCCGACCGGGAAGTACCACACTCTCGCAGAAAACCAGCGTAAAATAGCAGCTTATTCGTCAGAGGTGACAGCGCATCCGCATTTTAATCCTTAATCCTTGATTAAATGTAGATGTCTATAGGCCACAGCACCCGCTTACCACCAGGTGGACTGTGTGCTCATTTGCCACCCTTATTCTATAACAAAAAAGAGAGTGCCTCTTAGTCCCCAGGGGTGAATTTTTCTTAATAGAGGTTGGACGTAGATGTCTATTTGTCACAGCATCCACTTACCATCAGGTGTGCTGTGTGCTCTAAAACTAAAAATGGCAGAATCGAATGATTTACAATAGGCTCATGATAGCAATAGAGTAAAATTGTGATCAATTTATATAACAACACCTCGTCTCTTTTATCTGATAGGCAAGTTACACAAGATGTTTGTCAGTGGTTAGTGTGGCGTGTGACAGACAAACAGTCGGACGGCGACACGCAGACGTTCACCACTCACCAGAGACGGTGAGCTTTCATTCTTTTTAGTGATGAAATTTTTGATGAGTTTTGCTATGTGAATTAGTGGTAGTGGTGCTTACTGTTCCGGTTCTAGTAGTTGGCACTATAGATTAAAACATAAGATTTGTTATACCTAGTTTTTTAATACAAAATTCTTATTTTAAGGAACATTTTTAAAGAAACAATATGCTTAGTAATTTTTTTTATTAAATTAATAACAAATGTTAGGTTTATATAAAAATATAATTTAATGTTTATAACTTGAGCTTTAATAGGTATACGTATAGTATATTATATACATATTTATTTAAATTAAATAATAATTATATAGATCAAACTTAAAGTTTCACAAATATAAGATTAAATATACATAAATGGGTTACAGAAATTAAAATCCCGCCCGTGTTTTAATATCATGTGATATTTATGTTACCCAGTGTTCACTAGATGGCACAATGTGACACATGCGTAAGGCGCCAGAATTATAATTTTTTGTGTTTAAAACTGCACAACATATCTGTTTAATTTAATCGTAATTATTGGTTTTAATTCTTTATTTCATATCAGACTCGAGGATTTAGTGCAAGTTTTGGAATGAGCGTTAAATATCTTCTGCACACTAGGTGGCGCTAGTTGACACTGATGATTTTTTTTCTGCCACCAGGGCGGCGTCACTTAAAATGAGGTAATATTTGACAGACGTTTCATAGTGGGGAAGTTAAATTGTTCGAAAACTGTAAAGGCTAATGTTACTTTTTGTACCATTAGTTATATTTTGTATTAATTAGGTTGAAAATAAATAAACCAAACACAGATATTCATAAAAATAGTGAAAACAAAAAAATTGTTCAAAATGTGAAAACAATTAAAGAACAAACCAAAAGGCCATTGATTTGTGCATATATATAATACTCTAGAAACTGATAAACTTTTATAAACTAAATTCTCAATTAAATGACATTGTGTGAAAAAAAGTTCACTTCAATGTCAACTAGCGACATCTAGTGAGCGTAAGATGATTTGTCCTCATTGAGAAGTTGGTTTGTCAGTTTCAGAGTATTATATTTCATACACAAAACAATGCCACAGTGATTTGCTCTTTAATTTTCCTACTTTTATGAATATCTGTGGTTTGATATTTATTTTTAACCTAATTAATATAAAATACAACAATAGTGCAAAAAACATTAACCTTTATATTTTTCGAACAAATTAACTTCCCCGCAATGAAATCTGTCAAATATTACACCTCATGTTTAAATGGCGCCGCCCCGGTGTGAGAAAAGTCGTGGACGCATTGATGTATCTTAGGGGTGTTATTTAAAGGGTTAGAATAGTACACAAATGTTTTTGTCAACAGAAACATGTAATCTAGCAGCAGAAATAGATAATTGGTCAGTAAATAATGGCTAGCATATATTATTAAATGAATCGGCCATTTTAGCCATTCTGGACGGCTGTAAAATTTTAGTACAGCATATTAATTATAAATATATAAGCTGCAATGAGTGACTCATGTTTATAAAAAAATTATAATAATATGGAAGGGCAGGTGAACCCCCTCCACCTACCCTTGCCCTTTGCGGATATATAGTTTATTAGTAATGATTTTTTAGTGAAATCATAACCTCATTTTTACATAGAAATATTGACCCGAAGTTACTTCTGCAACAGCTTCGGCGCTGCGGGTAGTGCAATCCCTTCGCCCTTGCGTAGCAAATCGCAGGAACCCATGCAAGCCGTAGCGGGTGAGGCTGGTCGCTGAAGGCGACCAATAAGCCAAAGCTGTGGAGGTGAACACGGGTACCTGCAATCTGCAGCTGTTCTCTCACAATACCATCGTAAAATAGCAGCGTAATACTGCTGTGTTTCGTATGGTGAGTGTAGAGAGCCGGAGACCCTTTTTACTGGAATCGAGGCATTCCATCTTAGTTCTCAAGGGTGACAACGCATTTGTATTTCGATTCTTAATTGAGGTTAAATGTGGATATCACTTACCATCAGGTGGATTGTGTACTCGTTTGTCACCCAGTGCTATAAAAAAATTGTAGCCGTAGCACTAAATAATATGAACGGAAGTATCAAACTTCATACTTTATAAAAAGTAATTTCTTTCCAGAATGCTGCAGATACGTTTTTATTTTATTTGATAACGTAGCTACTTGTGTGCGAGGTTCCCCCCACTACTACCTGCGGGGTTATCCACTACTTACCAGACACCCTGTATAATATTTATGTTAGCGTTTAGTTTATTATCTATTGCCTACTTTAGCTCGTCGAACTGCTTCCAGCCTGTTTGGCATACTTCTAATCAAGTCATCAATAAACTCTTAAGAAATTGCATTTTATTCTTCCTTTAATGCGTTTTTAAGATCTTTCTAATTAGCGACAGAAGGATTCCTTTTCTTAATTTGTTTTCCAAGCTTTTTCCGTATACATATATTACTATACTCTTTGATAAGCTTATCCCATACATGCTCTATGGTGCGCTGGCTACCCCATAGCATTAATTTCAACGTCTCGAACGTATTTTAAAATTACGGCCACAGTATGGGGAGCGCATTATCATGGATAAAAACAAATATATCTCCTGTAAAAGGAGTAAATGGCACCACAATTTCTTTCAAAATCTCAGTTACACATTTTCGTGGCGGTGTTGGCGACCCGTTCTTAATAACGCTAATTCCTGTACGGCCCCCGTAGTAATACTAGTAACGGCATTACTAGCCCTCCTCCATATAGCTCTCTCTTGATGATGCTCTGAGCGTACCTCGCACACGCTTTAATCCTTCCATCATCTGGCTTCAGGCAAAATCTGGACTCTGTGAATAGAACTTGACTCCAAGCATCGTCATTCCAATTTTCTTGAATGCAAAAAATTTTACTCTAGCTACCTACTCAACGGAATGTGGCAAGAACAGAACCTCTGGCAAGCGAGTGTTGATTTATTCCGGTCGATTTCATTCTTTTTCTCAGTTTTTGTGCATACTTTCACCTCTCAAACTTCTCGTACTTCACCCAGAAGTTAAAGTCCTATTTCTTATCACGCTGGTAACAATAAACCGGCCTCTGGCCACGGTTTCGTATACTATCCGGTATGCCGATAGCTCTTGGCAACTCGGTGTACCACAGATCTTGATACTTGTAATTTTTTGCCCACATATTTATTGGTGCGCCCGGTTTTGACTTAAGTTATTTGCAGTAGCAATTCACAAATATCCTAAACACAACCTAAACCTCATTAAAATCAAATTCAAGAGCTGCGAATATTTTTCGCAGTTTGAAAGAACACAATATTACGCAATAATTAGGTGCATAAAAAGAAATGAATTTCGAAAAAAAAGACCTTCCAAAACTTTTTTTTTAATATCACTTACTAATGTTTACTAAACAATTTTAAAAGTTTTAATTTACAATATATGACTGCTAGAGGGGCGCCGATTAAGTGCCAGCCCAGGGCTTTGTTGATATTTAATTCGCTTCTGATTGATATGGAAGATTCTTCCTATAGTTGAAATTATTACTCATCTTTTCTATGAAACAAATCAATATTTACCTAGTTGAGTTATTTACAGATAAAAAAATAAAGGTTAAATTAATATGGCCGATCGTAAGCCAAGCTTGGTACTAGAACCGGGAACAGTTATCAAACCAGTGATAGACCATGAAGGAGTAAAGCTGCTGGTGGAGAGGCTGTACGGGATCTCAGTTCTGGAGCTCACGGAGTTGAACGGCTACGACGACAAGAACTATAAAATCGTTGAAGACCCTAACGTGAAGAATCCTCTCATTGTGAACCACAGTCCGTACGGCTACGTTCTGAAGATCATGAACTCTATGGACTCGCAGAACTTGGATGTAGTGGAAGCTCAAAATGAAATTATGAATTTTTTGAGTGAGTAGAATCAAAACAAACTTGAAGTCTTATTTGTAATTTCTACAAAATTTTCGTTAGTATTTTGTAAATTTAATTTTCACTAACTGTGTCCGCGACTCCTTCCGCATAGAATAATTTTCAGTAATTTATTAATACTTCCCTATTTAAAACAGATTTCGTGCAAAATTTTATGGGTTTTAATTCTTTTGCGCGGAACCCTAATTCTTTTTCTAAAATAAAAATAGCATAAGTTACCCCTTATAACATCTGCTGTGTCATAGTCATAGGCATAATCATTTATTCCACAGAACAATATAACATTTTAGGTAATGGAAATTGATTATATGAATAAATAATAACATTTGCATGCAATTAACTTAAATAAAATAAATATCTTATAAAATGTAAACATCATTTGATATTCAGTCTACACATCGATCACTAATAATTTATAATAATCGATGATTCTACATTAATTAAATGCTCTTTATGTCATAACAGATTATAAATTATACAGTGCATAAAAAATGAAATTAACATGTTTTAAGGTTACTGTCAGTGACAGTCCCGTCAAAATCGGTCCAGCCGATTATTGAGATTAGCCGGAACCGGACCGACATATAAAATTTTTAAGAATTCATTTTTTTTTATAAGTGCCTTCGTATATACTATCAGATGCATATAGAAAAAAGCTGTTATTTTAACGTTACAAACAGACGATTCAATTTTATTTATGTGTATATAGATTAGTGAGTGGTAACTGAACATTATATTTAAGCTACATGCTCGGCTTAGCAATGAGTTATGGCACTGAGCGTGGGTTCGAATCTCGCAACAAGTATTTGAATGGCCTAAAAATAATTGTTTCGAGTCTGGATGTTTGTCTTTGTGCAATTTATGTATGTAAACTGCCTTCACGATTCAGGAAAAATCCTAGTGTTTAGTGTGATTTGTATTTGATCTTAATTTTAAACGTATTTGTTGTAATTGACAGCATAACTTCACTCTCTGCCACAGTCACTCGTTCGGTGACATGTCCGAAGCCAGTACGCAACGTGTTCGGGCACCTGTACTCGCTGGAGGTCATCGGCGGCAAGCGGCACGCTGTGCGTCTGCTGGAGTACGTGCCCGGGGAGCGGCTGAACGACGTGCCTAGGTCTGAAGCGCTGTTCTACCAGCTGGGCGAGTTTGTGGCCAACCTTGACAACAAACTACAGGTGACCCTTTTGTTTTTTTTTTTGTTTCCTAGCCACGATTTGGAGTTAGAATCTTATTTTATAGGCTTATGGACTATGTTGCGTACTGTAAAGCCAGCATAATATGCGAGTGTGACAAGCTGTTTTCGTAAGCTATATTTGCGCAGTTCAGTACTTGACATTGCAAGTATAAGCCACACTGCAGCCATATTGTGGTTGTAGCACGAATGGGTTGGCTCGGCCGGGGAAGGACCACTTTCTCACAGAATACGAGCGTAAAATAGCAGCGTGTTTTGTGTGGTGAGTGTAGAAAATCGGAGACCCGTTTAACTGGTAACGAGGCAATCCATCTTAGTCCCCATGGATGCCAGCGCTAAATGCATTTTTATTCTAAGTGGAGGACAGGATTCTTGTCTTTAAGTATGCATTTACCATCAGGTGGACTGTGTACTCGACTGTCACTCTTATTCAATAAAAAGGAACATTCGTTTTTTTTCACGATATATTCTATCTAACGACGACATGGAACGTGAAGTACTTATGAGAATGGAATAAAAGCGAATTAATTTCTCTTCTACAAATATGCTATGTACGTAGCTTTACAAGCAAACATCATGATCATCATTACAGCCTTTTGCGAGTCCACTGCTGAACATAGGCTTCCGTTTGGCCTACAAAGAATGCCGCAATGCACGGTCCTGAGCCATCTGCATCCATCGATCTCCTGCATACCCCACCAGGTCGTCACTCCATCTAGTAGGGGTCGCGACACTTCGCTTATGGCGGCTGGAAAACCAAACACAGCCACCTCTTACGACACTTTCGACGATGACCACACTACACAAAAAAGGGGTGCAATGTGTGTGGGTTAAAAAAAAATACAAATAATTTGTACGCACATTAAGTGTCAATGGGCCGGCCCCATAGCTCGAAGAACCGACAACCGATTGGCAGACAGATTCTTGAGTGACAATCTCGTACTGTTAAGCATAGTGTAGCCCCCCCCCCCTCCTTCACTAGAACTGAAATGACAACCCGATAAGATGTGCAGGAAGTCGATGGATGCAGGTGGCTCAGGACTGTGCTTAGTGAGTAGCATTTCTTAGGAGAGGCCCATATTCGGAAGTGGACTAGTAAAGAACTGTAATGATGATGATGATCTACTTGCTTTTAACTATAGATTTATTTATTTATTTATTGTTATAAATTTAAGTAGCTCATCCGCACGCTGTATAAATAGTCATAGGCAGGCCGTCACACTTAATACGGCAACAATGGAGCCACTGACAAGACTCGCTCAAGGTGACGCGATGTCGGTGCCCAGGCTAATGTAATAACAACATATTCTGGCGTGATATTCACAAATTAAAATATCTGTTTTCAAGTTAACTAAATGAGGCGTTACTTTGCGGAAATCCAATATGTTAAAGATTTAATAAACTAAGTACTTAAGATCCGTGTATACTATCTCCGTCACCACTAATCCCACGCCGCTACACTAGGTGCTGATGGTGCAATAGACCTTGCGGTGGTCTATTTTAACTTATGATGCCTCGATTGCGACAGAAACACATGTCGTTTTTTTTTTTATAGAAGAGGGGGCAAACGAGCATGCGGCTCACTTGATGTTAAGTGACTACCGCCGCCCATGATCAACCGCAACACCAGGAGAATTGCGTGTGCGTTGCCGGCCCTTTAGAAAGGAGTAAGCTCTTTTCTTGAAGGTCCCCAGGTCGTATCGGTCCGGTAAAATCGCCGGTGATAAACTATTCCACAGAGAGGTTGTACGTGGAAGAAAACTCCTTGTGAAACGTACAGTGGTGGACCGCCAAGCATCCAGATGGTGTGGATGGTATCGGGACGTTTGCCGTGTCGTGCGTTCACGAAATTTGGCGGCTGGGATTAATCAGAACAATTCCTCAGAGCACTCCCCGTGATAGATGCGATAAAATACGCAAAGAGATGCAACATCTCTTCGCAACGCCAGTGAATCGAGCCGATTGGAAAGCACTCGGTCGTCGACGATTCGAGCCGCTCTGCGCTGGATGCGGTCAAGTGGAAGGAGCTGGTACTGGGGAGCCCCAGCCCAGAGATGGGAACAGTATTCCATGTGCGGCCGAACCTGCGCCTTGTAAAGTAGCAGGCGGTGTGCCGACATGAAATACTGTCCCGCTCTGCTGAGCACGCCAAGCTTTTTAGAGGCCAATTTTGCCTTCCCTTCCAAGTGACCACGAAACTGCACGTCACTCGATATGTCGACGCCGAGGATTCTGATACTGGCTGAGGCAACAAGGGGAGTGCCTTGAAACTGAGGGGATACGACAAAGGGGTTCTTTTTAGCGGTTAACGCGCAAACTTGTGTCTTCTGGGGGTTAAACTGGACTAGATTTAGTCGTCCCCAATCCGAGACTCAGTTCAGCAAAGACTCGACTTCAGACACAAGTTTGTCCCGGCACTCGGAGACGTTTTCCCGAGAAATATTGGCTCGGCCGGTGTAAAGAGCATCACCAGTGCTGTCATCCGCATAGCAATGAATGTTACGGGTATGCAAGATATCATTGATATGCAGAAGAAACAGCGTTGGCGATAGCACGCAGCCCTGTGGAACACCAGCATTAATAGGCTTGCAATCGGAGCTTGCACCGTCTACAACGACCTTGATGCTCCGATCTGCAAGAAAGCTGGTGATCCAATTGCACAATTTCTCGGGAAGCCCATAGGAAGGGAGCTTCGAAAGAAGCGCTTTGTGCCAAACCCGATCGAAGGCCTTCGCAATGTCCAAACTAACGGCCAATGCCTCCCCCTTGAACTCTACTGCCTCCGCCCATCTGTGAGTGAGGTAGACCAGAAGATCACCAGCTGACCGACCACGGCGAAAACCGTATTGGCGGTCACTAATCAGCTGGTGATCCTCAAGGTACCTCATGAGCTGGCAGTTTACAATGGACTCCATTGTTTTAGAGAACAAGGAGGTGATGGCGATTGGCCGGTAGTCGGACGGGTCTGAGCGGTCGCCTTTTTTAAGGATCGGGTGGACGAAAGCCGTCTTCCATGATTTTGGGACTACGCCTAGGGAGTAGGAGTACCGGATAAGACGCGTTAAAACCGGTGCCAACTCTGGAGCACACGTCCTCAGCACAATTGGGGGGATTCCGTCAGGCCCACTCGACTTGTGGATGTCCAGGGAGAGGAGTGCTTTGCGAACTGAGCGCTGTGTGAACTGCACTTCCGGCATGGAGCACTCACACCGCGGGATGGTCGGCGGCGTACTCCCCCCGTCATCGAGAGTCGAGTTAGACGCAAAGAAGGAGCCTAGAAGATCGGCTTTCTCCTTTGCAGTATGGGCCAGTGAGTCGTCCTCCCTGTGCAGAGATGGAAGAGATGGCTGACAGAAGTTTCCCTGGACAGCCTTGGCGAGAGACCAGAATGCACGGGTTCCAGAAGGAAGGCGAACTAGTTTCTCGCCAATTCTGCCTATGTGCTCTGACTTTGCCTTGGCAATGACTCTTTTGAAGGACCTAGAGGCGGAATTATACTTCTTTTTTAGAGTCTGGTGTTTACATCCCGGGACGCTGATGCATCAACCCAGGCATGATGCTATTTTACAGGAGCGACCAAACCATGGCTGAGATTTGCCTCCAATGGGCACCACAGAGGAAGGAATAAAAAGTTCCATACCCTGAAGTACCACATCAGTAACAGAATCCGCAACAACGTTGGGATCATCCGGCGAGAAGCAAACCCGCCCCCAAGGGTAGGATGCAAAGAAAGACCGCATCCCATCCCAATCGGCTGACCTATAGTGCCAAACACGGCGGCAGCCTGCAGAATGCAACCGCGATTTCAGCGTGAGTGGCACAACACTCCGGACCAGACAATGGTCCGAGGAGCCTAAAGGGGCGTCGACGGAAATCTGATATCCGTCCGGGTGAGAGGTCAGCAGAAGGTCCAACAGGGAAGGTACATGATCCTCTACATCTGGAATCCGCGTAGGCGAAGTAACCAGTTGTGTCAGACCATATGCCAAGGCAAAATCATGAACAGATCTCCCCGCATGATCGGTTAAACGTGAACCAAGCCATTCGGCGCGATGGGCGTTAAAGTCGCCGAGGATCACGTTCTCTGCGGAGGGGATCTGCTGTAGCAACGAATCTGCAGCCATTTGGACGTGGTCGAAGAGTCGGTCTGTTTCGGCATTACCGCTATGGGACCTATAGAGGCACCCGTAGACGCGCGGATGGTCGTCGCTGTCTACGCGTAGCCAAAGGATGGACAGGTCCGAACCTTCAAGTCTGCCGAGGCGTCGAGAACAGATGTCCTCTCTGACGTAAACGCAAACTCCAGCCCGAGGCACAAAGGAGTGTTCCAGTTTGTACCCCGGGTAGGAGAGATACGAGACATCAGCCGGAGAGGACACCTGCGTCTCGGTCAGAAAGAGCAGAGCCGGCCTCGCCGTCTCGAGATGGTAGTGGACGGCGTTTAGGTTACAGTGAAGTCCCCTGATATTGCAGAAATTCACGGACAGCGTGGCAGGGGTCGCCTTGGTCTTGTTGCTCCGTTTGCCCCGAGCAGTTGTAGTCTTGAGCGGAATTTCGCCCCCCCCCCCCCCCCCAGAATACGCGGGGCAGCCTGAGCACCCACGCTCAGAAGTGGAGAAACATGGTCGTGGATGCTCAGCGAGGGATTCTCCAGGGGTGCTGGTACCCTCCTGGGGTAGTCTATCTTTAATTAATTCCGCTACCATGTTGATGGGGGGGGGGATTTGGTCCTCCATCCACCTGCACTCACCAGACGAAACGCGGAAGCAGAGCTTCCACTTCACGCCGGTATTCTGTGAGGTCGTGGTACCACCCCGGTTTGAGCCGGCCCATACGTGCAACAGCAAAGCTGCCGCATGGCTCTACCACTGTCGTACTATCAAAGATGGTGTGCTTTATCTTGTGTAGGGTGTTGGGAGTAGCGGTACTAGGAATAGTGGTGAACAGGATAGTGCACGAATTGAGGGAGGGACTCTGGACTCTGGAGATACTCTTCAAGCTATGTAGGTATGACACATCACTGTCGACTCACTATCACTCAGCATAGCTAAAAAAATTTGCTTCAAAACAAACATCATCATTCATCATCATCAGTACAGCTATTCACGAGTCCACTGCTGAATATGAAATGGGCTTCAAGGCCTCACCTAGGGATGCCACTAAGTCCTGAACCGCCTGCACCTAACAACTTCCTGCATCTCATACTACGTCGTTACTTTTTTATTTTATTTTGTATACAATAAGGGTACCACGAGCACACAACCCGCCTGATGGTAAGTGGATGCTGCGGCCTACAGACGTCTTCATTTATTCTCCAAAAACATATGCGTAGTCACCCCTGAAGACTAAGATGGAATGCCTTATTTCCAGTAGAAAGGGTCTTCGGTTCTCTACACCCATAATACGAAACACAGCAGTATTAATTTGCTATTTTACACCGGTATTCCTTCCACCCTTTCGTAGAACAACCATAATATAGCGGCAGCGTAGCTTACCACGTATAAATTTATAGTAATTAAAGAAATTCATGGAAGATAAAGTGTATACTGATTTTGTGATCGTTTTCAGAATTTCAACCACTCAGGCCTGGTGGAGCGCGAGCACATCTGGATGCTGAGCAAGGTTCCCGAGCTAGAGAAGTTCAAACACGTAATCAAGGACGCCGAAAAATTGGACCTCGCGGAAGAGGTGAGAATGGTGTCATTGTACTTTGTACGGAACGTAAGAATCTTAACATAATGTAAGAATCTTAATGGGTCCAACAGATATTCAAAATTCGAATTCGAAATCAAACGACATAAGTGACCCTATAAATTTTTTTTAAGTTGTAGTTATGTAAATGTAATTACAGTCTATACCATTCATATTGTTAATTTTATTTTTTTAAAAGTGCCTATTATAATTATTAAATATAATAGGCCCTTAAAATAAAAGTATATTCTATTGTAATAAAAGAATATTCTATTGTATTGTATAAATATCCCACTACTGGGAACGGCTGCCGTCTAATTGAAATAAGAATGGGGGCGTAAGTCCTGTTGACTTGACTTGAAATGAAATATTCTAATGATGTAATTTGTTTCTCGGGTATGTATTTTAAAATTAAACGAGCAATGCTTGTATATATATATATATATATATATATATATATATATATATATATATATATATATATATATATATATGAATCTCGGCAACGGCTCCAACGATTTTCATAAAATTTAGTGAACAGGGAGTTTCGGGGGCAATAAATCGATCGAGCTAGGATTTATTTTTAGAAAATTTTTTTTTGTCCGTGTTTTCAGGCAGTGAAAAACTGCTACAATATAAGAAGGTAAATTTTGACACCGTGATAATGATCGTAATAGCTCAATTGGATATAGAGCGGTCACGAAATCGTTATGCCTTGGGCCGCGTCCAGTCTCCGGTCCGATTTTTTTTTCCTTATTTTTTCAAGTTTAAGTAGTTCTTTTGTGAGAAAATCTATTATTTCGAGCCTTTTTTTAGTATTTTTTTAAAAATACGAAAATTTTAATTAAACTTACACTCATGATTTTTTATTCAAATAACCAGTTCAGTTTTTTCTATTATGTCAATAAGATCAAAAAATATTATTCATCAGCATGTAATTTGTATCTAAATGTAATTTCAAAAAAAAACCGTCATCCGGGTATTGTATTTTAAAATAAGTAACTTTCTATTCTTTTATTTTAATTATAAGACAATAGCCTAATGGTAAAGTGCGGACCGTGAATTCAAAGGTCGTGAGTTCGAATCCACATTTGAGTTACTGTCGTTAATCACTCTTAACACAAACATTATAAGCTTACTAGGAGTGGTTGTTAATCATATTGCTAGTTTTTTTTTACAATGCAAAGGCTTATAAATAAATTGTTGCGCTCTCTACACGACAAACTGCCACAAGAAACATCTACATTTGACACTAGGCATTGGTTCTTGTTTGGCCTCACCTCTTCCTGTCACGGGGGTCGGCTTTCTGAATCCTTCGGTGCCATTCACTTCGCTGGTAAGCATCGTCTTCTGTAAGGCCGAGCATTAGCATGTCTTTCCGGACATTTGTTAACCAGGTAGTTTGCGGTCTACCACTTCCTCTCCTCTTTGTAGCCATGGAAAGGCACTTTTTCACGACATGGTCATCGGGTCTACGCATATCATGTTCGTACCACCTAAGCCTGAGCTCTGTAATCTTCTCAGTGATAGGCGTTACTTTAAAACTGTCCCTTATGTGTTCGTTACGCACTTTGTCTTTAAGAGTGACTCCACCCGCCAAACGTAACATGCGCATTTCAGTGGCATGAAGTTTTTGCTCATGGATTTTCATCGAAGTCCACGTTTCGCTACCACAGAAAAAAAAAGCCTCACAGCTGTTTAATATACCTTGCCTTTGGTTCTTATCGGCATTTTTGGATCGCAGAGGACTCCTGTTAATGTACGCCACTTATTCCACCCAGACATAGTTCTGTGCGTTCTGTTATTGATCCATCTTCTGCGACTACTGATCCGAATATTTAAATTTATTTAGGTACTCTAGGTATAGTTTCGTCAGGGTTGAAGTTGGATACCATGCACTCTGTCTTGGTTCTGCTTATGCGTAATCCGTTTAACTCTAGAGATTTCCTCCATTGCTCCAAACTTTCTTGTATCTCGATTATACTGCCTGAGATGAGCGCAACATCATCCGCATATAAAGGGTTTCATGTTGTGGGTTTCTCGATTTTCTCAGTTAAGTAATTCATGGCGATATTAAATAGCAAGGGACTTAATGCGCTTCCTTCATGAACTCCTACTTTGACACTAAGCATTGCAGTCTTTATTAAACTCTGGTAAACTTCTGTGTAGCGTGAAGCGGCGGTGTGAGAATATCCACTGCCCCATGTCCCGTGGGACGCGTAAGAGACGACGGAAGGAAACTATAACAGAACATGTGCAGGAGCATCTTCCTGCTAACAGCTCAAAGTTATAAAAACCTGCGGCTGCCAACCGCTGCCAAGCGTGCCAACTATGGAAAAAGTGCCCTATGAGGTACTTTATGAGAAAGGACTTTGTTCAGCAGTTGACTTTTAAAGGCTGTGATTTGTTTTATTTTTAAATAAAACTAATTTTTTAGGAAATTATCGCGTATATTAACTTATTTTATATTCCCGACGTCTCGAGCACTTTACAGCGCCTATGGCGACGGGTCTCAATGTTAGTATTATGTAATTTCAAATGGGGAGAAGCGAGTCTTGTTGATACCACCATTTTTCTTGGAATCACACTGGACGCAAAGCCTCAATGGGGCCCCCATATTTCAAAAGCAGCAAGCAGACTTAGTTCTGCCGCATATAATGTAAAAAAGATTAGAAGTTTTACCAGTGTGGAAATAGCTAGACTAGTTTACTTTAGCTATATCCATAGTATAATGTCGTATGGTACTTTGCTATGGGGATACGCGACTGACACTGAAATCATATTTATTTTGCAGAAGAGGGCCATTTGAGCAATCTATACTCAGACAAAAATTTTAAAAAATTCATCAACTTTGGCCTCTCAATATATTTATGAAAATGTATATTTTAAAATTAATATCAAAATACCTATATATTTACAATAAAATTCCAGAAAATATACAAAATTTAACCTGCTCAAAATTCAAAAACCCTATTAAACTAAGTTTGTATAAAAAAAGTTATTAAAATATTAATGAATATATAACTCCTGGGGGGGATCGCTACCAAGATATTTCTAATTTGTGATGTGTTTGATTAAAACTACTTTTACGGATTTTATCGCGTTTATTTTTACTTTTTATTTTTAATTCCCGACGTTTCGGGCGCTTTCCAGCACCCATGGTCACGTGGTCTGAGATGACTGACGTCCCGATGTCATTGTTAAACCCGGAGTACCTTCAGCTTTTTTAATTATTGTTTATGGTCCGATCTATGCAAAATGAACTGACTATGTCCTGAGGTCTTGCAGTGGTATGCTTGGATTTAGTTTTAATTTTATTGATTATAGGATCCCAAGCAGGTGGTAGTACCCAGCTCTATTGAAATTAGGATGTTTTTTAATTTCAATAGCCTCACGTATCATCCTTGGTAGGAATCGGTGTTCTTTCGCGAGGATTTGTGGTCTATCAAATCTGATGTAATGGTTGGGGCCGTCTAGGATATGATCACAAACTGCAGACTTCCCGGAACGTTGATGCTTCACATCAGCTATATGTTCTTTTACGCGGGTCCTAATTGATCTTTTGGTTTGTCCTATATAAGAGAGACCACATTCACAATCAAGCTTATACACTCCTGCATCTTGTAGAGGAATATGACACTTGACGGATGGTAGGAACTGACTAATCTTCTTCGGCGGCTTGTAGAATGTTCTAATAGAAGCTCGCTTCAAGATACAGTAAATCTTGTCTGTGACACCTCTGACATATGGTAGTACAGCAGGCACACGCTCAACTGTGGCCGGCTTCACTCGGTCACTGTAACGTAGGCGCGGGACCCGAAGCTTGATGTCGTGCAGAACTTGCTTGACGTGCTGAAGCTCGGCGGCCAGGTGTTTGCTGTCACAGATCCCTCGTGCTCTCTGTAACAAAGATTTGCCCACGGTAGCTAACTGTGAAGGATGGTGGTGAGATTCATCGTTTAAATATCGGTTTGTATGGGTCTTTTTCCTATACACAGTGGTAAATTAAAAAGTGACTTTGAATAAGTATTATCTATAATCTACTTTAAATAAAATAAGTTTCTGTTTCAATCACAGCTAACCGCGGCTACCTCTAGATTAAAAGTAGGATTAATTTTTGTTCCGATCTACGCAATCACTGCACATTCACATTCAAGCTTTTACTCCTGCAGGATTGCAAAATTCATTTTTGACCACAAAATGCAAAAATATACTGGAAAAGCTGGATGACACCATGGGAGTCTGCCCAGATATTATACATCCACCACTTTTATTAAACTCTGCAGATGCTTTGACTTTTCACTAACTTTTCTATACAATCGACCTCTCAAAATGGGTATATTCCCTGATGAATGGAAACTAGCAAGAGTAGTCATATTCACTCTATAATTTATCAGCATACTCAAAAATATATTATCGAAAATCAGCACGGTTCTATATCAAGAAGGCCGAACAACACTGACCTTATTCTCCTTACTTTTTTTTATAGAAGAGGGGGCAAACGAGCATGCGGCTCACCTGATGTTAAGTGACTACCGCCGCCCATAATCAACCGCAACACCAGGGGAATTGCAGGTGCGTTGCCGGCCCTTTAGAAAGGAGTAAACTCTTTCTTGAAGGTCCCCAGGTCATTTCGGTCCGGAAAAATCGCCGGTGGTAATTTTCCACATTTTACACACTATTCCACAGAGAGGTTGTACGCGGAAGAAAACTCCTTTTGAAACGTGCAGTGGTGGACCGCCTAGCATCCATATGGTGTGGATGGTATCGGGACGTTTGCCGCGTAGTGCGTTCACGAAATTCACGAAATTTGGCGGCTGGGATTAATCCGAACAATTCCTCAGAGCCCTCTCCACGGTATATGCAAAAGAAAATGCAAAGAGATGCAACATCTCTTCGCAGTGCCAGTGAATCGAGCCGATCGGAAAGCACTCGGCCGTTGACGATTCGAGCCGCTCTGCGCTGGATGCGGTCAAGTGGAAGGAGCTGGTACTGGGGAGCCTCAGCCCAGAGATGGGAACGGTATTCCATGTGCGGCAAAACCTGCGCCTTGTAAAGTTGCAGGCGGTGTGCCGGCATGAAATACTGTCCCGCTCTGCTGAGCACGCCAAGCTTTTTAGAGGCCAATTTGGCCTTCTCTTTCAAGTGACCACGAAACTGCACGTTACTCGATATGTCGACGCCGAGGATTCCGATACTGGCTGAGGCAACAAGGGGAATACCTTGAAACTGAGGAGATACGACAAAGGGGTTCTTTTTAGCGGTTAGCGCGCAAACTTGTGTCTTCTGGGGAATTATTGGCTTCCCGAGAAATATTGGCTCGGCTGGTGTAAAGAGCATCACCGGTGCTGTCATCTGCATAGCAACGAATGTTACGGGTTTGCAACATATCACTGATATGCAGACACACACAGACACACGCAGACACAACAGCGTAGGCGATAGCAAGCAGCCTTGTGGAACACCAGCATTAATAGGCTTGCAATCGGAGCTTGCACTGTCTACAACGACCTTGATGCTCCGATCTGCAAGAAAGCTGGTGATTCAATCGCACAATTTCTCGGGAAGCCCATAGGAAGGAAGCTTCGAAAGAAGCGCTTTGTGCCAAACCCGATCGAAGGCCTTCGCAATGTCCAAACTAACGGCCAATGTCTCCCCCTTGGACTCTACTGCCTTCGCCCATCTGTAAGTTAGGTAAACCAGAAGATCACCATCAGACCAACCACGGCGAAAACCATATTGGCGATCACTAATCAGTTGGTGAACCTCAAAGCACCTCATGAGCTGGCAGTTAACAATAGACTCTATTATTTTGGAGAACAAGGAGGTGATGGCGATGGGCCGGTAGTTGGACGGGTCTGAGCGGTTGCCTTTTTTAGGGATCGGGTGGACAAAAGCCGTCTTCCATGATTTTGGGACTCTGCCTAGGGAGTAGGAGTACCGGAAAAGACGCGTTAAAACTTGTGTCAACTCTGGAGCACACGTCCTCAGCACAATTGGGGGGATTCCATCAGGCCCACTCGACTTGTAGATGTCCAGAGAGAGGAGTGCTTTGCGAACCGAGCGCTGTGTGAACTGCACTTCCGGCATGAAGCACTCACACTGAGGGATGGTCGGTGGCGTACTGGCCCCGTCATCGAGAGTCGAGTTGGACGCAAACAAAGATCCTAGAAGATCGGCTTTCTCCTTTGCGGTATGGGCCAGTGAGTCGTCCTCCCTGTGCAGAGATGGAAGAGATGGCTGACAGAAATTCCCCTGGACGGCCTTGGCGAGAGACCAGAATGCACGGGTTCCAGAAGGAAGGCGAACTAGTTTCTCGCCAATTCTGCCTATGTGCTCTGAATTTGCCTTGGCAATGACTCTTTTGAAGGACCTAGAGGCGGAATTATATTTCTTTTATAGAGCGCTGGTGTTTACATCCCGGGACGCTGATGCGTCAGCCTAGGCTTGGTATCACTTCTGCTTATAGCATGATGCTATATTACAGGAGCGACCAAGTGAGTTTTGCCTCCAGTGGGCACCACAGAGGAAGGAAAAAATGTTACATACCCTGAAGTACCACATCAGCGACAGAATCCGCAACAACGTTGGGATCGTCCGGCGAGAAGCAAACCCGCCACCAAGGGTAGGATGCAAAGAAAGACCGCATCCTATCCCAATCGGCTGACCTATAGTGCCAAACACGGCGGCAGCCTGCAGAATGCAACTGCGATTTCAGCGTGAGTGGCACCACACTCCGGACAAGACAATGTTCCGAGGAGCCCAAAGGGGCGTCGCCGGAAATCTGATATCCGTCCGGGTGAGAGGTCAGCAGAAGGTCCAACAGGGAAGTGCATGATCCTCCACATCTGGAATCTGCGTAGGCGAAGTAACCAGTTGTGTCAGACCATATGCCAAGACAAAATCATGAACAGATCTCCCCACATGATTGGATAAACGTGAACCAAGCCATTCGTGGTGATGGGCGTTAAATTCGCCGAGGATCACGATCTCTGCGGAGGGGATAAGCTGTAGCAACGAATCTGTAGCCATTTGGACGTGGTCGAAGAGTCGGTCTGTTTCGGCATTACCGCTAAGGGACCTATAGAGGCACCCGTAGACGCGCGGATGGTCGTCGCTGTCTACGCGTAGCCAAAGGATGGACAGGTCCGAACCTTCAAGTCTGCCGAGGCGTCGAGAACAGATGTCCTGTCTGACGTCTACGCAAACTCCAGCCCGAGGCACAAAGGAGTGTTCTAATTTGTATCCCGGGCAGTAGAGATACGAGATATCAGCTGGAGAGGACACCTGCGTCTCGGTCAGAAAGAGCAGAGCCGGTCTTGCCGTCTCGAGATGGTAGTGGACAGCGTTTAGGTTAGAGTGAAGTCCCCTGATATTGCAGAAAGGACAGCGTGGTAGGGGTCGCCTTGGTCTTATTCCTCCGTTTGCCCCGAGCAGTTGTAGTCTTTAGCGGAATTTCGCCCCCCCCCCCCCCCAGAATACGCTGGGCAGCCTGAGTACCCACGCTCAGAAGTGGAGAAAAATGGTCGTGGATGCTCAGCGAGGGTCTATCATCATTTAATTCCGCTACCATGTTGATGGGGGTGGGGGGGATTTGGGCCTCCGGCCCCCTGCACTCACCAGACGAAACGCGGAAGCAGAGCTTCCACTTCACGCCGGTATTCTGTGAGGTCTTGGTACCACCCCGGTTTGAGCCGGCCCATACGTGCAACAGCAAAACTGCCGCATAGCTCTACCACTGTTTACTTCAGAACTAAAAGAATTAGTAGATTAAGGTTTACATTTTAACGCCGTCTATACAAATTTTTCAAAAACCTTCGACAAAGTGAACCACAGCATCCTGATTCATTAATTATATTTATTTGGAATTACATATAATCCACTGGAGTGGTGAAAATTTTACCTTTTAAATCGCTTTTCTAGGGTGGTTATTGATCGCGAACAATCTATTTGAAACATTTTCAGGAGTACCACAGGGCTCGATTTTAGGATTGTTCTTTAACATCTTTGTCAATGACATAACACCTGTGATTAAACACAGCGATTTATATATTTTTGCTGACGACTTTAAAATTACAAATCACTTAGACAAGTCACTCCTAAATAAGATTTTAAGTAATTACAATGACTTTATTGTCCAAATTCCAATTTAACATACCATCCGGAACACAAAGATATCCGTGTAGTCTTTTTAAGAATAAATTTTGTAGAAAAAACTTGGGCCGTGACTCCCCAGTGATCTGTAATCTGTCGCCTGTACGACAAACTCACCAAAAATATACCCGACGTTGACATTCACCATCATACCCTCATTATTACTAAACTTAAGCATGTTGATGTACGTTAAACTGCAATTGTGTTTTTTTATTATTAACATATTTTTCTCAAATATGTTTCACTTTTTGCAACACGACGCATGCTGTGATTGCCAATAATCATAGTAGTAGTTAATGATGTAAACTTTATAACAGTGTAATGTAACCAAATATTCATTGCTTTTTCTTATGTTGGCAATTCAAATAAAAAAACAACCATAACAGTAACAGTAATTACTGCAGCTTGGTTCCGTCACGGAAGAAATGTAACGAATGGATTTGATTTTAATTAGGTAATAGAGGAATACAAGTATGCAGTGGTTCCCCGGCTCGAGGAACTGGAGAAGGGAGTTATTCACGGGGACGTGAACGAGATGAACATCATCGTGGGACTCAAGCCTGGAGAAAAGTAAGTATATACCAATGAGGAGCGCTTTGACTCCTTAATAAAACATCAGAGTGAGAATCAACGCTCCATACCATGTTCATCGGGGACAATATGTGTAAATAGCAATGACTCCTTATTTTCACCAACACTCTATGACGGTGCCATAACACAGAATAAAAACTTAAAAAGTAGTTTAAATATTAAAAAACATAAAGTTATTATGTATTGTGATGACATAGGTAAAAATTTGGGCATGATGTTAAATAGCCATTTAAAAGGACAATTGACTACTAATTATTGTATGCCTGGAGCATCCTTTAGTCATATAATGAATAAAGTTTTAACCAGTAAGTTTTCTCCCCATAGCACATTAATAATTTTTGTTGGGAGAAGAGGCAATGTAAGCAAAAATCAATTATTAAAATATATTGATAACCTCAATACTTTAAATGTACATAAAATTATCTTGTTTACATTGCCTTACATACAGGGTTGGCCACAGGAGAATAAAATAAGATATGATTTAAATTTATTAATGAATAATTTATCATGTAATAATAATTTAAATTTGACATTTAATTGTAACAATTATACCAATAGAATTAATTTAATAGATATTAATAATTTAATTAAAAAATTTTTGACTACAGATAGGTACTACCTATCCAAATATAATTTAAGACAGATAGCAAATGTGCTATCTTATTATTTATATATTAACTCAGCCAAGGACTTGGCTACCCAGACATCTGCTCCTATTGAGCAGCATAATGATTTGACATGTAATTTGGAATCCGTTCCAAGTAATTTAAATTAGAAAATGAGACAATAGAGGTAATCTCTAGCAGTTATAATAATTTAAATAGTTTAGAATGTAGCTTACAAATCCTTAATAGTTGCAATTGTATAACTCCAGAAAATGATAATAAAAATTGTTTACACCTGGTGCATCAGAATATACAAGGCATGATAGGCAAAGAGCTAGAAATTGAATTGTTTTTAAATAGCAACAATATTCATATTTTATGTATTACTGAACATTGGTTAAAAGCTCATAATTTAATGTTTAACTTTAGTAATCACCAGGTGCTCAGTTCTTTCAATAGAGAAACGATTTTAAGAGGTGGCTCCTTAATATTAGCTAGTAAATTATTATCATATAAAGAACGTAAAGATATTGTGAGCCTCTCTGTTGAGCGAACTGTAGAAATGGCATGTGTTGAGTTTGAGCACCTCATTGTTGTGAGCGTTTACAGACCCCCATGTTCGTTATATGATACTTTTGAAAAAATTATGGAGGAAGTTTTCGCTAAGCTTAATAAACAGAATAAATCTGTTGTAATATGTGGAGACTTTAATATCAATCTCCTAGAAGCTTCCTCCACTAATATTAAATTTAGATCATTGTTTAAATCTTATGGTCTTTTTAATTTATTTTTGGAGCCAACACGTATTGCTGAATCTAGTGCAACATATATAGATAACATTTTTACAAATGTTAAGCCGTTCAATAAATGTATAATTCAAAAATTGAGCTCTGATCACTGTGGACAATTTGTTTCATTACCTTATGTTCACAAAAAGCAAGTAGATAAAAAAGTAGTGTTTGTTCCAGTAAATGGACATCGCTTGGAGAAGTTTAGAAGTAACATAGTAAAAAAACTTCCATTACTTTCATACCAAAATAATCCAAATTTTTTGTATGCAACATTATTTAAGCTCATTTGCAATGAATTTAATAATACTTTTACTTCTAAAACATTCTCCTTGAATAATCGTAAAGCATTTAATGAATGGGCGACAGTAGGAGTCCATAAGAGTAGACAAAGGTTATATGAACTTTACAATGAAAGGTCACATAATCCTAGCGTCGAATTTAGGGAATATGTAAAAAAATATTCCAAAATATTTAAAAGAGTGTGCTCCTTAGCCAAGTAATTGTATTTAAGCAACAAAATAAAGACTGCTTCTAATAAAATTAAAATGACATGGAGTATAATTAATAGTGAAACTGGTAAGGTCAACTCTCGCAATTCAAACTACCAGTTAAGTTTTAACAATAAATTAACTAAATCAGATCAGGACGTTGCAATGATTTTTGAGAAATATTTTACTGATATTCCGATCTTAACCACTAAGTCACTGAATTCTTCTCCTACCGTCGCCGAATCATTACTTAAACAAAATGTAAATGTGTGTACAAAGAATTTTACATTTCATAAAGTTTCATCAAAAGATATTGTAAAATATTTTAAGACTATTGATATTAAGAGAACCGTCGATCTGTGGGGAATTTCTGTTGAAGTTATTGCATCTATAATAGATACAATCGCACCTCAACTATCTATTATTTTTAATAGTAGTATCAAATCTGGTGTGTTTCCTGATTTAATGAAGCATAGTAAAGTAATACCTTTATTTAAATCTGGTAGTACACTGGACCCCGCTAATTTTAGACCTATTTCTGTACTGCCAACACTTAGTAAAATTTTTGAAAAAATTATTCTTGATCAAATGTTAATTTTTTTAATGTAAATAAATTACTTCATAAAAATCAATTTGGTTTCACAAGGGGTCGCTCGACAACTGATGCTGGTGTTGAGCTGATTAAATATATATTTAATGCATGGGAGAATTCACAGGATGCTTTGGGTGTGTTCTGTGACCTATCCAAAGCCTTCGATTGTGTTCACCATGAAACATTAATCAGGAAACTTCAACACTACGGTGTAAGAAATGATGCTCTTAAATTAATTATTTCACATTTAAGTGACAGAACACAAAAAGTTGTTATTAATAGTATGAGTTCTTCCGGGTCGCTTGTACAAATGGGCGTGCCTCAGGGCTCAATTCTCGGCCCTTTTCTGTTTCTTGTATATATTAATGACTTACCTTACATAGTAGGGGATAACCATGATATAGTATTATTTGCTGATGATACTTCATTTATTTTCAAATTAAAACGACAGTTATTAAATTACGACGAAGTAAATAATGCTATAGCTAAGTTAGTCAATTGGTTTAATGTAAATAATTTGCATTTGAATGGAACTAAAACTAAATGTATAAAATTCTTAACTCCTAATGTTAAACATGTCAATACTAATGTAATTTTAAATGGGGAGGAACTGAGTCTTGTTGATACCAACATTTTTCTTGGAATCACACTGGACGCAAAGCTTCAATGGCTCCCCCATATATCAAAACTAGCTAGCAGACTTAGTTCTGCAGCATATGCTGTAAAAAAGATTAGAACTCTTACCAGTGTTGAAACAGCTAGATTAGTTTACTTTAGTTATTTCCATAGCATTATGTCGTATGGTATTTTGCTATGGGGACACGCGACTGACACTGAAATTATATTTATTTTACAGAAGAGGGCCATTAGAGCAATATATAATTTAAAACCAAAAGAGTCACTGAGACAAAAATTTAAGGAAATTAATATATTAACTCTGGCCTCTCAATACATTTATGAAAATGTAATGTACGTACACAAAAATAAAAGTAGTTTTGCGAAAATAAGTGATATTCATTCTGTAAATACTAGGAGCAGACACAAGCTGGTAGTACCAGTTACTCGACTCCACCGAGTCAGTAATTCATTCTTGGGGCGATGTATACGCTCTTACAACAAAATCCCAGAAAATATACAAAATTTGTCATACACAAAGTTCAAAAATGTTATTAAACTAAGTTTGTATAAAAAGGGTTATTATAATATTAGGGAATTTATAGATGATAATAACCCCTGGGAAGGGTGATCGCTACCAAGCTATTTCTAATTTGTCTTGTGTTGTTGATTGTAAACACGATTGTAAGCTATTATTAAAAAAAAATAGTCCCGCTGGGTTTCTTGCTGGTTCTTCCCAGGACAGAGGTTTCTTTTGCGAACCAGTGGTAAATTAAAAAAGTGACTTTCAATAAGTATTTTTATAATCTACATTGAATAAAAAAGTTTCTGTTTCTGTTTCTGTTTCAGTATACACCTTACAATTACATCTAATTGCAGTTAGAGACCATTCTATACTCAAAAGTCAAAATGCGCCAACATTGTATTTTTTAAATAATAATAATACATCCTTCCTTTATTGCAGACCACGTAGTCCATTTTTTTAGACACTATAGAAAAAGTCTTTAATACATACATAAATACACAAACATTCACGCCTGTCAACTAGCGGGGTAGGCAGAGACTTCCATTTGGCACCATCCTGACACACCTCTCTCCCCTCCTCCACATTCATATACCTATGCATATATGCTCGTCGGTTAAGAGTACACCCAATTTGGCCCATTTTCAATATATCGCCAATTTGTTCGATAAACTTTCCCCCCGAGTCCCTTTCCGACTCGACTCCGCCGTTCACTTCTGCAACATAAATTTGCTTTGTCACTCCTAATAAAAATATAGATTACCTCGCAACCTTCCGCTAACTAAATACAATGATGTGTCTTACCTGGATTGAAGAGCACCTCCCACCCTCCCTCAATTGCATGCACTAACTCCTTCACCACTAGTCCCAGCACCACTACTACCAGCACCACTACTCCGGCACCACTACTCCGGCACAACTACTTCTAACGCCACTATTCCAGGTAAGACACACCATGGACGTTAATACTACTACATATAATGTCTCGCCTCTACACGAGGCATCCTCAGGTGATGTAGACTCTACGGCGGCTGACCGCTAAGTCAGTCGTTTGGTGTTGGAAGTAGTGGTGCCGGGACTAGTGGTGTTGGAAGTAGTGGTGCTGGGATTAGTGGTGAAGGAGTTAGTGCATGCCATTGAGGGAGGGCGGGAGGTGCTCTTCAATCCAGGTAGACACATCATTGTATTTAGTTAGCGGAAGGTTGCGAGGTAATTTATATTTTTATTGTAATGGATTTCCGCAAAGTAACGCCTGATTCTATCAATTATTTGTCACTCTTGCCTCATTCATTCTTTCTACATGACCAAACCACCGAAGCATTCCTTTCTTAATCCTGATCACAACGTCATCTTAAAATCTATGTTCGCAAAAGTGGGTAATTAATTAATTAAACATTACTTCATTTTGATTGTAATTATGTCTCTCGCTCGAAGTAGTAGTTTTCTGAATGTTTCACTTCCACCGCATATGAACTGTACACAAGTATTTTTTTAACTGAAAACTTCTTTGGTATCGTCGTGATTTGAAACTCGACGAAACGTAAAAGCGGCACTAAAAAGACAAAAAATATCTATAGGATTTAGTCTGCGAGGGAATGGGATAGAATATTATTTAGCCAAAGAAATAGACATACATATTCTCGTATAACATTTCCCACCTTCCTGGGCATTGGGGTAAAAAGCATTGGACGACATTGCAAATTAACAGTCTTAAATATTATTAATAGCAAAACCGACTACCGCATAACTGGAATCATTGACTTCGGCGACATCCAGTACTCGTACTACGTGTTCGAGCTGGCCATCAGCATGGCTTACATGATGCTGCTGACTGGAGACCTTCGCACCGGTGGCATCGTGCTCGCCGGGTACACCGTCAACAGAAGGCTGCCTGATGATGAATACAGGCTGCTGAAGGTATATATTTAATACAGCTGGTACCTAGTTTTACCAATACTTACTCGTATACATCAATCGTAGCATATATTTACTAAAAATATTTATTTGCCTGATAGAGCCACGAAGCAACTACATACACTATGTGACAAACAATGGTGATCCTTTTTCTGATCCCGGGACAAATAGATCTACATATAGGCATAGCATTTATGACAGTAAACATTTTTTATCTCGTTATTGTACGGATTTTTGTGTTCACAATAAGCAACTTCTAAATTCAAGCATTAGAAGAAATGTTAATCGCGTCTGATCTAACCGACACGTGCATCGGTAAAGTGGGGTCTTATAAAATACTCAACTCCGCAGAGACAGAGGTAATGAACCCACATGCTATTTGCAAATAAAAATGAATTCAAATGTAATTTGATTTTTATATAGCCGAATTATTTGAAGTAAAGTAATTGTATATGTTTCAATACTGATTCTGATAGCGCACTTAAAGGGAATGATAGGGGTTTTGTTACATTTTGTACATTTGCAGCAAGAATGGGTCATCCCTAAGATCGTGATCCACGGCGACTTTAACGCCCATCATGCCGAATGGCTAGGTTCACGTTTAACCTATCATGCGGGGAGATCTGTTCATGATTTTTGCCTTGGCATATGGTCTGACACAGCTGGTTACTTCGCTTACGCGGATCCCAGATGTGGAGGATCATGCACCTTCCCTGTTGGACCTTCTACTGACCTCTCACCCGGACGGATATCAAATTTCCGTCAAAGCCCCTTTAGGCTCCTCGCCGAACTCACGCCGAAATCGCAGTTGCATTCTGCAGGCTGCCGCGGTGTTTGGCACTATAGGTCAGCCAATTGGGATGGGATACGGTCTTTCTTTGCATCCAACCCTTGGGGCGGGTTTGCTTCTCGCCAAACGATTCCAACGTTGTTGCGGATTCTGTCGCTGATGTGGTACTTCAGGGTATGGAACATTTTTTCCTTCTGTGGTGCCCATTGTAGGCAAATCTAAGCCATGGTTTGGTCGCTCCTGTAAAATAGCATCATGCTATAAGCAGGAGTGCTACCAAGCCTGGGCTGACGCATCAACGTCCCGGGATGTAAACCCTAGCGCTCTAAAAAAGAAGTATAATTCCACCTCTAGGTCTTTCAAAAGAGTCATTGCCAAGGCAAAGTCAGAGCACATAGGCAGAATTGGCAAGAAACTAGTTCGCCTTCCTTCTGGAACCCGTGCATTCTGGTCTCTCGCCAAGGCTGTCCAGGGGAATTTCTGTCAGCCATCTCTTCCATCTCTGCACAGGGAGGACGACTCACTGGCCCATACCGCAAAGGAGAAAGCCGATCTTCTAGGATCTTTGTTTGCGTCCAACTCGACTCTCGATGACGGGGCCAGTACGCCGCCGACCATCCCGCGGTGTGAGTGCTCCATGCCGGAAGTGCAGTTCACACAACGCTCGGTTCGCAAAGCACTCCTGGACATCCACAAGTCGAGTGAGCCTGACGGAATCCTCCCGATTGTGCTGAGGACGTGTGCTCCAGAGTTGACACCGGTTTTAACGCGTCTTTTCCGGTACTCCTACTCCCTATGCGTAGTCCCAAAATCGTGGAAGACGGATTTCGTCTACCCTATCCCTAAAAAAGGCGACCGCTCAGACCCGTCCAACTACTGGTCCATCGCCATCACCTCCTTGTTCTCCAAAATAATGGAGTCTATTGTTAACTGCCAGCTCATGAGGTGCCTTGAGGATCACCAACTGATTAGTGATCGCCAATACGGTTTTCGCCGTGGTTGGTCTGCTGGTGATCTTCTGGTTTACCTAACTTACAGATGGGCGGAGGCAATAGAGTCCAAGGGGGAGGCATCGGCCATTAGTTTGGACATTGCGAAGGCCTTCGTTCGGGTTTGGCACAAAGCGCTTCTTTCGAAGCTCCCTTCCTATGGGCTTCCCGAGAAATTGTGCGATTGGATCACCAGCTTTCTTGCAGATCGGAGCATCAAGGTCACTGTAGACGGTGCAAGCTCTGATTATAAGCCTATTAATGCTGGTGTTCCACAAGGCTACGTGCTTGTCTTGTGTTTCTTCTGCATATCATTGATATGTTGCAAGCCCGTAACATTCATTGCTATGCAGATGATAGCACTGGTGATGCTCTTTACACCGGCCGTGCCAATATTTCTCGGGAAAACGTCTCCGAGTACCGGGACAAACTTGTGTCTGAAGTCGAGTCTTTGCTGAACAGAGTCTCGGATTGGGGGCGACTAAACCTAGTCCATAATGATTTCTTATATTTACGCGAACACTACACATTGAAATAATACTAGTTTTTACGGAATTTATCGCGTATATTTAACTTTTTAATACCCGACGTTTCGAGAGCTTTACAGCACCCATGGTCACGGGAAGTACTGAGATGTTTAACGTCCAGATGTCATAGTTAACCGCGGTTACCATAGATTAAAATTTAACTTTTGTTCCGATCTACACAGTATGAACTTATGGTATCATGAAGTCTTGCAGTTGTATGCTTAGGTTGGGATTTAATTTTATTTATTATAGGATCCCAAGCAGATGGTAGCACCCAGCCATCTTCTCTATTGAAATTAGGATGTTTTTTGATTTCAATAGCCTCGCGAATCGTCCTTGGAAGGAATCGGTGTTCTTTAGCGAGGATTTGTGGTCTATCAAATCTGATGTAGTGACGGGGGCGATCCTGTACATGTTCACAGACTGCAGACTTCCCGGAGCGTCGATTCTTCACATCAGCTATATGTTCTTTGACGCGGGTTTTAATTGATCTTTTAGTTTGTCCTATGTAGGAGAGACCACATTCACAATCAAGCTTGTACACTCCTGCATCTTGCAGAGGGACGTTACACTTGACTGATGGTAAAAACTGACCAATCTTCTTCGGCGGCTTGAAGTATGTTTTGATGGAAGCGCGCTTCAAGATGTAGCCAATCTTGTCAGTGACTCCTCTAACATATGGCAGTACAGCAGGTACACGCTCGACTGTGGCCGGCTTCACTCGTTCTCTGTGACGTAGGCGCGGGACCCGAAGAAATTATCTGTAGCGTCGAGGACTGTTTATTTAAAAACAATATGCGGAAAGAAGATTTGGAGGCGATACGTCAAGACATTTCGTCTAAGTTACGTCGATGTTCAGTGCCTAAACCGAATCTTCCCAGAGACGAATTTATAGCGTTAAAGAACCTACGTAATAAACCAGAACTTACGATTCTCCGCGCAGATAAGAAAAACGCCACTGTAGTCATGGATACGTCAGATTATAATTCTAAAATACAAGAACTTTTGTCGGATGTAAGTACTTATAAAAAGGTTAAAAACGACCCAACAAATAGCACACTAAAAACAACTAGTGACCTCATAAAGAAACACTCCGAAAAATTAAATCTGGACGTAAAATGGATAATACCTACTTGCGCCAAATCACCAAAGTTGTATTGGTTACCAAAAATACACAGCCAATGCTCCATTACGTCCCATAGTGAGCCAAATCGATTCATCAACTTACAGATTGGCTCAACACTTAGCGAAAATACTCTCACCGCTCAGGAGACACACAAGAGCAGACATAAAGGATTCCTACCATTTTGTCAGCGAGATTAAAGACCTGCGTCTGGCAGACAATGAAACTATGGTCAGTTTTGATGTGCAGTCATTGTTTACATGCTTACCTGTTGAAGACTGCATCTCAATTGTAACTAGGAGGCTGGAAGAAAACAACATGCCCGTAGAATATGCAGTATTACTCAGACACTGCCTTACATCTGGCTACTTATTGTGGAAGGAGGAGTTCTACAAGCAAGTAGATGGTGTGGCGATGGGCTCACCTGTATCTTCCATTGTCGCCGACATATTCATGGAAGACTTTGAGGAGAAAGCCCTGCTTACTTCTCCCATAAATCCAAGATTCTACAAGATTTCTACAAGCGGTACGTAGACGACAATTTCACAATTCTACCTTTAGATAAAGTAACTGCATTTTTAGACCATCTTAACTCTATGAATTCTAAAATTCAGTTCACAGTGGAGTTAGAGGCAAACAATTCCTTAGCTTTTCTAGATGTGTTAGTAATTTGGAATCCTGATAACACCTTGAGCCATACTGTGTATAGAAAAAAGACCCATACAGATAGATATTTAAACGGTGATTCTCACCACCATCCTTCATAGTTAGCTACCGTGGGTAAATCTTTGTTTCAGAGAGCACGAGGGATCTGTGACAGTAAACACCTGGCTGCCGAGCTCCAACACGTCAAGCAAGTTTTGCATGACAACAAGCTTCGGGTCCCGCGCCTACGTCACAGAGAACGAGTGAAGCCGGCCACAGTCGAGCGTGTACCTGCTGTACTGCCATATGTTAGAGGAGTCACTGACAAGATTGGCTACATCTTGAAGCGCGCTTCCATCAAAACATACTTCAAGCCGCCGAAGAAGATTGGTCAGTTTTTACCATCAGTCAAGTGTAACGTCCCTCTGCAAGATGCAGGAGTGTACAAGCTTGATTGTGAATGTGGTCTCTCCTACATAGGACAAACTAAAAGATCAATTAAAACCCGCGTCAAAGAACATATAGCTGATGTAAAGAATCGACGCTCCGGGAAGTCTGCAGTCTGTGAACATGTACAGGATCGCCCCCGTCACTACATCAGATTTGATAGACCACAAATCCTCGCTAAGGAACACCGATTCCTTCCAAGGATGATTCGCGAGGCTATTGAAATCAAAAAACATCCTAATTTCAATAGAGAAGATGGCTGGGTGCTACCATCTGCTTGGGATCCTATAATAAATAAAATTAAATCCCAACCCAAGCATACAACTGCAAGACTTCATGATACCATAAGTTCATACTGTGTAGATCGGAACAAAAGTTAAATTTTAATCTATGGTAAC
This sequence comes from Parnassius smintheus behrii, assembly GCA_036936625.1. Taxonomy (NCBI): domain Eukaryota; kingdom Metazoa; phylum Arthropoda; class Insecta; order Lepidoptera; family Papilionidae; genus Parnassius; species Parnassius smintheus. Next base: position 656,997 of record JAUPFT010000022.1, read on the forward strand.
CGCGGTTAACTATGACATCTGGACGTTAAACATCTCAGTCCTTCCCGTGACCATGGGTGCTGTAAAGCTCTCGAAACGTCGGGTATTAAAAAGTTAAATATACGCGATAAATTCCGTAAAAACTAGTATTATTTAAACCTAGTCCAGTTTAACCCCCAGAAGACACAAGTTTGCGCGTTAACCGCTATAAAGAACCCCTTTGTCGTATCTCCTCAGTTTTAAGGCATTCCCCTTGTTGCCTCAGCCAGTATCGGAATCCTTGGCGTCAACATATCGAGTGACGTGCAGTTTCGTGGGCACTTGGAAGAGAAGGCCAAATTGGCCTCTAAAAAGCTTAGCGTGCTCAGCAGAGCGGGACGGTATTTCATGCCGGCACACCGCCTGCAACTTGACAAGGCGCAGGTTCAGCCGCACATGGAATACCGTTCCCATCTCTGTCCTGGGGCTCCCCAGTACCAGCTCCTTCCACTTGATCGCATCCAGCGCAGAGCGGCACGAATCGTCGACGACCGAGTGCTTTCCGATCGGCTCGATTCACTGGCGCTGCGAAGAGATGTTGCATCTCTTTGCATTTTCTTTCGCATATACCATGGGGAGTGCTCTGAGAAATTGTTCGGATTAATCCCAGCCGCCAAATTTCGTGAACGCACAACGCGGCAAACGTCCCGATACCATCCACACCATCTGGATGCTTGGCGGTCCACCACTGTACGTTTCGAAAGGAGTTTTTATTCCGCGTACGACCGCTCTGTGAAATAGTTTACCACCGGCGATTTTTCCGGACCGATACGACCTGTGGACCTACAAGAAAAAAGCTTACTCCTTTCTAAAGGGCCGGCAACGCACCTGCAATTCCCCCGGTGTTGCGGTTGATCACGGGCGGCGGTAGTCACTTAACATCAGGTGAGCCGCATGCTCGTTTGCCCCCTCTTCTATAAAAAATCTTGATGGGGTAGGAACACGTTCCAACTAAATACCAGCGTGAACCAGCAGGATAATGCTGCTATTTTTCATATGATGAGTATGAAGAACCACAGGCTTACTGATAACGAGGCATTCCATCTTAGTCCTCGTGGACAACGCATCTATATTTTGATTATTATTCGGTGATAAATATATATTTTTTGTTTAGTTGCCTTTTACGACATGTTAAGTAAGAAAAAGAAACACGGTAAGTATATTGTTTTTTTTTTCTTTTAAGTGCCACATAAACAAAGGATCTTCAAGATCCAGGCAAACATCTTAACTTTCTTAACTAATAAAGTCCTAAAACATACTTCCACAGACGTTGATCTCGGCCAGGCTGGTTCAGAGCTTGGTCTTGGGCGCGTATACCATAGAGCAAGACCCAAACAACACTTACGTCACTTCCACTGAGAAAGCAAACGGTTGGGAGCTGCTCAAGAAGATCAGGAAGACCAAGCCCAACCCCGAAGGAGACGACACGGACTGGAAGACAATCGCCAATGAATATCTAACTAGGAGCTAGATCTCCGCGTGGCCTACTTCACACTCCACACAAAGTATTTTAAAGAAATGTATGCATGTTGTTACGCATATTACCAAATGCTGTAAATGTTTTTTCTTTCTTTTTAAAATGATTACTTTTTTTTTGTAAATATGTCTGTATAATTTATTATCATTTTAAAACCTACCACTTGTTCACCCAATGCAAAGCAACAATCAGTTGCCATATTTTGAATGTTTCGATAAAGTTTTTTTTTTTTTTTTTAATAAATACGAGTAGCAATAAATATGATGTTTGACGAGAGAATAAATAATTCTATAAATTGGAAGTTTGATAACGTAGGATAAGAACTTTGAAGAGTTTTCATGCAATAAAAATGATTTGCAACAAAAAATATTTTTATATTTTACAATATTTAAATTGTAAAATCTATAAGGGGGCTAAGGGATTGCCGTACATTTCAAATATATAAGCAACCAGAGTTCGATCCCAGTCGGTACCAATGAAAATTTTAATTGCAATTTTAAGCGTTGATTCGCCAGACGCTCGTTAGAGAAAAAATACATTATGTGGAAACCAGTACGCCTGAAGGATGAAATATTTTGATGACCTGTAAACTTTGCCGATGTGCACCCTGCAGCAGCGCGGCGCACTTACTTCTCCAAAAACCTTTTCTACCACCCAGCGGTGCCCAGCTGAGGAATGTACAAGGTTGTAACTTTATTTAAAAAAAAGTAGCTAGTGCCATTCCACCTGCTGCTATACGGCTACAGAAGCTCATAGATAGCTGAAGTTAACATCAAATTGGGAATTACACGTGCGTACACCTCTGAGGAATACTTGATGCAAAAGAGCATTATCTTTTAAGCGAGTCACAGACTACGCAGATACGATAATAATATATCTGCGTATAAAAACTTAATCATCTGAAAGTATCACACCCTACGCAGATAAGAAATTATACATTCACTTGAAATCATTAAAACATACGTGATTTCCAGAGCGGATTGTTTATACAGAGTGTTACCATATCATACCTCTATACCTCATACAATGAGTTGGCGTATATTGATTCTAGATGTGCTAAGCAGATCGTCAGAATAAGATTCAGGTTTTGATTTTGATGCACGTCTTGCATTAGCATTTACTAAAAAGCGAAGAATGTGGATAGAACGTCAGCCTGAATTTTTCTGCAGTTAAAATCCATATGCCATATTTTTATTTGCAGATGTTATCTACAGATATATTTGTATAAGCAGATAATAATGTCACTATCTTTCGATATATGAGTGTGCTTATAGATACTTAACGATAAAATACTTATATATAATTTGCGTTGTGTCTGTTAGTTCATTGTAGTTCATAGAGAGCTATATTGGAAGATATGCGCTCACATACAGATATCTTATCGTATCTGCGCAGTGTGTGATTTAGCTTTATAGTATAAAATAAAAGTAACTTATTTTTTAGAATTAATGGTAATAGCGGAAGGCTAGTTTTTATGGATTTTATTGCGTTTATTAACTTATTTAGTATTCTAGACGTTTCGAGCACTTTACAGCACCCATGGTCACGGGGGGACCGAGGTGTTCAAAGTCCCAATGTCATAGTTAACCACGGCTAACTTTAGATCAAAATTACGAATAAATAACGCAGTATGAACTTATCAATATATCTTGAAGTGTTGTAATTGTATACTTGGGTTAAATTTAGGATTTAATTTTATTAATTATAGGATCCCAAGCAGGTGGCAGCACCCATCCATCTTCTCTATTGAAATTAGGATGTTTTTTTTTAATTTCAATAGCCTCGCGAATCATCCTTGGAAGGATTCGGTGTTCTTTAGCGAAGATTTGTGGTCTATCAAATCTGACATAGGGACGAGGGCGATCTTGTACTGTGTTCACAGCTGCTGTGAAGAATCGACGCTACGGGAAGTATGCAGTCTGTGAAACGTCGAAAATATAAAATAAGTTAATATACGCGATATAATCCGTAAAAACTAGTTTTATTTAAACATTATTGTATTTTTTTAAGTTGTTCACGTGTTGTTTTGCATTAGGTGAAAGCAGTAAATAATTGATACAAAATGATTGGTGAATGCAATGAATACATAACTGAGGCATTCATTACATAGGTACTATAGTGTTAATTAAAAGTCTGATAATAAATATATGATATTTCGATTTATTATTGCTATAAATAATATGTAAAAATATCCTTGTGTTATCTTTATGTAGCCATAAAAATAATAAAAACATGTTGTCAATTATAGTTTATAAAAGTTGTTTTAATGTCATCCATATTTGTAAGAAGCTCAGGAACAAAGTAAACAAGATTACGTAAAATATGTGGTTTGATTTTAGTGGTATTTATAAGGAGAGTTTTTTTCGCCGTCTGGAAAAAATTGGGTGTAGCAGGTGAACGGAATAGAAGCCTATGGCACTGATATTTTACAATTTTTTGGCTTTTACATTAACATATTATGAAATCGATCTATCAATAAATACTAGTAATTGAGTGCGTATTATTGTTATTATATTTGATTTCGATAGTTTTAATTGATTTATTTATTTGGTTCAAAATTTTTGTTTTAATTTTTTTATTACCGAAAGTTTATTTTAAATTAACGGTATTTATTGATGGTTCAAATTTATAATATGTTAATGTAAAAGCAAAAATAATTGTAAAATATCAGTGCCCTGTGCATTTCGTTCACCTGTTACATCCTGTTTTTTTTCTAGACGGTATAAAAATTTTAGAGTTTTATTGAAGGAACCAAACGCAATGTTAAAGACGATCGTACAATTATTGGTACAAGCAAGTCTCATTTCTAAATAGTAAATAAGGTTTCATTGCTTAATGTTCAACACCCTCCTTCAATGAAAACCTCTTGACACAGTTATAGCCAACTTAAAATTTATAAAAAGTTACACGAGTTTTCCTAAATTTTAAAATTAATTTGTATTCAACTTTCTCCCTCGATTAAAACTTCTTAAAACAAATTAAACCAATATTTAGCTTAACAAACAGAAGAAAATTTCATTAAATCTAGCATATCTCTAAATTTTAAAAATAAATTCTTATTTAATGGTTTTGTCAACAGTTTGGCTATTTGAGAATTCGAACTTGTGTACTCAACCATAATTTGAGCGTTATCTATTGTCTCCTTTATAAAATGACATGTTATATCATTTCATAAAGGAAGTGGCATTTCGGAACATAAGGGTAGTTTGCTGTTTTTATTGCACACGTAGGATATTGCTTTAAAAATTATTTTGTAGTAACAAATGGTTGACTTTTTAAATGGTTGAGAGGAATCCCTGAAAGCGCAGCTTATTTCAATTGATTAACCTAAAACTGTTGGGTGTTATATGACCCCGTTAAATTGTAGAGTTGCTTACTTCATTTTATTTTGTGTTTTGACTATGTCAACAGCCATGCCGTAGCCGCAGTTAAAAAAGTGAGTGCGGTACGCGTGCGGTGTTGGTAGAGGTCTAATTTAGTGAAGCCATGAACAACTAATTTTATGGAGGAAAGCCATAGTCTCGTAGAGAGTAGAGACTACTATTGGTCGACTTGGTTCGATCTGGTAGTCGCAGTCTCTACAGTATAACGTATCACAAGAAGGGATGAAGATAATGGTAACAGTTTGTTGCTAGACATTGCGACGTTGTTATCACTGTGTGTAATCTCATAGAAAACTAAAATTATTTTCTGTACCTTGGCTTACATAATGACTTTTCGGGAAAATTTTGCGGAAAGAATGACCAAAAGAATGTGACTCTGTAATTATTGATAATTTTACAAAGTATGTTTGGTTAATCTTCTATCGATGTAACGGCGATAGTGCCGTGTAAGCTGTACAAGGAGCTGTGTGTCTGCGTGTGCTCAGTGGAAGGAGCCAGTCGTCCGGTCCATGTTGTCATATGGGATGACGACTGATCGAAGGAAGGCTGCCGCTCTCTGAGCTAGCTCGTCTATTATAAATAATACCTACTTATTGAAAGTCACTCTTTTGTTTAATTACCACCTACCACTGGTTCGGAAAAAACCTCTGTCCTGGGAAGACCCAGTAATTTTTTTACATAACCTTTTTTTAAATAACAGCTTACACAGTTTATAGATTAGAAATAACTTCGTAGTGATCCCTTCATTCCCAGTTGTTATTATCATCCATAAATTCCTTAATATTATATAAATCCTTTTCATACAAACATAGTTAAATAAATTTTTTGAACTTTGAGCAGGTCAAATTTTGTATATTTTCTAAGATTTTGTTGTAAACGCGTGTCCATCACTACAAAAATGAATTACTGACTCGGTGGAGTAGAGTAACTGGTCCAGTCCAAGTTATCGTAGGAGATGATGGATGGTGACTAATTAACACCGACTAAGCCGTCTGTGTTAGTTTGCATAAAGTCAAACGATATCGCCTTGTTCATGTGTGTCCATGTGGGTCCCTAAACGTCCAAAGATAGGGACATTGTACCTATTAATGTCAGGATAGATGAGCCGGCGAGTTGGTGATTAATAGTGTATGTTACAGGAATTCATGACGATCCACGCCCGAGGACGATCGTATGTCGGGGTTGGCCGTGTCGGTGCATCTATAAAATACCAATATAAGAGTGAATGAGAGGTTGCTCCACTCTAGCGGGGCGTCGTATCGATGGTGGCGAGGTGGAATTGAGGGTATATCGAGAAACCCCCACTCGTTTGTGCAGTATAAAGTTCACGGAAGGTGCCGTGCGCGAGAGAGTCTGTCTGCCTAAGTCTTTCTACGTAGTAGTAGTGCTAGGAGAGTATCGTGGTTCCATCCGTGATGATGGTTCTTCTGGTGGAGGAGAGGAACACGGTGTTGCTGAGAGGCTGCTCTATGTTACACTAAGCTGTGTAGTGTAGCTGATGGCTTGCATACTTTGGTGTTACCATGTAATTACGTCCCTCACGTTACACTGGTGTGTGTTTGTCGTGGGGACGTGTTACGGTATGCTCGAACTGTAATTGCTCTATAATGAATATGTAGTGCGTTACGCTGTCTCATTATTGATAGTGATTAATTTTGTAAACAAGAGAGCAAGTTGAACATCCGCTCTCACACTATTACTATTTTTAATAATTAACCTTGCCTGGTTTATTTCCGAGATCAAAAGTGGAATCTCTTTGTTATATATCCGATATCAAAAGTATCGGTATCGGGTTAATTCGTTCAAGGTAAGCTCATACTATGTAGATTGGATCAAAAATTAATATTCACAAACTGTAGGTAGCCGGGCTAACTATGACATCAAGACGTCAACCACCTCAGTTCCCACCGTGACCAGGGATGCTGTAATTGTAAAGCACCGGAAACGTCGGGAATTAAAAAGTTCATATTGAACGCGATAAAATCCCTAAAATTAGTACCATTTAGACATGTAGTGTTCGCGTAAATATGAAAATCATTAAAATCTAGAATTTATGCTATAAAATAACCTAAAATATAAGCTGTAAATATTCTAGAATTTATGCTATAAAATAAGTTAAAAGTGTCCATTTTATTAATGATTTTTCATAATAAATAATAAAGTAGGTACACATTAAGAGAGTACAACTAATAGTACAATATCAAATATCAACATAAATAATCTTCTTTATTCACCGCAACAGTAACTAAGATTCTATAAACATTGATTTATATGTTACACTAGATAAGTAATTTCCGCGCCAAAGCGTTGTCACTTCACATAAGGCCACAGCCTTATACTCAGCGAACGTCGGTTCAGTGTTCAAGGTGACGCCGTCCGAGTTAAGCCGAACGATTCACAACAAAAAATGGGTAAATGCGTAGTGAAAGAATGCGTTTCAAGGTCACAAAAACATAATAAATCAAGCGGAATCACTTTCCATACGTAAGTTTTAATTTATATATTCATATTAACGTTTAAAACACTATAAAATTAAATAAAATATCGAATATTGCCATTTAGGTTCAATGTTGCCACTTTTCCGCATTTGTGATTATCCTACATTAATGGGAGACTATATAATTAATGGAGTAAGTTAATTTGTTACCTCCGATTTTAAATATTTTGGAAATTATAATAAAAACTACGTTTTAACTTTCATACAATATAATTAATTATTCTTATTTTAGTTTATTCTTGAATTATCTTTTAAATATATTTTATTACCTATTTTATATTAATAATTTTATATTATTTATAATTTCGTATACATTTTATATTAATTATATTTTATTAGATACCTATTTTTATTGTTTGATTTATTAGAACCATAAAAATACGTTTTATTTCATCATTATGTTTACTTCTATTTATCTGATAAGCTTTGTATCCCTTTTTTTCTAAGGGGACGTAATAAAGATTTTAAAATAAAATATACTTTTTTAATATAAAAACAATTAACTGCAGTTTCAAAAATTATTATTTTTATTACGTATTTTAGGTAAAATTTCATATAGTAAGCCACACCAACCCGCCATTGCATGTTTGTGTGTCTATCTTTTTCTAATCTTACGACGACGATATTGTTTTCGCAACTTGTGTAAGTGAGATAGATATATGTTTACTTAAAATTGTTATTAGTTTCAAAGCTACGTCGTCGCGTTTGGATAGTGGTTACACTTTTTTCGACGCGCGGTAATGTGGTTTGCTCCTCTAGTCTTGTATAACTCAATGTCTATAAAGATGTAATGTAAGTTTTGATTTAGAATTAAATTTTCTTAATTCAATGAACAATACGCATTGACCTTAGCGCCATCTTGTGGTGATTAGTCGTAAAAAATTAATAAACATAATGTGTATGGAGTATAACTATTGCTCACAAGGTGGAATTTAAATACAAAATTATATACAAGTAGTTATTTACAAAAACCATGTAACAGCCAAACTGCCAAAAGTATTATAAGGATGGCACTTCCATAAAAAATGTTATTATCTATGCTGCATAAAGTTATACAACTGATTATACTGATTATGCCATCTGATGTAAGAGTAACTGAGAATTACGCCTGCAGAAAGTTTTATCACTCGTCACTAGATGGCGACATAACTTGTTTGATTTTTTTAACTTATGCCTTACGTGAATTCAAATAATCAACGTCTTGTACCCTCCCATCATTAATTGTCGTGTATCTTTTCAATGAATAAAAACCTTTAGCCTAAATATATCCATCTTATTATAGTTTTCATTGAATTAACCTAATTTTATGCCTGTATTAACACCCCAGAAGAAAGCTTTTGCTATGAGGATTAAAGATTTGCTGATCACTAGATGTCGCTGATACGACTGATGTAAAGGTTTTAATTTGTTATCATCAAGCATAAAGTGAAAGGTTGCATTTTAATTTAAAATTTACGGTTACTAGTGTATAAGTAACCGTAAACTTTAACTTATAATAATATTTTTAGACTTCTAATGGGATTTAATCGCTGTTGTAGCATCGATTCACTCCTAAAAAATCGATCTCTGAATCGATTTGAATCGAAAGTACTTGAATCGATTAAATCGAGGAATAAAATAGTGTATACTTGTTGTGTACAAACATGAAATTTCAAGAATTTTCGATTTTTTTTCTCTAACTTCTAAACTGTAATATTTTTAAATAAAATATTAGTAATCTTATTGATTAACATTATTAATATTCCTTTTAACCAATCCTGTAAGCTTGAAACGCTTGTGTTAGGAGTGGTTCGCACATACTCCACTCGATCCCTTTTTTTACAAAGTGATTCCACGTAACACTTTTATTTGACATTTTAGGCTAAAAAAACAACAATACTTTTACAAAAATGCAAACTACAACGTACATTTCTCGATAAATCTGTTTCAATCTAATAACTCGCTATTTATCATATTGAAATGAATGCTACACGAACACAATACTGGTTATTTCCTTACTATAAACCTCTATAAACTTCAACGTACGGTATAATATTTTTACAGTATCTAGGTATTGAAAAAGTACTCTGTCTGCACTTACAGCTCACATCATCGAAAAAATATTTATAGTTTTGGGATGTAATATATATTACACCTCATTGGAAACGGTTCTATTTAAAAGTACGGTGAGCGATATTAATTTATATCTCGAGATGTAATATTAAATTACATTATATCCCTCAGTGGAAAGTGGGCTTAAGAATTTTAGAAATGAAAATGAAATGACGACCGGTTGTTTTTGCGTCCCCCAACAGCAAAAAATAAAAAAACTGTGGTATCTTACCCCAGCCAGTTTGGGAATTTTAGCTAGTTCTTGAATCAAATGAATCAGTCCGATTCAATAGGTTTTTGGATCGATTCAGTGAATCGATGCGGTGATTCGAATCGATCTAAAAAATCGATAATTTTACTCCAAAGAATCGATTTTTCGATTAATCGATTTTAGATCGACATACCTATATTGTAGCGCCTCTGAAATGTACGTGAAAACCCGGCTTGACTCTTTTAATGCTATCCATCGAAAGAGGATAGCATCATTTATGTCAAGAGTTAACTTGTGTAACAACTCTATTGTGCGTAGTTTGGCAGATAGGCAGATACAGACTGCAATGTACAGATGTTGGGTAAAAGTTGCTGGGTGACGATAGACTTTTGGAAATATTGCAACTTGTCTATTCTTGCTATACTATACATATATATATATATATATATATATAAATATGTGCCGTGTAGTGGCGGTTGAGAATATCTACTACCCCATATCTTCCCGTGGGTGTCGTAAGAGGTGACAGAGGGAGACAGGCAGGAGATGGGCAGAAGCATCTTCCTGAAAACAACTGTGACGTAATAAAAAACTGCGGTTGCCAACCTGCTCGCCAAGCGTGGCAACTATGGCAAATATCCCCCCCATGAATAACGACGCAAACAGACGTCCCCCAGTCCCCGGCGGCCCCGCTACTCCTGGCTACGGTGGCGACCATGGTAACGGCGGGGCAGGCGGTGCTAAGAATCTCCGGTGGAGGTTCGGTTGCCACCTACGACGACTCGACCTGGCAACATATAACGCACCCTCCCTGAGGACTGACGAGAAGATACTGGAGCTAGAAGAAGAGGTAGACAAGTTGCGCTGGCATATTATTGGATTATCCGAGGTCCGAAGAGAGGGGGAGGACACGGCAATCCTCGAGTCCGGCAACTTGTTCTATCACCGGGAGGGCGACCATCTGTCCCAAGGAGGTGTCGGATTTATAGTCCACAAGTCTCTCGTCAACAATGTTGTAAAGATTGAGAGTGTGTCGACGAGGTTCGCGTACTTGGTACTCAGAATCACCAAACGGTATTCGCTGAAGGTCATTCAGGTTTACGCACCAACCTCGGCACATCCCGATGAGGAGGTGGAGGAAATGTATGAGGATATTTTCAGATCCATACATTCCTCCGAAACCCACTACACGGTGTTCATGGGATACTTCAACGCAAAACTAGGCACAAGAGAAAGCGGAGAGCTGAAGGTAGGGAAATTTTGAGTAGGGCAACGGAACCGAAGGGGCCAGCAGCTGGCCGACTTTATGGAGAAAGAGGGACTCTTTATGATGAACTCTTTCTTCCAGAAGCGGCGCCACAGGAAGTAGACCTGGTCGAGCCCCGACGGTTCGACAAAAAAATGAGATTGACTTCATTATGACGACCAGACGCCAACTGTTCAGTGATGTCTCAGTGATCGCAAGGGTGAAAACTGGCAACGATCACCGAATGGTTAGAGGCACACTGAACCTAAACGTTAAGTTGGAGAGGTCTCGTCTAATGAAGTCAACGCTCCGTCCCCCTCGTGCTCTAATCCAGAATCCCGAAACCTTTCAGCTCGAGTTACGTAACCGCTTTCAGTGCCTAGAAGATTGCAATGCAGTGGACGATATGAATGACAAGCTCGTGGAAACTATCCATGCGGTCGGAGCTAAGTTTTGCAAGACCCGCCACAGAAGAACACAAAAACTCTCCGATCACACTCTTAATCTCATGGCTGTTAGACGGGAGATGAGGCTGCAATCGTCAACAGATTTGACAGCATACAGGCAACTGAACAGAGAGATCCCCAAATGCATGCGGCGAGACTTACGCAACTTTAATACTTCTCGTATTAAAGAAGCGATCGAGCGAAACCAGGGCTCCAAAGTCTTTGCCAGAGATCTGTCTGCCAGAAAGAGTCAACTGTCAAAGCTGAAGACTGAGTGTGGCAACATCGTTTCCGGGACACCTAAGATTCTGAGTGAGATTGAGAGGTTCTACGGGCAGCTGTACACATCATCGTTGGAGCCACACGCAAGTGTGAGTAGCGATCCAAGAGCAAGTCTTATCCGACACTATTCCGATAATATCCCGGACGTCAGTCTGAGCGAGATTAGAATGGCTCTCCACCACCTTAAAAACGGCAAGGCCCCGGGCGAGGATGGAATTACAGCAGAGCTTCTGAAAGCGGGTGGAACACCGGTACTTGAATTCCTTCAGAAGCTCTTCAATTCCGTCCTCCATGGTGGCACTACTCTGGAAGCGTGGAGCAGAAGCGTTTGTTCTTTAAGAAAGGCGACAACGCTCTCTTGAAGAACTACAGACCGATTTCTCTTCTGAGCCGCGTCTTCATGCTATTTTCGAGAGTCATTACGAATCGTCTCGCACGCAGACTGAGGTGGAAGCCGTGCGGCAGGATCATCGTTCCCCTCACGCTAGGCAGGTTGCAGCAGTAACGGTTCGCGACCACAACAAAGGATACAGCCCTAGGTGCTATGGCTGTGGGGAAAGGGGCCATCTTCGATCCAGCTGCCCTAAGCGAACCCTAGAAAGGGAACGTGAACGATCTCAGAAGGGAAGTGCGGCTAACATCACCGCCCAGTAGCAGCAGGAATACGACTTTACTATCAGACATCGCAGCGGGAAATCTCATGGTAACGCAAATGCATTGTCTAGAAGATCTTGTCCTGAAGATTGCAAACATTGTACTAGGCAAAAGAGTAAGGAAGTGGTATCCGTGAGGATACTCAGGACAGACCACCTCAGCAACGAGTGGAAGGACAGCCCACGACATACACAACAAGAAGTTCCGCACATCAAGCCGATTCTGGAATGGATGATGGCCCGTGCTACCAAGCATAAGTGGAGCGACGTCTCAGCCATGAATTCGACCACTAGAAGCTATTGGGCCCAATGGGACAGCTTGCTGATTCAGGATGGAGTCCTGTGCCGTAAATGGGACAATGGTCGAGAAGACAGCTGTCGTTTGCAAATGGTTGTCCCTAAAGCTAAAGTGCCGAATGTTCTACAGCTGCATCATTATGGTTGTTCAGGAGTCCATCTGGGAGTTAAACGAACTCTACTGAAGATCCGAGAACAGTTTTACTGGGTCCATTATCGTGACGATGTCGAGGATTGGTGTCGCACATGTACAAGTTGTGCGGCTGTGAGGAGACCTCAGACACGTAGTAGAGGAGCATCGAAATTGTACAGTGTTGGTGCACCATGGGATAGGACAGCCCCTGACATTGCGGAGCCGTTACAGAAAGGCGCAAGGGGGACTCCTAAGATCGTCCATGTACATTGCCTGGCGCGTTATTATGGGGCCGATAATGCTCGGGACGAGCATGTCTTAGGAGGGGGCAGTGTTACGCGCCTAAGTTGACGTCATGTACCCGGCACTAGCGACACTAGGTGGCAGTGTCGCTAGTGCCGGGTACATGACGTCAACTTAGGTTCCAGGTGAGGCAGTTTAGGGAGAAATATTGTAGTAGTTCACAGCCGTTTACACGTCCGTTTACTATTTTATATAATACCAGCAGGTTGCGAATTATATTTGTAATTAATTTAATCCGTAACTGTAAACTAGTGAAAGTGTAACGGTACCTTTCTACGTGAGCGTAGCAAGAGCAGAGAGCAGTTGCGGGCTGACAACTTCTTGGTTCATTTGTTTTAATAAAGTATATAAAATAGGGATCTGACCAAATCTTCGATACTCGTAGCTCTGTGCTCGGAACCAACAACTACGTATTACTGCTACACAACTTCGATGCATTTTGCAAGATTTTAAATTATGGAAAATATTTTCTCAAAAAATCAAACAAATACTTCTTCTTATTAATAAAATTGCTTATTCCAAGCTTAATTCGAAGTTACACTTAGACTAGCTAATCCCAGAGTAACTGACTACTTACTTCTTTATTACAATGTTATTAATAAACATGTACAGATAGCGCGCGAGTTGAATGCCGTCGGGGCCTGAGGTGAAAAGCGGGAGCATCTCCCCCCGCCGTCCGCACGCCGCGTCTCGCGCGCCTGCAGTGTAGTGCTGTGCTGTCCTTGACAACTATCATACGCTTACTGTGTTATCGTGTTAATATAAAGTTGCAGCCACGTGTTATTTTTGTTTTTAATGATGTCTGATCCGTGTACGTCAAGTTCTGTTACAAAAAAAACGAGTTTTTATTCATCGCCAAGCACGGGAAATGGCGAAAAATATTCTAGACATGTGTGTTAAAGAAAGGCAGAACAACAATTTAACATTCACATTAAATAATGCTTACGATCGCGCAAGCCGTTACACTGGACTTTCGAAGAGAACATTGTCTGCAATTCAAAATGAAGCCAAAAAAGGGCCTCTTTGTTCGCCTTCTAAAAAGAAAAGACAGTGTAACAAGGATAATGATTTCTTAAATGATTTTTTTTATTGATGATGATTTCTTTTATTCAAAGTATAACAAGGAGACAAATTTAAATGTCGATGATTTTGATCGAGATGTTATACACAGAATTATTGAAGAATTTTATTTAACTAAAAAAATTGTTCCGACCTGCATTAAACTCCTCGCAGCTATTCGAGAAAGAATGGAGTTTCCATGGGGAGTGACGAGTATAAGAAAATTGTTAAAAGACATGGGATATAGATGGCATAAATGTCATAATAAACGTAGAATTTTGATGGAGGCCAGCTGTCGCATATGCATGGTCAATTTATTTGCGGAAAATTCGTCAATATAGGCAAGAAGATCGAAATATTTTTTTCTCGATGAAACATGGGTAGACAACAACCTCACATTTAAAAAATGCTGGAGAAATGAAATGATCGACGCTGTATTGACGGATACAAGCTCCACGAACAGGCTCATTCTTATCCACGCAGGATCGAGAGGAGGGTTTTTAAATGGTACAAAGTTACCTTTTAAGGCTGGTACTACGTCAGGTGATTATCACGGACAGATGAACAGTGTTAATTTTGAGAAGTGGGCCACTGATATGTTAATCCCTAATCTACCACAAACCAGCGTTGTTGTGATGGACAACGCACCGTATCATAGTGTACAAGAAAATAAAGTCCCAACAAAGTCCAGCACCAAATTAGTAATGTTGGAATGGTTAACCAAGAACAATATCGAAGCTTCACTTACTATGAGAAAAGATCAGCTCTTTCACTTGGTTCAGTTACATAAACCTACGGAAAAATCTTTCAAAATCGATGAATTCATCAGAAGTCAAGGCCATATCGTAGTAAGACTACCACCGTCCATGTGCGACCTCAACCCTATTGAGTTGGCTTGGGCAAAAGTAAAAAGAATTGTAAGGCATCACAATGTTACATCTGATTTCTCCCTAAAAAGGTTAAAAGAAGTTACGGAGCTGGCTCTCTCTCAGGTCACAGAGTAAGATTACGCCAATCTTCGACGATCACGTCATAATTTTAGAAGAAAATTATTGGCAAAGAGATGGATTAATGGAAGATACCATAGATCGATTCGTAATTGAGATCAGCGATGGTGAGGATAGTGACAGTGAAGTCTGCCATTTCAGAATCTGATGCTGCATAAATTATATTTTTTTTATTGATTTTGATGTGTAAAATAATAAAAAATGTGTGATAATTATTACCTAGTTTTTTCTAAACTTAAAACGTTAAACTTAAAACAATGTTGAAATTTATCGACATATTGTCATCATTAATTCTAATTAGATCACAGCACTATCGCATTCCTGAGCTCTGCATTCAACTCGCGCGCTATCTGTAGTAACCTCGGGCTAAATATACATTCCTTACGCCGGGATTAACGCTTGCGCTATGGCAGCCCACTTATTTTAAAAGTAAAAAGAGTGAGTCAGTGAATGATTAGCGAATGAACTCAATGCTTGATGATGACATTAATGACAGTGACAGGCAATATTTTGAGTTTGACAAGAGATAAGTGTTACGTGTTGTTTTTTGTTCCTCATGTTGTTTTCGGACTCGGTGGAAAAACTAAGTTCTAAACATTGAAATAATATGTACTTAAGTACTAGAACAGCTATCTCAAACATAGAATAAACATAGGTAGAATGACCCGTATGTAATAGCAGATTGTATTGTTAAATAGGTTAATTTTATTGGGAACAATATTTAAATTTTGTCATTTATTTTGTATATTATATTTGCTTATTTAATATAATATTACATAATATTATATTACAATTACATTTTAATGATTTTTTATCTGAATATTTTAAAAGGTATCTATGTCAAAAATATAGGTACTAGAAAAACATAGGTACTAAATGTATGTTTAACAAAACTTATTAATATAACATTTAAACTACAAATATATTTATTTAAATTAGGATAAAAGTCGTTCATAAATACTGGGCACGCGAGAGTTAAAAATGGACGAATTTATACCACTTTGACTTTGATGTGGAAACCTAATAATAAAATAAAAGAATAATAAGCAGATTTAAACAAGAAAAATGTTGCCAAATTATATTAACTTATATATGTTTCTACAAAAAAAATGTGTATAATAATATATTCGTCCTATACTTAAGTACCCACAGAAATGTCGCGTCTGAACATATTAATTTCATAATCTATATTCCATGACACGAGATGGTGTCTTAGGAATAATTTGTTTTATTATTAATCTATAATACTTTTATTGATTAAGTATCTTATTAACCGATGAAAAGTAATTCCTTGGTTTTTACTGAAATTTCTTGAATTATTTGTGCAATATCTAAGTACACACGACGGCACATTTTATCAAGTGATTTTTTTAAATCCACACAACACGTCACAACTCTACAAGCGCCTAGCGAGTGAATGATTAAAGTGCAGCGTATACACCGCAGTTTAGTGGAACGGAGTAGCTGAATGCAGTGTCGCCTCTAGTACGTAGTACATAATAACTCAATGCTTCTAAATAATATAATCATTTTTAATATTACTTGTAACGAAATTTTAGAATTAAGAAAAGAGCGTGAGGGGCAAAATTAATTAAATAACCATTTTTGTTTTGTTTTTTGGGGATAAATAAAATCTTTTGTACATGTAATTTTTGTATATTTATTTTTAAAAGAATCGTTAATAAATGCTGCCCAAACAGAATTTCCTCTGACGGAGTTATTTACTAATTGTGTGACTGCTAAATTTTCATCATCTCTTATACTACATCCTCAAGGAGATCTTGCTTTTGCATTGCAATGTGTATAGTTTTGTATGCTCTTATTTAGTATTTAGTCCTCGCAGTAAACACCGAAACCTTTACTTCCCTTCAAAACATTGTTCTACAGTTCTACAGTGTTACGGGCCCAGAAGTGCGACCGGTTGTATATTTTTTCCTTTTTTTTATTGGGACGCAGGATAGGAGTGAATAAATAAGGCGTACAAGCATAACCAGAATCTCTGAGAAGTCTGCCTTTAAATTCTGACTGCTCAAACGTTTGTTTTAATGCGACTTTCATTAAATATTCTTGAGTCATGTGTGCTGCCTTACCAATGTGCCACTGTATTCATGAACTCTAAATTTGCATTTGACACAACCTGGAAACAAAGCACTCATAACTTCTTTAATATAAAATAATAGATTGAGCAGATTGTATTGAATCTAAGAAAATAACTAAGTATCTATATGGCTAAGATGGGCTAGCTAGGTGCTATAAAACTTACTTGTACATTTATTGAACTGTATCTTTTCCTGTTTATGTAGTATTGTCCGATGTTTCCAGCGACTTTCGGGATCAGAATATGTGGCAATCAATAGCCCCAATCACTTGTCTAAATCCACATAATGAATAAAAACCTGCAATCACTTTGTTCTGCTCCACATCACTTCTTGGCATTTTAATCCATTATGCTGTTTTTTGTTACTAGTGCTTACAACTTATGAATTTAACAACATAAAGTCTTACAAAATGTCAAAATACGCGACTAGTCTATGCTTACTCAGTCGTTAAACTAGGCACCGCCAAGGATGAACTTTTATTCCGAGAGTAGATTCGGATTAGTTTACTCCCTCCTTACTCTATGTTTATTAATACTGAAATTAGATATTTTAAGCTTTAAACTAGGAGTAAAGTTAATCTCGATCAAGTCTGTGTTTATTAATAGGGCTGTAAGTGTATGTTTGCATTGCTTTGTATTTTTAAACGACTACAAAAAGTGGGGGGGTTTGTCAGTTTAACTAAATATTCCTCTTACAATATAAACTTACTTATAACACGATATTTTCAAGCCTAGTTTCCAATAGATTTTTGATATTTTATAAATTTCGACAACGTTCCCTCATAATTTTCAACCAGATCTTGATAATAATTAAAGTCGATTAACTCGGGTTTGATCCCGGTCGGCACCAGACGGAAAGAGTTAGTTATAACTTTATTCACTTTTGCTTTATTATATTAACAAGATAAGCCTTAGGACAACAATTGTCAAAGGGTACAATTAGTTAACATAAGGATTATCTATATATATCCAATAAAGATCCAGGACGGAATTCTGTTAAGATCCGGTGGCCGCAGGTTGCCAGTAGAGACCGCGAAACACATGTGTGTAAGTTTGAGTCCGCTTTTTCACAACTGTGGTGTACTGCCTTTAACAGAAGCATTTTAACTTTAGTACTTCTTGTAAATAACGGGAATATTATGAGAGCGGAGAGTGCTAATAATGTTTTTTTTTAAATAACTCCCAAACAACACTTGTATTGACACGTGACCGGAGCGGGCTCACGCGGCCACTGTTTCCCAAAGTTTACAAACACGGCAGCACGCTCTCGACACCGCAGATAAGCTAACGAAACTAACTGCGTTCATTCCGTAGTCGACTATTTGAAGTGAACAGTGGTGCAAAGTTCAACGAACTGATCTCAGGTATGTTTGAATTATTTTATTTATTAATTTTATATCACCATAGTATGTATTATTCACAGATTTTGCTTGTCACATCATACATAGATAGGGTTTGCAGAACCGGATCCGGTTTCTAACTTTTTAAAATTTGAATAGGGATTCCCGGTTCTTAGTATATTTGTTAAAGTTGTTATTTTATTTGTAGTTTAAAATAGTTATTCTTGGCAAACTGTTTGCCAGTCACTTACTCGTAGTGTGTATCTACAAAATCTTTTCAACACTTCCGCTTAAACTTAAAATTAAAAAAAAAACTAATGAAATATTTATCACAGTTTTAAAAGCATTGAATATGTTTTTAGGAGTCACGCTACAGCTATATAATTAGTATAGTTGTAGAACGAATGGGTCAGCTCGACCGTTGAAGAACGCTCTCATAGAATACCAGCGAAAATAGTAACTGAACGCTGCTGTTTCGTATCGTGAGTGTAGAGATCTCGGATCGGCTACCATTTTTACTGCAAACGAGGCATTAAATCTTTCTCATCACGGGTGAAAACGCATCTGCATTTTGATTCGTAATCAAGTATAGATGTAGATGTCTATGAGCCACAGCAACCACTTACCATCAGGTGAACTGTGTGCTCGTTTGTCGCCCTATCCTATTAAAGAAATGTACGAGTATCAGGAGCCGTAACCATGTAGTAGCGGGATAAGAATATCCACTATCCCTCGTCATCTCGTGGCTGTCGCAAGAGGCGACAGAGAGAAACAAATCAAGATGTGAGCAGCAGTTCCTTCCTGATAAAAACTAAAAATAATAAAAAACCTACCTGTAAGCCCAGCAACTATGGCCAATACTTACTAATAAATTAAACTACTAAACATATCCCAACCATGAGACAATCTATGGGGGATGTCTTTGTTCTTTAGTGGACTTTTGATGATGAAGATGATGAAAGATCGAGAGGGAGCGATTCAAATAATTACTGTGCTTGGCAACCGCAGATTTTATGTTTGAACTGTTGCTAAGAAGACGCTGCTGCTCATCTCCTGATAGGATTCCCTGTGGCGCCTCTCACGACACCCACGGGACCTGTGTTAGTGGATTCTTACACCAACCGACACTAAATATTTTAATGACGTAAGATATACAGTAACATACATTTGATAACATAATTATAAAAATACGTTATCTTATACTTAGTGAAACGGTCAACTTAGCTCAGTGCAAAGCAACAATAACATCTGATTGTACTTATCAAATTACAGATAACGCGGTCCGAAAACAAAACAACATGAGAGCAAATCGCGTCCTGCACAAATTAACTATTATATCAATTCTTTACGTAACGCTGATCTGCAGAGCGAAGATCATGAGGAACAACGCGCTGATGAACAAGATGATGTCGCAGTTCCATAAGGACAACAGCAACAATCTCTCAATGGAACCAGCGATGGTGCAACAAACGCAGCCAAAAAACGTCATAACATTAATGCAGGATGTTCTCTGCAGGAATTTCCCTACCATACCCTGTACCGTCATAATGCAAGACGACACGTTGAGAAGGTTAATTCAGAAGTCCATACAGCAAATCAACAATAGAAAGCTTTCAATGGAGAGAACGACGCAAACATACAAGTACAAAACGAATTTTCCTATTGTAAACAGTGAGGATCTGTCGAATTTTCTCGAAGTCCAAAACACAGGGTACTTCGACAACAGAGAACACAAGCATGAGACGAAAAAACACAAACAAGTAAATTTAGACAAAGTAAAATGGTCGCAAGAGAATTTGAAAAGCGCGAAGAAACTAAAGAATATACAACGAACTTCAATGTACGGAAGGAAGAAGCTGCGAAAATTCTACCCACATAAAGTAAAATACAAAGACAAGAAAGCCAAAAACAAACCAGAGTACAAAGATTACTCAGATGAAAAACTGTCCATGTCCGTAGAAATTCCTGATATGACTTTGACCAAGAAACACCAACACTATTCGTACAAAATGGAGCCAGCCGATCCACCAGTTTGGAGGATAGACTATACGAAACACGGTGATCCGAGTTACAATATTCTAGGATCCATAACAAAAACTGGATCGAATAGGGTCGTTGACGATAAAGAGTTGGAGAAATCAGCGAGGAAAGACGTCATGCACCCAGACGTGTATATTAAAACGAACTTTATTAGAAAGAACTCGGAGTTGATAGACTGAGTTTTAGTTAGTGTTTTAACTTAAAAGAAGGTGAAGTGTTGTACCAACGCTGTTGTACACATATTAAAAAAAAATTAGTAACATTTTGTCACGGTCTATTTTTTTTTCTTTAGTCATGGTTTCGTATAATTATACATTTGCCGGTGTCAGTTAATAAAAAATTATCAAATATAATATAATTATTATGTTAACTTTTTATATGGGATATTCATCAATCCGTCGGACAGTCATGCTTTGGTATAGTCAAAATTAACAGTTTTATTTATTCTTATTGAAAAATTAAACAGTTACTTCTAAAATTCTAGTCAATGAATCATCGAGCTTATGGTAAGAACATATAATAAAAAAAATATTATTCAAATTCGTAAGAAACGAGACGAAGAACTGAAATTGAAACCCTAAGAAATTTCACCGTGTCTGCGGCAAATAAGACGATAATGTATAATCATGTATACGACAAGAATTTTGTCGGATCTAGCCTCGAAAATTTGTCTTGTCTGCTTCAAACAAAATAAAAAGAGACGTGTAATCGATAAGATTGTTTTCGGTCAGTCGGATCTTGTGAGAAGAAGCGCAGGAGACATTTGGTGTTGATTGTCACCTTACAGTATATTATATAATCATAGCTTGCTTATATATACTCTAAGATTGTCACCGATTCGCCTGACAAACGAGCACAGGGTCCACCTGATGGTAAGTGGAAGCTGTGGCCCATAGACATCTACATTTATCCTTGATTATGAATCAAAATGCAGCAGCGTTTTGATTCTTAATCAAGGACCTGAGGACTAAGATGGGATGCAAC
Organism: Parnassius smintheus behrii; assembly: GCA_036936625.1. Lineage (NCBI taxonomy): Eukaryota > Metazoa > Arthropoda > Insecta > Lepidoptera > Papilionidae > Parnassius > Parnassius smintheus. Next base: position 678,562 of record JAUPFT010000022.1, read on the forward strand.
AGCCTAACGCTGTTGTTTTACGCTGGTATTCTATAAGAGCGTTCTACCCCGATCGAGCTGATCCATTTGTGCTATAACTAATATAGCTGCAGCGTCGCCCTACTAAGTATACACAATACTATGCAACAAATCGTCCCGCTATAAGTGGAAGATACATGTCCAGCCGTGGGCCGGGAAGAGGAGGGTGAGAAACTAAGTACCCGCCGTCGTGCCGTGTCGTGGAAGTAAATCTACGACTTTTGACACGAGAGCGAGCGGCATAAATATTCATTATCAACCGATCACACGAGCGACCCCCTGTCTAAATCAAGACCGGATTAACAGCTACTTGTTTAGCGAGTTTCACATCTTAGTATAAATTTAATGGTTTTTTTTTCGCAGTGGCTTAGCAATGAGATACAGCACTGAGGGCCACAGAATCAAATTCCGCACGCAATAAGTATTTGTATGAAATATACATAATTGTTCCGGGTCTGGATGTTTGTCCTTGTGAAATTTATGTTTGTAAACTTGTACGCCAAAAAGGTTATACGCCCATGGTACAGGAGAATATCTTAGTGTGGATGTAATGTTTTTGTTTTAAAAAAAGAAGGAATTACAGCAGCATTAAGCGCCATTCTAGCGGTAGTCTGTGAGATGGTCCCGATTTATATAAGGCACGATTTAATTAAAAATAAATGTTGTTAAATTTCTATACACAAAAAAGTATTATTACTACTAGGTAGAAAAGAAAACAATCAAATACCATCTTGCCAACAACCATCAGCCAGCGTTATCTCTATCTCGTGCGCTACTCAACTACGTTCCCGCCATTGGCACCGCACGACGATTATCGAAACCTCGACAGAATTGTAAAGCGGAGGATACACGCATGCAGTAATTACTTAAGATAATAATTAGTCGCAAGCTAATTATAAAGTCATAGGTATTGGTTTTATTAAATAAATACTAATTACAAATGGATTCGTCTTTATATATTATAATTATGACGACTATAACAATAGCAGTATGAAAGTAAAAGAGCTACCTATTGAAATATATTACGATGTGCAAAACACTTTTATAACGATCGTAATCGAATCTATTTTTAAACTTTACTAAACAGCTAATGATACTTAACCGTGAATTTGATAAATAGGTAGGAAGGATTTTTTGTTATTTAGCCCCCTTCACGGTGTCACATACAGGACACGTTAAGTTAGTAAAGCAAACTATCTCATTTCTCAGAGGGTTTTAGGTTAAGGAAAATACCATTAGTATTTGTACTATTAATTATTGTTTATCATATTTAATTACGTAGTAACATTATTTAATCTGTGACACAGGTGCCGGTATTATTACTCAAAAGTAAATCATATCGAAGTAAAAAGTTACATAATATCTACTACTTTCGTATGAATGATAGCAAAATGAAAAAAAGAAACAAATGATAAGGTTCGAAGAATACTATAATATTCTTCTACCTTTAGCGCGAATGATCCGCCGCCACATGAGCTATTCTCATTAAAAAAAGGATTTATATTTAGAATCATATTAACATCAAAAGGGCACTAAATAGTGTCTCTATTCGTGTATATCGCGGATTTAATATATTGTGTATGGAGTGTAGGAGTAAGGAGTACAGACTGTGTATTAAATTTAATATATTGTGTATGGAGTGTAGGAGTAAGGAGTACAGACTGTGTATTAAAAAGTGTCCATAGAAACCTTTAAATAAGGTGGCGCCACTATATAGCTACGGGGTAAATTCTAAAGAACGCACCGAAAAATATTAGTACTTTTACTAAATAAAATTATTTTAGATTTTAGAGCTACTGATCAGTTTAGCAGCACACAAACCGGCTAAGTGCTAAGTTTATTTCATCCCAGTAGCTACTCCAGCGCTGTTGTGGAGAGTTTTGAACTGTTATGTACTGCTTACAGATGACCACTTTTTCAACTATTCTATACTATGGGATTTGGTACTCCTTACTTTTACACTCCATAATATTGTGGCTTAAGGTTACCAATGTGGAAGACAATGACATATAGACTGAGAGATCATAAAGTTTTCCTTGTTGTCAAACTGGCAATGAGATTGAGAATAGATAGGCACTCCTTGCCACCAGGCTCGCTAAATTTAAGTACTCAATTTATATATAATATTATAAATCACCTATGTGACCGCCCCTTAACTATTATCTGCATACCATTTGACCTCGTTTATTAAACAGAGAAGAGTTCTCAGTTATTTCTCGGCCGACACGTGAACAATGTCACGGCCCATCCTCTCCACACACGTGCTGGACACGTCCACCGGGTCGCCTGCAGCGGGACTCTTTGTAGAATTACTCAAGAAGAGAGACGACACGTGGACGCTATGGCATAACACAGTGACATCTGGCGATGGGAGGATACAGTTTCCGTTCTCGAAGGAGTCCATGGCGCCAGGGACTTACAAGTTGAGGTTTAATGTCGAAGACTATTACAAAACGACTGGCAAAACTACGTTATATCCTTACGTTGAGGTAAGCTAAAAATATAATCTATGTGTTTTGATTTTAAACCGACTTCAAAAAAGGAGGAGGTTCTCAATTCGACTGTTTTTTTAATGTGTATTACCTCAGAATCTTTATCTAGGTTCTAGGTGAACCAATTTTGATGATTCTTTTTTATTATGTGTGTTTTTATGTGGTCCCATACAATATTTGATCAAGATCTCACCAGTATTTTTTGAGTTATCCTTATTCACTTCGACTACATTGATGATGTTCTTATTTTATTTATAATGAAGTCGGTTGTAAAAAAAAATTTTACCACTTCTATAGATAGGTACTATTGTTGTCGATACCGTCGATGAGAGATTAATTATTATGGATATTAGTACCTATCAACAGTAGTTAATATTAATAGACTTAGGTCTATGGTCGATATAAAGTACTCTTGTGGTATCGATAGTTGGTTGGTATCGATTTTGATATTTTAATGTACCTAATTATAATATTCATAGGTTAGGTTAGGTTAGCAATTCATCATTATTATTGTACAAACAGTTTGGACGGTATCGAGAATATTACGTATGGTAAGTAAGACGATTTTGATGACGAATATAAATTAATGGGAAGATGCGATGTTTTCTTCCGTATTTTTTGAAGTCGGTTGAAAACGCGATATAGTAGTATAATGGTCCATGGATCCATTCAAATACAATGTACTTTAATACGTAGTATATATTTATTTCCATGTATAAGAACCTGGTAACTTATGTTTTAACACTATTGAGGATCTATAACTACATACCTAGTTGATTTTTTGCAACATCACCTTTGACTATAATTTATTGAAACTCAAACATAAGTAACGACTAAAATTAAATATCTAAACCATTACAAATTATTCCACAGATAGTATTCAACACGACAGAGGGGGGACACTACCACATCCCGCTGCTGCTGAGTCCTTACGGCTACACCACCTACAGGGGAAGCTGAGCAGAGCAGAGCTGAACCTTGCGTCTTTTTGTTATAGAAAATAAACTAGACTGTTCTAACTTGTTTACATTATTTTTTTACATAATATAAAAGACATGTCGTCTCTTTTATCGTCAAGCCAGTCAATGTACTTACTTCGATAACTGAGTAGCAAATTACTTATTCACCCTTTATTATAATCACCTTTAACTAATGGCTACAAAAGGTATGTACTTCAAAATAAATATATTTAAATCATGTGAACTCTACTTACATTACTTTGAACTGGCTGTAGTTTTCTTCAAACTAGTAGTACTCGCTTAAGTAATATAATTAGGTATTGAAATAATACTCGTTTTTTCGGAATTTATCGCGTATATTTAACTTTTTAATACCCGACGTTTCGAGAGCTTTACAGCACCCATGGTCACGGGAAGGACTGAGATGTTTAACGTCCAGATGTCATAGTTAACCGCGGTTACCATAGATTAAAATTTAACTTTTGTTCCGATCTACACAGTATGAACTTATGGTATCATGAAGCCTTGCAGTTGTATGCTTGGGTTGGGATTTAATTTTATTTATTATAGGATCCCAAGCAGATGGTAGCACCCAGCCGTCTTCTCTATTCGGCGGCTTGAAGTATGTTTTGATGGAAGCGCGCTTCAAGATGTAGCCAATCTTGTCAGTGACTCCTCTAACATATGGCAGTACAGCAGGTACACGCTCGACTGTGGCCGGCTTCACTCGTTCTCTGTGACGTAGGCGCGGGACCCGAAGCTTGTTGTCATGCAAAACTTGCTTGACGTGTTGGAGCTCGGCAGCCAGGTGTTTACTGTCACAGATCCCTCGTGCTCTCTGAAACAAAGATTTACCCACGGTAGCTAACTGTGAAGGATGGTGGTGAGAATCACCGTTTAAATATCTATCTGTATGGGTCTTTTTTCTATACACAGTATGGCTCAAGGTGTTATCAGGATTCCGAATTACTATGCTACCATCTGCTTGGGATCCTATAATAAATAAAATTAAATCCCAACCCAAGCATACAACTGCAAGGCTTCATGATACCATAAGTTCATACTGTGTAGATCGGAACAAAAGTTAAATTTTAATCTATGGTAACCGCGGTTAACTATGACATCTGGACGTTAAACATCTCAGTCCTTCCCGTGACCATGGGTGCTGTAAAGCTCTCGAAACGTCGGGTATTAAAAAGTTAAATATACGCGATAAATTCCGTAAAAACGAGTATTATTTCAATGTGTAGTGTTCGCGTAAATATAAGAAATCATTATATAATTAGGTATTTATTGATAGATCAATTTTAAATTTGGCAATGAAAAAATAAATTCGAAACATATCTGTAATAATAGACTTTCCTTAGATCATATACAACATGTAACAAAAACCCTGTGGTTCCCGTTAACTGCGTAATCAGAATCAGTATTCAAGCATATAGCAACAATTTTTTTTCTTCAAAAAAACACATTAAAAAAATTAATTTTAAAGAAAAAAAAATTATTTTGCAATTTGTATGTGGTTTTATTTTCTCTAACTCACATAAGTATCGGTAATGCGGGGTCTTTGACAATCCTCTGACTCCTCGGCTAATGCAGAGATAACAAAACCATGTACAATTTGCAAATTATTTTTTTTTCTTTAAAATTAATTTTTTTATGTTTTTTTTGAAAAAAAAAATATATTTCTATACGCTTGGATACTGATTCTGATAACGCACTTAACGGGAACCACAGGGTTTTTGTTACATGTTGTATGTGACTATATTTCCTTAGATACATATGCAATTTACTGCCGCATATCAGCCCGTGAATGTCGTAAGAGACGACAGGGGGAAGCTGAAATAGGAGATTGTGAGCAAACTTTTCCTGATAAGAAATCAAAATAACAAAACTGCGGTGGTAAACCGTGCCATCTACAGCAAATAATGATTAATAATGTCGTCCAGACAGAATTTCGGTACACGGAGGCGAGTCTCCGTTCTACTCATCTCCGTAGGACAGAATTATAGCGGTAGAGTGTATGCAACAGTGCACCCTCTATTTCCTCAGACTTAGTCCGATGGGACGGCCTACCGACCGGATAGAGATCAAGCGCAGGATCATCGGCTTTATGTGCTTTCCGAGACACGTGAGTGAAACATCGCTAACTTACTGACTCCAGACTGCTTTTGAGAAATGCGGTCGTTAAGGAGTATGTTAGGGCTCAATCTGAGTGACAGGGTGAGAAATTTTATGATAAGAGAAAAGTGTGGTTTGCAAGATGATGTTGTGACCAGGATTAAGAAAGGAATGCTTCAGTGGTTTGGTCATGGAAAGGATGAATGAGGAAAGAGTGACAAAGCAAATTTATGTTGCAGAAGTGAACGCAAGAGTCGGAAAGAGACGCCTTAGGCGAACGTTTGCCGACCAAATTGGCGAAAAGCGGCCAAATTAAGAGTACCCTTAACCGACGAGCATGTATGCGTAGGTATATGGATGTGGAAGAGAAGGAGAGAGGTGTGTCAGGATCGTGTCAATTGGAAGTCTGTAGTCTTTGCCTACCTCTCTAGGTGACAGGCGTGAGAGTTTACGTATATATATTATGTTATTTAAATTATTTATAAATTTATGTTAAAACATCAATATTTTTACATTGCATAACAATATAATAATGTCCTCAAGATCGAATGCCGGTCACGGCGGCCTGCCTCAACGGAGACAGAATTATAGTGCCCAAGTGTATGCGTAAGCACGGGTGCACTTTTTATTCCCTCACTCTCATAGTCCGATGGGACGGTAAACCGACACGTCCGGAGCAGGACCAATGACTTTACGCGCTTTCCGAGGCACTAGGGTGAGACACCGCCAACATCATGACTCCTGGCAGCTACTGAGAATATCTTGACAGAAAAACTCAATAACTGATCTTATTGGCCTGACGTGGGATTCGAACCCTGGACCTTATGATCGCAAGAGTAGTTGCATTTACAACCAATAGATCAAAGAGGCTTTGCATACTGCTTAATCGTCATCATAAGTAGCAGCAATTGCGTTATTTATTCACAGTCGGACAAAAACATTTTGAAGCCTGCGCTGACATATATATATTTTTCACTTAGCGGTTAACCGTCAGTCTTCTTTCTCCTCACGCCTCATTTAGAGGCAAAACGCGTGTCGTATTATCGACGGTTTCATGTGTTTCCTAGTATATTGGGGTAGTTGTGTTTAGGAAGCGGCTACTGACCAGCAGCTCAGTGGTTACAGTGATAGCGAACGCAATTTTGATACCTACCGCGTTGTTCTTCAACCTAGGTAACAGTTTTTACTCTTTTTTATATTCCTCTTTGCAACATTATGCCTGACCACTGAGATTTTGTTTCATTATTTGTGTTTTAACATTATCAAGTCACATAATAGTTCGGTGCTGGACTTAAGCTTCTCCAACTGAGAGGATCTTACGTAATCGCCACACTTGGGGAGCTGATTTAGTTATCACTCAGTTCATACAGTTCAGTTATTATACAGTAGGTAGGTACTAAATATCTCGCATCTTCACAGTCGCGCGGGTATTTAACATCTGGTATAAGTAGCGGAACGATAGTCTAGCGGTGACCGTTATTGCGTATAAGTCGAAAATAAGGTATAGGGTAGTAAGCGGGTCGCGTGGTAGACGTGCATATCCTCCGCACGCGCTGATTAGCTGTGCTTGAAGCACAACTAATCAGCGGGGTCGCAAACCGGGATCCCGAGTGTAGAAAATACCGGGATATCGTGACTGAGAGCTTTAAAATACCGGGATTGAATGAATGGCAACCGGTATTTACGTTTTCTTCGGTATTTCATTGTAAATTTATGTTAAATATTATTGTCAATAAAAAATTAAAAATAAAACTTATGATCGCCCAAGAGCATTTTATGTTTTGATAAGATAAATAAATAAATGTTACTATTTCGGTTCAGCTATGAAGAACTTACTTAGCTGGAGTATTTTGTTTTTGTTAAAGCTGGTTAGGTAGGTACTACATAGAAGTTTCATGTTTAAATTTACATTTATGGTCTTCGTAAATACGACTATGTATCTTCCTTTCGTACACAGTTAAACTGGTTGCCTATCCGTCAGCGCAGATATGTTAGAATACTCTGCACCCTTTTCTCAATTTTGAACGATCCATGTGCTCCCGAGTATCTGAAATCTAAATTTCAATACATGGGAGATTCTCATAATTTTTCTCTCCGTTCCTCGGTCAATCTTAAGTTACTAACTCCTTTACACCGTACTGGTTATTTATCTCACTCTTTCGCCCTCGTGGCCATCAGACTCTGGAACGACATCCCTCTTGACATTAAAAAAGCTCCTAACAAATTCGTCTTTAAAAATCAAGTCCATAAGTATATGATTAAATCGTTGCAAGTTTGAATTGACTAAGCTCTCTTTTTCGTATATATTTCATATTTGTTCTTACATATATAATATTTATAAGAACCTATTGTGTATGTATATATATATTATATGTATATATATGTATGTATATAATATCTATGTATTGTTTATTACATATATTATTATTTCTTTTATCCTCTCTATTTGATTATTGCTGCACCGCCTCCATAATGTCTATCTCTGTTTAGCCTAATGGTTGACTGGGAGAGAATGCCCTATGGCATTAAGTCCGCCATATGTACTTTTTTTGTGCATGAAAGTATAAATAAATAAATAGTTTAAAATAACGCAGCAGCAGTGTTTGATTTGAATTTTTTGAAATGATTGATTTTTTTTAAATAAATGTGTTTTTCTTATCTTAACACACTTTTATTGTTTGGCTGTTGACAATTCCCTAGCGAAAATTACGGTTCGGAAAATACCGAAACTACCGGAATCTCGGTATTCACCGAAAACACCGATTTTAGAAAAAAGCTCTGGTATTGCGACCACTGTGTGCGTGTCGTCCGCACCCTCTGATTGGCTACTGCTACTTGCGTACGGCTACGGCTATTGGCTTACTGATACGACATGCGCAGCTGTCCCCACGTTTCGTTCGCGGCATTGATTTAATATATTACGCTAGATTAAAGTTGTTCAAAACGACTATAAATCAATAGCATGCTACAGACTATAAACTATAAATTTCTAGCGCGCTATTAAATACGCTATGTTATAGCGCGCTATTTATAAGAAAGCGTGTAGGAGGCCGGTAAACACGTTAAGTTTTGCAGCACAGCTCAGTTTATATAAGAACATTATTTCGTAATAAGTCGCATTTTAGACTAAAACGAAATAAAGCGGTAAAGAAAAACCAATGCACGCTTTTTCATACTTTTCAGGCTTACTACTTTCTATAATCCTAAAAGTATTTTTAAGTCATGTAGGTACTTTTTAAAATAGAATTAATTTTATTTTTAGATTCGAAATAAAACTAATTATTTTTTATTATAATTGATGTAAACATTATTTAGATATATAGATGGTGGGTCTCAGGTTGATGTGATTTACACGGATTTTGAGAAGGCGTTTGAACGTGTGGATCACATTATTCTTTTACGTAAACTTTATGAACTTGGTATCCGGGGTAGCTTGCTTAGATGGATGAAATCTTATTTACGCAATCGATATCAAGCTGTCGTCATAAGAGGATTTTGCTCAGATTTTATTGCAATACCTTCCGGCGTCCCACAGGGATCCATTCTGGGACCACTTCCGTATGCAACATATTTGTACGACGTAGGTGCTTGCTTCGAACATGCTCAATTCCTAATGTACGCTAATGATACCAAAATATTTGTGAAAATTAAAAACGATATGGATTGTACTGGCCTACAAACTGATCTTAATCGTCTAGAACAATATTATACTGATAATCGAATTGGTGTAAATATAAATAAACGTTCTTTTATTTCGTTTACTCGCAAGAAACATCCGATCAATTTTGAATACTATATTAATAATGTTAAAATTGCAAAATCGGCTTGTGTTAGGGATCTTGGTGTTCACATTGGCTGCAAGTTGACATTTTCTGATCATACAGAAATGATTAAAAACAAAGCGTACAGAAGCCTGGGTTTCGTATTGCGTGTTAGTCGTCCCTTCTCAGACATAGGTTGCCTAAAGGTACTGTATTACACTTATGTTAGGAGCATCCTAGAATACTGTAGCATAATTTGGAACCCTCAGTATATCATTTGTATTCAAGATTTAGAAAAAATGCAAGAAAAATTCATAAAACATTTAAATTATCGGTCGCATTGCCATTTCAAAAATTATGATGAATCCTGCCATTATCATAATCTTACGACTCTCAAAAATAGGCGTGTACTTGCTGACATGTCCTTTTTACACGGAATATGCAACGGATATATAGATAGCCCTGAACTATCAACCAAAATACTGAGTTTCTGCGCCCCGAAAGTTAGAACGAGACACACAAAATTATTTGCCGTAACACGATCAAAAACAAATTACGCAGAAAACGCATTGGTCAGTCGATTGCATAGAACTTTTAACAACCAATTTAATGCTACTGATATTTTTCATATTTATTTATTTATTTATTTTTATTCTTTATTGCATCCTTAACAAAAGAATACAAAGGGCGGACTTAATGCCTTGAGGCATTCTCTACCAGTCAACCCATGGAGTGGTGAGAGTTTGACGTAGGTGTGGCAATATAGAATAAGATAAAACAATACAAATGATAATTAACTACACAATAAATACAAACTACTAATAAATAAACTATACATATATGATCTATCCTTACAAATATACAAATATATAAATAAATGGATATACAAACAAGTAAACATATTTAAATACATTCATAGCAGTAGGTATCTGTTTAAGAGGGAAGTTCTTGAAGTACTTGAAGGAAAAGGTTAATATGTATATTGCACACACACCCACGCACACACGCACACACGCGCACACACACACACACACATACACACACACACACACATACACACACACACACACACACACACACACACACATACACACACGCGCGCGCGCGTACACGGAACGGAGACGCACCGTTTTTAATTTTTAATTCTAAAATAGTATATGTTTTGTAGCTCACTGTATCTGTTTAAGAGGATAATGTTATTGTCGGTCGATTAATATAAGTCAAAAAATGTATAAAGTAGATCCGTTATTGGCTGTTAGTTTATTTCTTAAGTTTTATATACGTTGTTATTAGAGCTGTGGATCTTGTAATAAATAAAATAAATAAATTTTAACCTTAATATAAATTATAAATCAATTAAAGTTGTATTTAAAAGTTTATTTATTGTATTTATAAAAATCAATTATTTACATTTAAAAACATAAGTTAGGCTTCTTTTTCTCTTAGGTCGCGCGCGATGAATAGCGCGCTACGAGATCAAATTTTCGTCACACGTCCTCTCCCAACAGCGCTGCTGCTAGAACTAATTGCCGCTAGCCGCTAGATATTACTACTTAATAGCGCCAGAGCGCCATGGCGACTATTAGACACAAGTCTCTTTGCAGAAAAGCCAAATAAGTGATTTTGACTTGATCTGGAATGGACCTCAGACTGAAGCAAATATCCCACCTGAGGCAATATACGGGGAAGGCCTATGTTCAGCAGTGAACCTTGATAGGCCATGATGACAATGACGATGATGATAAGTCCCTGTCTCTATAACTTCCGCGTTGGGAGCACATCTGGTTGACTGAGCGATGTACTATAGTGTACAAGTTTCAGTACTTATCTACAATAATTCTGGAATTCAGCTGTTAACTTTTATATTGATAATGTCCTCCAGACCAAATGGCGCTGGACAGGATTATAGTGCCCACTGCCCAAGTGTATACACAAGCACAGGAGCACTCCATCTATCACTCGATGGGACAGTAATCCGACAACACGACTGGAACAAGATCAGGCGGAGGGCCAACGGCATTACGTGCTTTTCCGAGGTAACCTCCCTCCTGACAGGGCTGCTGCTAAGAATTACTTGACAGAAATACTCATCTGATTTTGTACCGATCCGGGACCTTATGATATTAGCGAAAAATCTACGTGGTACGTAAAACAACGCTGCAGCAGTATAATGGTTATAGCACGAATAAGTCGGTTCAAGCGGGCTCTCACAGAATACCAGCGTAAAATGACTGTGTGCCGGTTTCGTGTGGTGAGTGCAGACACAGAAGCTTTTTACTGACGAGGCATTCTATAAATTCTAAAACATGACAACGTATCTGCATTTTGAACTTTAAAGAGGATAAGTATAGATGTTTATGGGCCACATCATCCATTTACGATCAGGTGGACAGTGCTCGCTCGTCATCCTTGAATATAAAAACCAAACTCATGATCAGCAATTTTTTTACGACCACTAGACCAAAAAAAAAGTTACAGCCTATATACGTCCCACAGCTGGGCACAGGCCTCCCCTCATTTCTGAGAGGGTTTAACTACTAGATCAACTAGGCCGTCAACTTTTATATTGCACTAGCGTTGCGCGCCGGCTAGTGCAATATAAATCCGTCCACCCACTTAGAAGTTCAGTGACAAATACACGTACATAAGAATTATGTAGGTAACTATAATATATAAAATAATATAGTGTAAAAGCAAGTTTTCAGGTGGTTGGTTTAATAGGTAATTAAAATATGATGCGCTGCGGTGGTGGTGACCTAAGGAAATTCATCAACCCATTTCGTCACGCTTATATCTTCCTATAGATGGCGGAAGTAGAGCATTTATTTTAAGTAGGCGAGACAATTATTTGATATTTATATATAACTTAACCTAACCTAATTTGATAGCGGTACTGGCATCAACATATTAGGTACTTGTTCTGTACGGAGATCAAACCTGCGATTGCCAGTACCGGTATCAATAAGTAGGTACATACATATATTTAATGCATGATCACTTATTTCCCCTGGACTGGAAAATAATGTCAAGAATCTGAGGCCCAATTTACTGATAGCGATTCAACTCAGTTCTCAGGAGACAATGCACTGCATTCAGATTCATTATCGAATACTCAATTTTAATGCGGTAGAACTACGCTGCAGTTATATATGGTGTTATTTTAATATTCGAAGCCAGTGCTCGCCTACTGTTCCATCTGATGGAAGTGGTGATGTGCACAGACTAAAAACCTATTTCCCGTTACCTTGAAGACCCTCGCCAGGATAGAAAGACAGATGCTGGCAACTTATTTCACTCCTTTGCTGTGCACGTGACAAGCGATGAAGCAAACATTTTGGTTCAAATGGTTGCAGCATCAGTGTGTCGGCTCAAGATGGACCATGCTCTAAAAGAATACCTCTATTCTATAGTTTGTAAAGTAGAAACTTAATGCTGTTGTATTTGTGAAGACAGGGATAGACTTTTACTGGTAACTAGGCATTATTTCATAGTCCTCTGGGATGACATGACATCTACATTTCGATTCGTAATCAAGGATAGATGTTGGGTGTCTATGGGCCACAAAATCCACTTACCATCAGGTGGACGGTGATCAATAGTCTTCACTTTGTTGTCATACCTACTTGTTTAAATTAAGGTCATAAAATTAAACTTCAGAATTAAATAAACGTGCTATATAATTGTATACTAAATACAAATTTATATCTATCACGAAGCGGCTTCCTTAATTTAAATAATATAATTATTATGTACAAAACTCTACTGAAGTATAGACAGAGTAAACAATAACTAATTCATCCAGGTTTCACTGCTTTCACATCTTCTTAGGTGAAAAGTTTCAAGTCCTTTACTCAAAATGTTCAAATAAATTCCACCTGGTTTTATTACAAATTTCCTAGGCTTGCATCCTCAAATAATTTGTCACTCTGTCCATACTCCCTTTGGTCCAAGTAATCTTATTTACAATTGAGCTGCATTTCATGAAAAATAATCCTCAACTCCTGAGGAAACTACTTTTAACTTTAACTTAATGTTCTTTGTATAAAATTAATATTAAGACAATGTAGAAACATTTGTTTCAATGTGGAGCTAATATTCTCACGCCCACCAGATGTCGCTAGTTGCTTATTTGTTACCCAGAAGATCATACAGTGTAATCATTTAAAATATGGAGTGTAGAAGCAAGGAGTACCAACTCCCATAGTTGAAAAAGTGGCCATCTGTAAGCAGTAAATAGCAGCTCAAAAACTCTCCACAACAGCACTGGAGTATAGCTACTGGGATGAAATGAAATTAGCAGTATTGTCGACGGTTTAAGTGAGTTGCTAAACTGCTTAGTAAGTCTAAAATCTAAAATAACTTTATTTAGTAAATATAACCTCGAAAAAGTCGTCTATCCCACTAATATTTTTCGGTGCGTTCTTTAAAGTATACCCCGTAGTTATAGTGGCGCCACCCTTATTTAACTATTTTCTATGAACATTTTTTTATACACCGTCTGTACTCCTTACTTTTACACTCCATAATTTAAAAGTTGCGTTTTAAATTGAAGTCATTGGTTTCTAATGTATGTATATGGGTGGATCAACTTTTCTTTGTCAAAGATTGTCCTTGACTCTTCGACCAAGATTTCAGTTAAATAACAAATATTTTTTAAATACTGTTGCTTATTTTGTAAAATTAGATGAACAAAGAACATTTTTTTCATCTTAAGTATTTCATACTTCGATTATAAATAAGAATTAGTTTGGTTTGCTAAGGGACAATATTATCCTCCCATACGAATTTTACTTGTCCCCTTAGCTACGTAGTGTTGAATTTCGTATCGTCATATAAAAAATCACTAGGAACGTCCTACTTCTAAAGCGAGGATAACGCAGTACAATATTTCATTTACTTAAATACTAGCATAAATTAATATTAGTAAGTACATTTTTTTTTCTAAAATTCTTTAAAAGTCTGTCCCTGATTTGAGTACATTATCGTAGTCCGCTGGCTTACCATAATTTGAAATGAATAAGAAAGAGCGAGATAGCGATATTGTGGACGCAGCTATAGGAAACAAATCTGCGAATCATATGGTTTCGGTTACCGGTATTCTGTCCTTGAATTGGCTCGGCCATTCCGACCGCGGCTCGAAGACAGTGCACGTGTATTTATTGTGGTTCCGCTGACTGACTGCGAAATTACGGTAAGTTTTAAATAATCCTTCAGTAATTTAATACTTATACCAAAGATATTTAGTCTAATTTTTCCTTGACAGGGCTATTTTTTATATTTGTTTGTTATTTCTCCAAAATATCAACGTTTTACTTATAAAAGTCTCCTGGCTTACCGTTCCATTGGGTCACTATACTGGTAACCCAAGAGAAATGTTTGGTGACCCAGGAGACTTCTATTTTTATTATTATTAAATTTCAATAAAATATTCTTAATTAATAATTTTTCTTGTACCTATTATAATTTTACCCGTCAAAGAACTTTTACTAGAGCTTGTTTTAACCTCTCAATCCGCTAGTGGTCTCATGACACCGGACTTTAACCCATAAAAACTTATATATAGAGACTAGTTTTCTAGGAAGAAGTTTGGCATTATAGAATCAATATGAAATTTTCTATCCTCTAGTGCAATAAAAAACAGTTATCTTATGGATATTTACTTATAATCTATTTCATTCATTCACCATTTTCGCGTGAATTTTATGGTGTTGATTTTTAGATTTTCTAGTGTTTTATTAGTGTTTTAGTATTGTGTTTTATTATAAAATTGTAATTAAAGTTTTTGTGAGAATATAATTTAGCTTTTTACGTAAATAATTTCGAGTAATATAATATATTGAATTTATTGCTGCCGACATTTCTTAGGTATGTTTTTTTTTTGTTATCAAAATACAATAAAATCTTTTTGCATTGAAGTAAAACCTGACTTTTGTTAAGACCACAGGATAGAGAATTTTGTAAAAAATTTATAATGCCAAACTTCTTCGTAGAAAAGTAGTCTGAAAAAATTTTGATAAAATAAAAGTTATTTTGAAATGAACTACTCTTTCACCATATATTTCTATTTACATTTTAGATAAAATGGCGTTAACTGCGGCTGAAAAGCAAAGGAGGTATAAAGAAAAATTAAAAAGGAATCCTTTAAAGTATGAGGAGTACAAAAAAAAGAAAAGAGAAAATTATCATAAAAAAAAAGATTAGTGAAAGACTTAACACCGACAGAGAGGTACAACGCAAGGACTATCTGGAGACTTAGAAAAAAAAATACGAGAAAACGTAAAGCTAACCTCAACCGTTTGCTTAACATAACGCCGCCTAGTTCTCCATCGTTATTACACGAAAACCCTCTTCCAATTATAAACAACGATACCGATACGGATGTTTCTTTTTCCCGTAACTGGCCTAATATTGGAAACTCGCCTAGTGTTTCAAAGAAAAAAGAAAATGCTCGGAGAAAAATTAGAAGAGATAGGTCAAAACTGTACAGGGAAAACTTGAAACTCAAGGAAGAAAATATAAAATTGAAGAAAAAGTACGAGAAATACAAGAAACGATTAAATAGGATCTCCGAAAAAAAAGTAATAAATCACCCTGAGACGGACAAAAATGAGAAATATGTTAAATTAACTAATGTCATAAAAGAAAGATACAAACGTATTAAAACGATTAAAGAGAAAAACGTAATAAAAAACATCTTAGAAAATGTTGATAGATCAACAAGACAAGACTTAATAAAAGAAACACTAGGACTAAAAGGAAAACTGAGAACTACTGTGAAAGTGCGAAAAAATGTAACAAACCTTCCACATAAAATTAAAACCTTTTTCTTGCGAGATGACATATCCAGGGCTACAGCAGGGAAAAAGGAAACCAAAACTAAAAATGGCATTAAAGTCCAAAAGAGGTTTTTACTGGATAATATGAAAAACCTATATAAAACCTTTAAACAAGAGAATCCTGACATAAAGTGCTCCTACTTTTATTTTACAAAACATCGACCTTTTTATGTGGTGAAGCCTTCGATTGATGGACGTGAAATGTGTTTATGTAAAAGTCACACAAACCCTGCTTATAAAGCTAGCGCTTTACGAAAAAAGTTTATAATAAACACAGAAGACCTAAACATGTTAATTTTAGCAACAGTTTGTGATCCGAATAATCAAGCATGTATGTATGGCACTTGCCAACAATGTCAAAGTCTGTATTTAATGCACGAATCTATCAAAGATAAGGAAACAATACAGTGGAAAGAATGGGGAAGACTTGAAGAACATTATGAAAAAGACGGCAAAAAAGTTAAAGTTTACAAAAATGTGCAGCAAGACAAGGAAGGGACAGTTCAAGAATTAATGAAAATATTTAACGAAGAACTGAAAGTATTAAAGACACACATATACAATATGAAAAGTCAATTTAAAAATTTTAGAGAGGCGATAGATAATATACAGGATACCGAAGTAGTCGTGGTTGCAGATTTTAGCGAAAATTATAATTGCAAATTTCACAAAGAGATTCAAGCGCACCACTTCGGGGGGTCGAGGAAGCAAGTCTCATTGCATACTGTAGTTGTTTATATCCCAGACGAACAGCATAAACACAAAGTTAAATCTTACTGTACAGTGTCAGCATGTACAAATCATCAACCTGGCGCCATTTGGGCTCATCTTGATCCTGTTCTTAAAGATATAAAAGCCAATAACCCTAAAACTGAAACTATTCACTTTTTTTCCGATGGTCCATTTAGCCAGTATAGGCAGAAGCAGAATTTTTATTTAAGCTCAACTAAAACTTTTGATTATGGGTTTAGGAGAATGACTTGGTCATTCTTTGAAGCTGGCCACGGAAAGGGCCCTGCCGATGGTGTTGGAGGGTATCTAAAGCGAACGGCAGACGATATGGTAGCTCGTGGTGAAGACATTTCCTGTGCGGAATCTTTTTACAAGAAACTGGATGGTAATAGCAAAATCAAACTCTACTTAATTACAGCTGAGGATATAGAAATCGTAACCAAACAACTTCCTCCTAAGATTTCGCCTCTTATGGGGACATTAAAAGTTCATCAAATATTTTCGGATGTGCGAGAGGAAATAAAATACAGAACCCTCAGCTGCTTTTGTACAAGAGGTTTCTGTGAATGTTTACAACCAAAAGTGTATCTGCCTATTTCCAATGCTTCTGTTGCGTCTTCAGATAATGCGACGGCTCTTCTTGCTGAAGAAGACATATGTGAAACCGAAAAAGAAAGCGATGGAGTCACTAATGTAAACGCTGAGCTACCAAGCAGTTCTGATGATGAAGTGCCTTTAAGCGATATTATAAAGCGTAAGACGGTATCAACACCCTTAAGTGAGATTCAATTAATAGATTTATGCAAACCTGGGCGCAAAAATAAATGTTATAATTTTGTTTACAATACACCTGAAGAACTGTCGGAAGACGAACAGCAAGACAAACAAGACGAGCAAGTTCCTTCCACTTCATCAGGCAAAGAAAATCAACCCGTACGCTGTGGCGATTTTTTGATTGTAAATGTTCATGCTACTAAAGGCAAGTTATATAAATATGCTTGTGTGGTGGACGATTTAGATGATGATGGGGAAATTAGAGTGACATTTATGAGATCTGTTAAGCAAAAAAAGGTTTTTATTTTAAATAATAGTGACAGAGCTGATGTTGATTATACAGATATTGTTCAAATTCTTCCTAAACCGACGACTTTTGAAAAACGAGGGCAGTTTTATTACGAATTTGAAAAGTGTATTGAAGTTCACGAAAAGTAATTAATTTGCAGATTTTTGAAATAGTTTTTTTAGTTACAGTTTTAAGTTCTTTAATTTAGTTACTTAGTCAACATGTAAGACTGATTTTTGTTATAGAAATTCTTGTTTTTATTTGGCTACATAGTGTAATTTGACTGATTATTTGTAGGTATTGTTTAAATGTGTCTCTTGAGTCACTGAAATTGTCTTATGGGTCACCGTGCTGTCCCCAAATTCCGCAATAGTAATTTTCTTTTTATTTTTCTTAATAAATAATAATTGAAGTTTTTTTTTTAGTTCTGTGTATTCATTAAAAGAGGGAATAAGAAGTTTTTATTTATTTTAATATACTTTGCCGTAATCAAATAAGACAGAAAAAGTAAAATCTTTTCTGTTGCAGTGGTGACCCAAGAGACATATAAATTAATATTTCTAGTCTTAGTATTTCTTTAATACTTAACTTGATAACACTTACATGTTGTTTCAATTGGTTTTAAACAATAAAGCATTTCAGTTTTGATAAAAACCTTTTTTAATTACTGAAAATTACCTTGAAACGTTGGTTACCCAAAAGACATTTTTATAGCTCTTATTTGATTTAAGTATTTGAAAATACATGAAAATCATTAAATAGTTCGCTGCTCGGCTATTAATTTGAAAGCTTATTATACTGTAAGTAGTCCTAACACATTTTAAGCAGAAAACTAATCATAAAAAAAAAATCTACAATTTGTTGATTGCGTACAAAGAAAAGTTGATTCACCCATATGCACAAAAAACTGCCTCAGTGCTGTGTTTTTTAATTTTTAACATTATTTTTTAATTCTTCTACCTTTGAGAATAAAAAGTCCATAGTGTGGTTTGTTTCTAATATTTATATAATACGTATCTAATATTTCACAAAGAAATATTAATCTCTACACTTTTCTAGCAAACTAATTATGATAGCTGTCAAATATTTCAACGCATTGTCAAGTGACTGAAGCTCTGGTGGCTGAAGTCGTGAATGACCTCTTTCTATTTGTTTTTATGACTATTAATTTGTTCATACCAAGTTTTACAATGTTATATGGTAGACCTAATTTTTAACATTAACTACTCGATTCTGGAGTTCATAAAAATAATGTTATATTGGACTTTGATGTTACAAACAAATTATGTCTATAATATATATAATACAAGTATTATATTATATATAGTATATTACAGAACTGTAGCTGTGTAGTTTTTTTTGAATAAGTCGCCAAATTTAAACAAGGTGTAGTTGCGAATTTTGTTAATAAGTTACTTGAAAAAAATCATCAATTTAGCTGAAAAAAAGACTTGCAAATACCATCTTTCTTGTTCTTTATTAATTCTATGCTAAAAAGAACAGTACAAAAATTCCAAAAAAAATCCTATATCCATATTTCTCGCTAATGTTTTTAGCGCCATAAACATTATTTTACATTAGTGCAAAATTTACATTAACTACCAAATGTGGATATAAAAATAATTAATTTCGTATGTGTTACTTTTTACTCAAATAATTTATTAATTCAGTCACTTCCAAACATCTGTCTGTCTCACTGACATTGTAACTAAAAGAGAAGTAAAAAATTAATACATATTTTTAGATTAGTGAACATAAAATATAATATAATTAATGTCTATGTAACTAATTATACTTTTTGTACAGGGATGAAACATAACTAAATAAAAAAGAAATCTAAACTTAATAATGACCATTGATGTAAATAAATGCTGTTAACTTGTGAATCTGTCTTTTATTATAAACAGTTTATTTACTTTGTAAATTTCAGAAATACAGTGCAAACATTACAAAATCATTTAAAATAAAGATCATGTATTGTTAGATAAAATAGGAAACACTATTCATTGTAATAGTGCATCGATCCTATATTTTATTAGTTTTAAAAATTACAACTAAGGAGAGTTATATACAGAGGAGCTATTTTGTATCATAATTTTGTTTGGCACGACGTCTGGTCGCTGGCGATGACTCTGTAATGTAAATGGTCAGATTTGTCAGTAAAACCATAAATAGAAGGATATTTGCACGCATTCACCAGTTCTTCGTAATGTCACAAACACTAAAAATCACAGTTTTATCACAAATGTTTAGGTCTGTGTCCCGTACGATTGTCTCTAATGTTCACAAATGAGCAGACAATAATTCTTCTTTTCTGTGTTAGCTATAATTGTTCAAAATTTGTCTAAATTACGTCTGAGGATATTCTAATCAATTTGCCTAAATTAAAGACACTGCTGTAATTGAATTAAGCAAGGATTGCTGTAAATGGGATGAAGAAAGTTGTAGGCTGGAGAATTACAACAATATTCATAATGGATAAGCTAAAAATAAACATGTTTCCCCAAAAGACCCTTTGCATTTCTGCATAAAATACATTAATAACAGTAAGAACCTGTGAAAAAAATGAAAAATTACACAAAAGAGAGAGAGAGAAAGGCATAAACTCACCGCGCTTGTCTTGGGCATATCTTAACGCAGGCCCTTAGGTAGCTTTGCAGCAGCGACATCTAGTGTAGTGAAACCAGAATCAACACATTAGAAATGTTTACTAAACAAACCCCCTTTAAGACCCATGTATGCAACATACTGACACCAATATAAACATGAAAATTAATTATTTCATTCTTACGATTGCAATTTGTGCTATAGATATTTCAAAATGCAGCATAAAAATGTATTATTATGTAAAAAGTGTTAGGAAATTCCAAAATTGTAGGATATTTTGTAGTTCCAAATATTCAAGGACATATAGCAGAAATATTATTGCCAAAATACAGGTCAATTTATTGCAGGGTTTAATCTTATTTGATAATCTAAATTGCCTCAAGATAACCATGTGATAATTATTAAGTGTTATGCAACTATTTACTTTTTAACATACAAATTTTCTTCCAATTTAAAAAAGGTGGAGGTTTGACTTTGTTTATAACAAAGCTACATAAAATATAAAGGTCTCTTTATAACAAAGTTAAATTTTTTTATTACATATAGACTCTGTTCCCGATGATCTCTTCCAAGCTGTTCCTTATAAGGGTGTTGTGAAAAATTGTACAACCTATTTTATACTGCATAGTGTTACTATTGAAAAAGGCAGTCCTTGCTGGTTCTTTCCAGGATAGAGGCTATTTCTACCATATTCTAATAAAATAAAATCAAAGGCTAATCAAAACATATTCTATTCTTTTTCACTGTATGTTCCCATTTTCAGTATGTATGTTATGCAGTATTTTTATCAATTATGAACCCTTTTAATGTTAGATTTTTAATTAAGTAGGTATGTTTTATATATAGGATAGACCTGGAATTAAAAGCAAAAATTCCACCCCCAAAAATGGCAAAATAAGTAATAAAATTTTTAAATTTACTATTTTGTGACATTCAATCTTGTGTAACTCCTTGGTCCACTAAAAAGGGTCAAAAATTAGACTTAATAAAAACTAAAAGCTGACATCAAAGAACTAAAAATAAAAAAAATATTTCACAGTCTGAAATAACACTATGCATTTAATTCTTCACTCACGTACATGGTAGAGACATGCTGTAGCTATATTAGTGTTATAGTGGTAGCATGAATCGGTCGACCATGGAGAGGCCAGGGGAGGATCATGCTTTCATAGAACACCAGCGTGAAATAGCAGCTCATTGCTGTGTTTCATATGGTGACTGTAGAGTAGCAGAGACCGTTCTTACTGAAAACAAGGCATTCCGTCTTAGCCCTTATGGGTGACAACACATCTGCTATTTGATTCATAATTGAGGATAGATGTAGATGTCTATGTGCCATAGCAACCAGTTATCATCAGGTGGACCGTGTGCTCTTTTGTCACCCTTATCCTATGAAAAAAAAACCTTATTCTTTACTCACTCATTCTCTTTAGTTTTTTAAAGTCAGCTTTTACTTTTTTAATAAGTCTATTTTTAATAAAGCCTCAGCTTTTACTTTTTTAATAAGTCTATTTTTGATAAAGCCTTATCAGTTCATCATAATCAATTGGTAATCTTTTATTAAGTACAACAATATTTTAACTTAAGGAATTTACATCCTCATTGTCAACTAAGAGTAATACTCATGCTCTAAAAGTTTAGAATTCAAAATCTATATTCAGACTGATTTAAATTTTTTTAAATGTTTGCTGAGTTTTGTTTCTTAATGGATTTCCGAGTTTATTTTTCTCTAAGAATAATTAATATTGATAACTAATATAATAGTTAATTACGCTTTCATACCCTGATTTACTATTTGTAGTACTAATTAAATAGGATATAAATCAAAAAAATATTGAAATAATACTAGTTTTTACGGAATTTATCGCGTATATTTAACTTTTTAAATACCCGACGTTTCGAACGCTTTACAGCACTCATGGTCACGGGCGGGACTGTCCCGCCCGTGACCATGAGTGCTGTAAAGCGTTCGAAACGTCGGGTATTTAAAAAGTTAAATATACGCGATAAATTCCGTAAAAACTAGTATTATTTCAATGTGTAGTGTTCGCGTAAATATAAGAAATCATTATCAAAAAAATATGTTTCAATTTATTTTGTAAGACAAAATACATAATATCTTCTGCATCCTGTAGCAATTGTTATCTATATAATAACAGATTTCACTGACCTGCATCCAACCTGTGAAAAAAGGTGATGTCATACAAAAATAAAAAACAAAATAACTCACCTAATTGTTTCCCTCCTCTTGGCCGACAACTTCTTTATATCGAGCAATCATCAATTTCTTAACTGTGTCTCTGTACGTCTCTCCAGGAGTTGGGGTGTAAACGCCCCTTTTTTGGCCCAGTCCTGCTAGAGTAGGCCTTTGTTGAGCTTCAATGGGTGCTATTCTACCTTGTTCCTCCTTTCCTAGGCCTCGACCTTCTGACCAGCCCATCTTTTGTAACATTTTGCCTCCAATTGTATCAACTACAGATGGAGGTGGATGTGACATGACAGGGGGTTGTGGCACATCAGTAGGATCAAACCGCTTTCTGATTGGTGGGGGATCATCCTCTCCAAACTTCATTCTCCTCTCCGCTGCTCTGTCTCTATATCCATTTGTCTGTGGCAACAGTTCATTCTTTTTGCGGAATTCAGCCAAATTTTGCTTGTGCAAGTCAGATAGAGTTTTGTGTTTAGTTAGGACATCAGCGGATGGGAATTTTCGTTTGCAAATGAGACAAGTTAACTTGGCCCAATCAATAATTCCTTCGTCACTCTCAAACATTCCAGGTTCTGTCCTCTTAACAAGGAAATCATCAGTAGAAACTGGGGGAGGTGATAGTTCTCTCACATGTGTTATGGATGGACCAGCTCCTAGCACAGAGAAGCCAATATCAGCTGAACCTTTACTGGCAGATGTGTCCAAGGGTTGCTCCATCACAATGTTACTCCTGGCATTCTCTTTCTTTTGATTCAGTGTCCGTGCCCATCTCTCCATATCCTTTGCAATCTTTTTAGCAACCTTCACTTTGTCATCTTTATCTTTCTTTTTCTTTTCTTCTGGTTCCTTGATGATAGTATTTTCAGTAGTTGCCTCTGGTGGACTGGGGAGCTTGGGCTGATCTGTGTTCTGTTGACTCTGTGTTGCTGCTATATATGTGGATGTTGTAGCATCCCAATACATATAAACACTTAATTGGCTATTGTAGAAGTACTGAGTTGCCCCATCATAGTACAAGCCAGTAGCAGGGTCATAATAGTAACCAGAAGTCTCATCGTACATAAATGTCCTCACATCAGGTGGGCTGAATACTGTCTTGCCATCACCAGTAGGTATTTTACCTGAAGGATTTATTTGTGAATTTGAGGAGACAAAAATGGGAACTGAAACCGGCACCCAGGCCATTTGACGTGCTTGAGCAGCATTTATAGCAGACTGAGCTACCGCAGCAGCTGCATTAACCCTATCAGCTTCGGACAAAACTTGAGAAGAAGAACTGTAATTAGCCATTTGAGCATAATAGGCTGAATAGTCTGCTGAATTAGATGGGAGAGATTTCTGTAATTTGGGTGGTTCATTATAAAAAGTAATAAGGACTTCTCGGCCATCTATTTCAAGAGGTGGGTTGAGGGACATAAGCTCCATGTGAGCTGCGGTAGACTGGGAGATGGAATTAAAGTTTATGTAAGCAAGGCATTTAGATGCACCAGTCAAAGTCTCTCGACCTATTGTTATACCGGCTATAGAATCTAATACTTGTTTAGAGCACCTCTCTTTTAATGCTTCTAAAATCTTCTCTTCTGTTGTCAATGCATCTAAACGCCTGAAAAGTAGTCTCTTTGTTATTCCTGAATTATTTTCAGAGACATTTCCTCTTTCGGAGTCGAGGCCTAGGACTGTACCTTCAGATCGTTTTCCTTGACAGTTACGCCTATAGCAGATTTGTCGACGCTTAAAATTGTAGGAGCCACATTTACAAAACCAATCTCCTGCAGAGGCATTCACAGTTTGATTTTCCTCATGTCTATCTCGGCCAGAATCGTATTTGTTATCATAGCTATCAACATGGGTGTCCTGTCGATCCCTGCTTCCAGAACGGCTACTAGACCGAGAATCAATATTTCTGTCAGGCTCGCCGCTGATTTTCGGCGGAGACGGTGCATTTGGTAAGTCTCTGTCGTCGAATCTTCGGGGTGACCTGCGACGGTCACGATCTCTATCGCGCTTGTCGTAACGTTCACGACCACGGAAGCGGTCTGCGTCGCGATCGTAGCGGTCGCGGCGATCTCGCTCGCGGTCACGATCATAACGTTCGCGGTGGCGATCTCGTTGCGGTGATTGCCGTGGACTAACGCTGCGCCGGGGCTCCCATACAGGAGACCGGGGTCGATTCTCCCAACGGTTGTCCTGCTCGCCCCATCGCGAGCCTCGCTCATCCCTGCGCCACGACATCGCTGCCTGTGAACATCATCCACACTGTGAAATAAATGTACTCACATACCCGATGCCGCAGACCCATCTTCGATGCAGCCCAAGTACCGACGGACAATTTTCGAACAATGATTTTTCTCTTCACACTCTACTGTTTACCTGCGAAACTCGGGTTCAATGTACTTTCGATCCTTTACAGTGACTGTTATTGATAAACACAAAACAAAACAATTAACTGTAGCGTAATTTATAATCTAAAGATTAATCATAGAAAAAGAGCACGCATTGCAAAAGCACGACGCCATTTTTTTCCTTTACAAAATTTAACACATAGGGTGCGTTTGGCAGAAAAAAGCGCTAGCAAGCGCTTATAAGCGCTAAAATAGTTTTCGGCCAGGACACGATTGCTACTTCAGTAGCGCTGACACAATCCGCCATTTTGCTTATTTAATTTATTTGTTTTGAAGTGGAGTTTATAAGTTGTTTTGTGCAATATTAGTTTTAAGTAATATAATGACATGAATAAACATATACATGCTATTAAAAATTCATGATTGATAAGTTTTTAATATGAATACTTTGCAAACATATATTTAAATTAGGTTAGATTCCCCGGTTAAAACTAACATCGTGTCCTGGAGGAAAATAGCTACTTACGATTTGACAGCGCTTACCGCTTACGATCGCCGTTTTGCTTACAAGCGCTTGCTAGCGCTTTTTTCTGCCGGGTGCGTTTGGCAGAAAAAAGCGCTAGCAAGCGCTTATAAGCGCTAAAATAGTTTTCGGCCAGGACACGATTGCTACTTCAGTAGCGCTGACACAATCCGCCATTTTGCTTATTTAATTTATTTGTTTTGAAGTGGAGTTTATAAGTTGTTTTGTGCAATATTAGTTTTAAGTAATATAATGACATGAATAAACATATACATGCTATTAAAAATTCATGATTGATAAGTTTTTAATATGAATACTTTGCAAACATATATTTAAATTAGGTTAGATTCCCCGGTTAAAACTAACATCGTGTCCTGGAGGAAAATAGCTACTTACGATTTGACAGCGCTTACCGCTTACGATCGCCGTTTTGCTTACAAGCGCTTGCTAGCGCTTTTTTCTGCCAAACGCACCCATAGACAATAATTGCCCTATACCCGTAGACAGAGAATCCTATATCATATCGATATAATTATCTATGGACAAAAGATTGCTGTATATATTACTCTACTCTATGACAATAGACGATGAGACGAATGGATGCAAATGTTGGTTGAATAAAAAAAAATATTTTTCTTTATAAAACTTAAAGTAATGATATAGTTGATTGGGATCTCCATTTAAGCAAGTAATGCCTGTGTTTGGAAACCCCGCTCTTCCTTGTCTAAACATACATTTTTTAATTTAAAAACCAAAAATGACAAAAACTAATTACTCGACTTAAACAACCAAAATGTACTAAAATTACAAAAGTGTATATGTGTGTGTGCGTTTGTGCGTGTGGGCGTGCGTGCGTGCGTGCGTGTGTGTGTGTGTGTGTGTGTGTGTGTGTGTGTGTGTGTATGTGTGTGTACCTACATAAAAGCGAATTATGAAATGCAGTACACCAGAAATTCGGTTTCTTCATAGGTTTTCGACTGCACCCACTTTAGTATCAGGTTTTTACACTCCCTGTACGTTTTGTCGTATATGTTCAATTCTCTATTTATTTTATTATATAGGAATGCAGAACATGAGCTAAATTGCCTACTAGCAAAAACTGTTTTGGTACCAGAAGGCTTAACCACAACACCTTTTCGCCGCTTTTTCAAGATGCATGGGGCAAAGGGCAGGGATTTGTGTGCTTTGAGGATTGTCATAATAACATATAATTGTCTGAGAGTAGACCACTTATTCTATATAATTGTACAGTGAAAAACGTCTTCTTTTAAAATAGATGACCTTAATAAGGGTTCGTTGAGCTCTTTCCAAATTAAGAAATTTGGTCTTTGCAGCTCCACCCCACATCGGAATGCAATATGTTATGATAGATTGTGCAAGGGACGTTATTTGGTTAAGAAGATATCTGGGAGAGTCCGACTGTTTAGTACAATCAGGTATTACGTGTCTTAGAGTTTTGAACATCCAAATCAATTTTCGGGTCCTATTGATGACATGCTCAAGGTGTGAGCACCACGAAAGCCTCTGATCTATAATGACGCCCAGATATTTAGTGTGAGAGACTTTTTCAATTGATGGGCAGTCACAAGCTTTGTTTTTAGAATCCTCAAAACACATATGAATTTTAAGTCAAAAATCATTATGTGGCGGCAAGTTGTTGGTAATACTAAAGCAAATAAAATTTGTCTTAGCTGTATTCAAAGTGAGGAGATTTTGTTGCAACCACAGAGCGACTTAAGCTAGACCACTTTCATCACTAGTCTTGACAGCCTTCCGAGATTCATCAGCAAAAACTACAGCCGTGTCATCGGCGTACGACAGGATTTTGGTCATATTGGCCATGGTCGTGGTCATACTGCACAGGTCATTGACATAAATTAGAAATAAGGTTGGTCCCAGAACGCTACCCTGTGGAACGCCATATGATGACACCCCCGCTTCCCCAATAATGAACCCAGGAAGCTTTACCTTTTGTTTTCTCTCCAACAGGTAGCTTTCGAAAAAAGCAAGCGGAGTCCCTCTTATTCCATTATACCAACTCAAGGATGCAAACCTTAGACATCCAAACGGAAAACGAAAAATTATCAATATTTAGTCTGTCATTAGAACAACAGAAAAATAAATAATATGATTTTGTTGTACTTCCATTCCTTAAAAATATAAAAGTTAAAACTAATACCTCAATTTTCACTCTACACTCACAAATTATAAAGTAATATGTACCAGGAATTTTTAGGAAGGTTTCCAGGTTTTTTCGAATAATTCGATTCATAAATCATCGACTCATTCGAATGACTCAAATAACTAATATTACACATAAATAATAGTACCAATATGAACGAATAATATTAAGATATCAACATATACTTGGACATGGAATGTATACCGCGTATTGGTCTGGTTTAGAAAAGACCGAGCGGACATGCCAGGGAGTCGGTACCATCCTTTCAGAAAGAATGACTCAATGTGTGAAAGAGTATGAATGTGTAAGCCCGAGGCTGCTATGGATACGAATGAAAGTGGGCTTAAATAAGTTGGTTGTGCTAGGGATGTACGCCCCAGACATGTCTAAGCCCACTTATATCCGAGAGCAGTTTTGGGACATGGTAAGGATGGTGTTGATGAAATGTAAGGAAAATGAAAACATTATTATGTTAGGAGACCTTTAATGCTGATACCACGCTAGTTTTTACAGGACTGTAAAAACTAGCGTGGTATCAGCTTCCTTAGTATTGTGAGTAAACTGTGTGTGTTAATTGAAAGAGTTATGAAAGACGGATGGAAAAATCTGGGATGTGCAAGCGGGATTTTGAAAGGGGATAGGGTGTACAGATCAAGTCTTTTCCATGCGCCTGATTGCGGGGAAGTTTTTGTCCAAAAACCAGAAAGTTATTTGTGCGTTCATGGACTTAGAAAAGGCGTATGACAGAGTGGACAGGACTGTGTTATGACTAACACTGAACTCATTTGGATTGAGTGCTGGTTTGATACAGGCATTAAGGTCTCTTTATAGGGATTAGGGACTCTAGTGCTTGTGTTAGGATCAACGGGGTCTACACGGACTGGTTTGGCATCCCAAAAGGTGTCAGACAGGGCTCTGTGGCTTTCTCGTGGCTGTTCAACTTATTTGTGGACAGTTGTTCGGAAAATTTGAAAGTTGAAGAATGCGGATTAAGAATGGGTGAGTTAACCGTCAAATGCCTTTTGTACGCCGATGATCATGTTATTTTTGCATCATCGGCGGACGAGATGTAAATGATGGTTACATTACTGAACAAATATTTAAAAGAAAGGGGTATGAAAGTGAACGCCAGTAAGACGAAAGTGAAAGAACGAGACGAAGTTTTTGAAAGAGAAGAAAGTAAAACGTTACGTGAAATAAGAATAGAAGATTAATTTTCGCTTTGCGGATTTTTGGGTTTGATTTTTTTGACTATCTGAATTTTGTATCGATGAAATTTTAGGTCCAATTGCAAAACTCGGTAAATTTATACAAGACCAATGAAGACTTAACAATGCCGTAAGATTTGTTGACAGGTACAACAGTGACGTTGCGAGAAATGTTTTCGGGTGGTCATAAGGGATCTTTACATCAACTATTTGGGTTGTATATTGTTGAACCAGGTAGGCTGAAGCGAGTGACCGGCTCCCATGATTGCAATGAAACGAAACATTCTATTTGTCTATGCTGACATAATGAAAGCGTATTCAAAACACCTCAAACTTTTTGCGTGATATGGTTTAGGTGTTGTAAATTGATATAAGTTACAAAAACTATCTTAGTTTCATCGGAATAGTGTCTTATCCAAGATAACAGAGTATAATCAGCCCCTGTGTCTTGCATTTGTGGACTATGAGAAAGCCTTTGACTCCATTGAAACTTGGGCTGTTCTAGATTCTTTGCAGTGTTGCCAAATTGACTGGCGATACATCGAAGTGCTAAGATGCCTTTGCAACACCAGTATGGTGTCCGTCCAGGTACAGGACAGTCAAACAAAACCAATCCAGTTGCATCGCGGAGTGAGACAGGGGGATGTTATATCCCCTAAACTGTTTACAAATGCACTGGAAGATGTTTTTAAGACGTTAGACTGGAACGACGCGGTATTAACGTAAACGGTGAGTACATCTCGCACTTACGCTTTGCTGATGATATCGTCGTCATGGCAGAATCGCTGCAGGAAATTCAGGATATGCTGAACAGACTAAATGAATCCTCCCAACGTGTTGAACTGTGCATGAATCTGAACAAGACAAAAGTTATGTTCAACGATTACGTGATGACAGTTCCAATTACTGTTGATGGTGAAATTCTCGAAGTTGTCCAGGAATATACCTACCTCGGGCAGATATTGCAACTAGGTAAGAATAACTTTGAGAAGGAAGCCGATCGGAGGATTCAGTTGGGCTGGGCAGCATTTAGAAAACTCCGTCGGGTTTTCTCGTCGCCCATACCACAAAGTCTGAAGACAAAAGTCTTCAACCAGTGCGTTCTGCCCGTACTCAGTTATGGTGCCGAAACGTGGACACTGACGATACTTCTGCTGCAAAAGCTTAAAGTCGCTCAGCGAGCAATGGAACGAGCTATGCTTGGAGGTTTTCTGGTAGACAAAATTCGAAATGAAGAAATCCGCCGGAGAACCAAGGTTACAGACATAGCTTTCCGGGTTTGTAAGCTGAAGTGGCAATGGGCTGGTCATGTCTGTCGCAGAGGTGACAACCGATAGAGTAGACGTGTTATGGAGTGGAGACCGCGTCTAGACAAACGTAGTGTCGGACGCCCCCTGACCAGATGGAGAAAAGATCTGCGCAAGGTGGCTAGTAGAAACTAGATCTGTGTAGCCGAAAATCGGGCTAAGTGGCGCGCCTTGGGAGAGGTCTATGTCCAGCAGTGGACTGCCGCAGGCTGATGATGATGATGATGATGAGTGTCTTATCCGACACTAAACCGATGATATCCCGGACGTCAGTCTGAGCGAGATTAGAATGGCTCTCCAGCACCTTAAAAACGGCAGGGCCCCAGGCGAGGATGGAATTACAGCGAAGCTTCTGAAAGCGGTTGGAACACCGGTACTCGAAGTCCTTCAGAAGCTCTTCAATTCCGTCCTCCATCGTGGCACTACTCCGGAGGCGTGGAGCTGAAGTGCGGTGGTCTTGTTCTTTAAGAAAGGCGACAACGCTCTCTTGAAGAACTACAGACCGATTTCCCTTCTGAGCCGCATCTACGTACTGTTTTCGAGAGTCATTACGAATCGTCTCGCACGCAGACTCGACGGCTGCTAGCCTCCCGAACAAGCCGGTTTCCGAAAAGGCCTCAGTACCATAGACCACATACATACCCTGCGGCAGATTGTACAGAAGACCGAAGAGTACAATCTGCCACTTTGCCTGGCGTATGTGGACTATGAGAAAGCCTTTGATTCCGTCGAAATTTAGGCGGTGCTACAGTCCCAGTAGACTGTCGGTATATCGAAGTGCTGAAATGTTTGTACAGTAGGGCTACGATGGCTATCCGAGTATAGAACCGGAGTTCGAAACCTATCCATCTGCAGAGAGGTGTAAGTGTGATATATTGAACAAAGGAAACAACCGTTTAGTAGCGAGGCTAGTTTATTACTGGCTGTGCTGCGCCTGCGCACCCGCAATACATATCATTCCTCTACACTTTATTTTTGATACCTGTTAACAAAGTAGATTTACAGTGATCAGTTAATACTTAAATTTCTATTAAATATATAATACATAGTTTTAAATAAAACAATATTTAAGATACTTATGACTTAACAGGTGTACAACATTTAATAAATTAAATAATACCACACCACACCACAACACACATACAATTAAATTTAATAACACAATGAATCATTTAAAAATATTTCTTATAATCTATCCTCTTCCGGGGGCGCAGTTGACGAGCGGGTGACTGCGCTGGTGGTACGTCATTGGAGCGGACAGAATCGCTCTGAGGCTGTTCGACTCCGTTTTCGGAAGCTTCAGGCGAATCTGACGCTTCCGGAATCTCTGTTGAGTCTCCCATGCTGTCCTGTGCCGAATAATCGCCCCATTCTTCCCCATTATCATCGTCTATTGCGTCAGGATTAACGGGTTGCTCTACTATGGTCGATGACCGAGGATTGCCTACAGAAGGTTCGGATAAAGGAGCATTAACGGGCATAGACGGTGACAGGGGTAACGACTGAAAATTGCGACTCTCAACATTATCAGTGTTATTAATTTTTAATGAATTATCGTTGCCCGTAAATTTTAACAGCTGATTTATTATGTCTAATGCATGTTGCTTCAAATTTTATAATAATTTTGTACATTTTACTACCGACCTTCTCTTTAATTGTACCTAACTCCCAAGTTTCTTTCCGGGCACTGTACCACCGAGCCCAAACAGTATCACCTAATTCAAAAAATCTCCTACTGGTTACTAAAGGCATATTTAATTGTGTTTTTTCTATGGGTATAATTAGGTCGAGACGAGATCGTAGATTTCTACCAAACATTAATTTAGCCGGCGTTTCGCCGGTTGTACAGTGTACCGTGTTCCTGTAGTTAAATAAATATCCCAATAATACTTCATTAATTTGGTGCTGTGGTAGGTTATCTTTTAAAATACATTTTAGCATCTTTTTACAAGTCCTAACCGAATTCTCTGCTTGTCCATTACTTGGTGGATGATATATGGGGGAAGTTAAGTACTTAATACCATTGTTAGAGCAGAAGGTCTTAAATTCATTAGAGTTTATTTTAACATCGTTATCAGAAACTAAAACATTAGGTATACCGAAAGTAGAGAAAATATTTTTTACACTATCCTTAAAGAAATCACACTTGTCTCTCTGTAGTCGCAACCCGGCGTCACTTAACCGACTTAATATTTCTTCTAATCTTTTAATGTGGGAATCACTATTGGGGCCAGTTATACATATGTCATCGAGCCATACGCTGACTCCATCTATGCCAGAGAGAAGTGTCTCCATAGCCTTTTGAAAGATTGCAGGTGCATTAGATAAGCCATACACCAATCTTGTATATTTAAATAACCCTTTATGGGTATTTATTGTTGTAAGTAAGGCTCATCTAAAACAAATTGATTATAAGCATTCTTAAGATCAATTTTACTGTATCGTTCGCCACCCCCAATTTCAGCAAATACCTCTTCGATTCGAGGTAAGGGGTATCTTTCAATCAAAAGATCTTTATTCAGCGTGACCGAGAAATCTCCTGCTATTTTTATTTTATTGTTTTCTTTCAAAACAGGTACAATAGGCGTGGCATACTCTGATTGGTCAATTGGTACTAAAATACCTAAGGTTACTAAACGGTTCAACTCTTCTTCGACTTTATCCCTAAGGGCAAAGGGTACGGTTCGTGGCTTGAAAAACTTAGGTTTTGCATTTTCCTTTAAACGTAAACATACTTTAAATTTATTTAACGAACCTAACTCATCCTGCCACAAATTAGGGAACTTTTGCAATACATTGTTTACATTCTTATCATTACACATAGACATTATGTTAGTTGTTATAATTAAATTAAACGCGGACATAAAATCTCTACCCAGCAGGGGAGGGCCCCCATTTTTAACAACATAAATTTTTATTTTGTGTTTAACTTTATTATAACAAGCTTCAACCCAGAAATATCCAAGTGGAGAGATTTTATGCCCATTATACAGACACATTTTTGTATTGCTGTTATTTAAATGATAATCGGAAAACTTTTCAGCATACAATTTTTCAGAAATAACACAGCTGCTTGAGCCTGAATCTAGTTCCATTGTTAAGTTGTGATTGCCCAAAATTAAATTTATTTCAATTGGTTTATCATCATACGTTGATTAAGTTAAAGTTCTGGCATTCTACGCAACCTGTGTCCTTGACCTCATTAGCGCCGCATTCCTGTTCTGATTGAATGTGATAAGCATACGAGTTATTTTTATTTTTAGCACAAACTTTCTTTAAATGCCCTTTTATACCGCACTTTTGACACTTATAGCTTTTGTACCGGCATTTATCACTAATGATTTTTCATACCACAAACTGAACAGGAGCCAGTTTCGCGTCGCGATGTCCCAGCGCCGACACTGTCATTGCCACTGCCGTCACCTCCGCTTCCCCGAGCGAACTGGTGAAATTTTGCACGATACACAGGCTCTTCCTTGATGAGCCCAAAATCGCTCGTATTCAGCATCGCCTTTACCTCTCTTGCGCAAGCAGCTTGTTCCCCTATTTCAATCGCCTTAGTTAGCGTAAGTGTTGTCGGGTTCTGCTTGAACAGCTTGTCGCGTTCCGGGCCAGAGCCCAGGCCTAGGACAAAACGATCTCTAAGATTCGTTTCCAGGGCGTCGCCGAATTCGCAATAGCTTGCTAGTCCTCTTAAT
This sequence comes from Parnassius smintheus behrii, assembly GCA_036936625.1. NCBI lineage: Eukaryota > Metazoa > Arthropoda > Insecta > Lepidoptera > Papilionidae > Parnassius > Parnassius smintheus. The sequence goes on from JAUPFT010000022.1 coordinate 712,620, forward strand.
CGCGCCGCCCAGTCTCCCAGTGATTCTCCTGGACTTCTAGTCGCTCCAAAAAAGTTGGCCTTATCTACGAAGGAGCACTGCTTTGGTTTGAAATGGCTGTTGAGTATTTGAACTAGCTCGTTGTAAGTTAACGATTCCACCGTGTTAGGGTACGCTAAGTTACGTACTAAGCGGTAGGTTTCATCGGTGAGATGAGTAAGCAGGATACCACTCTTAATTTCTTCTTTTGTCACATTATTTATCCTTAGGAACTGTGTTAATTTCCCATAAAATATTGACCATTCACTTGTTTTGTGATCGAAAACAGGCAAATTACCTAAATACGACATATTTTTTTTACGCGTAGGTATGTACAAAACTCGTCGCCAGTGTGATGTATTGAACAAAGGAAACAACCGTTTAGTAGCGAGGCTAGTTTATTACTGGCTGTGCTGCGCCTGCGCACCCGCAATCCATATCAGTAAGACAAGGTGATGTTATATCCCCAAAACTCTTCACCGCTGCGTTGAAAGACGTTTTCAAGCTACTGGACTGGAAAGGATACGGTATTAACATCAATGGCGAGTGCATCACTCACCTTCGGTTTGCCGACGATATAGTCCTTATGGCAGAATCGCTGGATGACCTTGGCACTATGCTCAATGACCTCAATGGTGTCTCCCAACGGATAGGTCTTAAGATGAACATGGACAAAACAAAGATCATGTTCAATGTCCATGTCACACCTATGCCGGTAGTTGTTCGGAGCACTATGCTCGAAGTTGTTGACGAGCGTACCTGGGACAAATAGTCCGACTAGGTAAGTCCAACTTCGACCGAGAGGTCAATCGACGGATTCAACTCGGCTGGGCAGCGTTCGGGAAATTACGACACATCTTCTCGTCAGGTATACCTCAATCTCTGAAAACTAAAGTGTACAACCAGTGCGTATTGCCAGTGATGACTTACGGATCTGAGACGTGGTCCTTCACTGCTGGCCGTATGAGGACGCTCAAGGTCGCTCAGCGAGCTATGCAGAGGGCTATGCTCGGGGTTTCTCTGCGTGATAGACTCAGAAATGAGGATATCCGCAGTAAAACCAGAGTGACCGACATATCCCAACAGATTAGTAAGCTGAAGTGGCAATGGGCTGGCCATATAGCTCGAAGAACCGATAACCGATGGGGAAAAAAGGTTCTCGAGTGGTAGCCTCGTACCGGTAGGCGTAGTGTAGGGCGACCCCCACTAGATAGAGTGGCGACCTGGTAAGACATGCAGGAAGTCGATGGATGCAGGTGGCTCAGGACCATGCTTTGTGGCATTACTTGGGGGAGACCTATTTTCAGCAGTAGACTTGTGAAGGGTTGTAATGATGATGATGACAAAAACTAATGGTTTACTCGTTAAGAGTTGATAAGTATTTTAGTTATGAATCCAGAAACCACGAAAAAGCTTGCATCTTCGTCACGAGTCCCACCAATTATACACGTCAATAATTTATATAATAACTCAATGTATCACGTCATGTTCAGGCGAATCAATTGGTAGGATGACTGCATCAACGTAGTATAGCAGCCCTTATGCGCTCACCATTATGTAGAAAGTAGAGTAAACGGTATTTAATAAGGTTTATTAATTAAAAGATGCTGCTTACTGCGTTTACACTTACATTTTAGGATGGTGATCCCTCCCTAGTTGATTTAACCTGCTTGTGCAGCAGCGAAATTATGGTCTGTTCACTAAGATAGTGTCGTTACAACCGGACCCGCACTTATTAATTTAACCCCTATAACTTCGTTGTGAATAAAACTTGGAGCCTGAATTTTCAAGCAGACATTGTATAAACATGGTATATTTCAAATTTTGATCCAATTTGATCCAGTAGTTTAAGAATTATAACTAGTCAAAGTTTCTTAATTTTGTCACTCACTGACTGACCGATCATCACAACTCTAAGGTATTTCTAGAATTCATAGAAGCTTCAAATTTAGAATACAATTAGTGTTTAGTGTATAAATCAAGGAAAAACTAAAATATTTTTCAATTTAGGTCCAGTTTTCTAAACTGACATCGGACATCCTCCTAAAAACCATACTATTCAACTCTAAAGAGGTTGAAACGGAGATATGTTAATATTTTTAATTTGCAAAATTGAAACCATTACAATAACTTCCCACTGGGAAGTTAAAAATACCTTGGAACGATTATTGACGATCATTGTTCTAAATAACGTGAAATCTATATATTTTAAAGGAATAAGGGTGTTAAACGAACACACCACAAACTCCACCCGATGGTAAGTGGATAGTGTGGCCCATAGACATGTACATTTGTCCTCAAATACAGATGCGCTATCAAAACTAAAAACTAATTTGGAATGCCAGTAAAATGGGTCCCCGGTTCTCTACACTCACCATACGAAAAACAGAAGCATTAAGCTGTTGTTTTACGCCGGCATTCTGTGAGTGCGTGGTTCTTTCCAGGGCGAACCGACCCGTTCACGCTATAACCATAACATAGCTGCAGTGTGGCTGTACTACGCACAGTTGTAGTTTTTAGTTTTCATTAGCCAAACACAATCTTTATGGCATATATTATGGGTCAGGGTTGGGATTCGAACACTAGATTTGAAATAACGTAGTTATCGCAGAAACAAATTAAATTGTTAAAGTAGATTAGCTATTAGCCATCGCTGAGTATTTTACCATGTTTTTAAGAAGTCACTTTCTTGTCTGTAGTTCCGGGTGGAGTTAAGACTTCCCGATGAACTGGAAACTTGAATATTCAAATATAGCTCAAATTCGGATCACACTGCAAGAATATGATAATAACTGACTAATATGATGGTAAAATTTAAAATAAATTAAAAAAATATGACTTGTTTTCTGATGACGCCCCGTTTAGAGGCGAAACACGAGTCGAGTAATTTATTAGAGTGGCGTAGTGATAACACGCGATTGTGGGAGGGAGTGAGATACTCTTTAAATTAGGTACCTAATTAATCTTCGTTTTCATACGTCATGACTCATGATGACGTTTTACATACATGCTCGTTAATAATAATTAGTAATTATTAATTACGTCCTAATATTCCTAAATGTAAAAAAATAAATAAAAAATGATAATTTATAGAACCAGGCGTTACTTAGCGGAATTCATTATAATAAAGATATTAATAGTTACTTTGCAACCATCCGCTTAATTAAATACAATGATGTGTCTTGTCTAGATTGAAAAACACCTCTCGCCCTCCCTCAATTGCGTGCACTAATCCCGTCACCACTAATCCCAGCAACACTACTCCCAACACCACTACTTCCAACACCACTATTCTAGGAAAGACACACCATCGACGATAATACGACACGGGTTTCGCCTCTACATGAGGTATCTTCTGGTGATGTAGACTCTACGGCGGCTCACCGCTAATAAGAAAAAGAGTTCAAAATGTGAAGAAGATGAAGAGTAAACCACTGAGGCATTGTTTTGTAAATTAACATAATACTCTAGAAACTGATAAAACAAACTTCATGGAATTGTGTAACAATTAACAAAAGAATCATCACGTCAGGCACTACGAGCGAAACCTGGTGAACGGAAGATTATTAGCCCTCTAAAAGAAAAACTTATTTAAAATAAAACGATTTTATTTTACACATCCTTCATATATAAGTACACATTGGCTTAGACTAGTTCCTTAACTACAATATATGCACATAAAATGGAACAGTTTTAAAATTTAATATACCCAGACAAATATTAATCTGTATAAATGTTGAGATTTAATAAACAAATATATTGATTGAAACAATTTAAATTTAAAGTGGTTCTCTTGCGAGTCCTCACAAGTGACACAATTAAATCAGATAAACGGGATGAATAATCATTTCTACATGATTGACTAAAAAGCTTTTGGGGACTGGAAAACTAATAATAGTTCGTTAATTTATTAATCATTTTATAGTGTGTTTATGTCTTTAATTTCTGGTTCGGTAATTTAATGGGTGTCAAACTCTTCATCAAATTGGTGGCACATTTTGCAAAGTCTTAGTTGTTGGATGTTAGTAAGTTTCATGGTTTGTATTTAATTGTTTGATTAGTGTTATGGGACATTTTCCCAACTAAGCGCATGCTATATATTAATATTCGTCGACCAGAATTTTTAAGTAATACGGTCATGTGCGACGCATTAAATATTTGCAAAACTATTTTATATATTAAAGAATATTTGTTGTTGCGGGACTGTTCTTTAGAACTATGCACAATTTGCAGTCTTACTCATTAGTTCTGATTAATTTCAGATTTTATAAATTAATAAATGCTAAAATTTTTTATGAATGCGACCGTGCTATAATTTTACAATATGTGATTTGTTGATGACTTACTTCGTTTACATCGAGATTTACTAAGTCCAATAAAACATAAGGATTTCACTAAACTATATTTTTAAATGTGAAGACTTTTTAAAACATTCTGTACTATTTATTCAGTATTTAGTTTCCTGAAATAAACCTAAAATAACTTATTCAAAACTTAATTACGAATCACTTAACATTCTTTACGTAGCGTCGTAGCGGAATTTTTGCATAGAAAATATCTTATTATATTAACTAAATAATAACATTTTCCATGTTTGACATGTTATTATTTTCTGTAATAAATTACATTTATTAAATAATTAAATTAAATTTATAACGGATTCTGCAAATTTAAGTTACCCTTCTTATTTTTAATCCCTAGGGGTGACAGCTAATTTGCAAAATAAAATTAACTATGTTTCACACTCTCCAGTATTACATTGGGTCATGTTTGGGTCACACTTACATTTAGGCCCGGTTTACATTTTGGGGAAGTGACAACTGACAAGTGACAAATGACAAGTGCTTAGTGCGCATTTTATACCCACATATCATTTGTCACTGCCTGTTCATACAAGTGCGCGTGGCAAAAGAAAAGTGACAAGAGCGTATATTATTTCTACTTATCACTTGTCACTGCCTGTTCACACGCACTAAGCACTTGTAATTTGTCACTTGCACTTGCCACTCGCACTTGTTACTTCTCAAAATGTAAACCGGGCCTTACTATCAGGTAGACTGTGTGCTCGTTTGTCACCCTTAAATCATTATTTAGTTGTAACTAAACCTATAATTTGTATAAAATTGTAGTGTTTATATAATAGGAACATAAACGTTTTAAACATTCTTTGAGACACATCTAAAGTAGTTAACACAGCAATCAAACATAAATTATAAGTTATTGTATCTAAAATTTTATATTGAGTTTAGAGCGAAAACTTTTTAAATATTCGAAAATAAGACTTGATAACATCACAACATAGTTTATGCTTTAGCTATTTTGGATGTAAAATTTTAATGATAAATTATTAATTGTTGTATGTAAAATTTTCACCAATACATTGAGTTTATTATGTTTATCCAATTAATTTATTATATAAATTTGACAGTAGCACTAGTTCTGGTTTTTCTCAACTATATTCGGTGGTGAGTGGTGACACATTAAAACTTAAATAATAAAAAAACGTCGAAGCGTATACTAACAAATGAATGGCTAAGAAGTTTTAAATGACTCTCACGTGTCTACAGAACAGTTTAAAGTTTAATCAGCCCTCCCAGTGAGCAGGTGCTCCCGCAGCGTGCAGATCTCTCGCTCAATGTTCTCTCTTGCGGCAGCCTCGAAACACTCAAACTCTGGTGTATGGAACAACTTCGGAATTTGAGAGAATTGGTTCAGAACCTGTAATTTTAAGCAATTAAAATTATAAAATTTTGAAATAAAATAACTTCTCTGTGTTTTATTTAAGACTTGATTTCTGTACTTTTTTTTTTAGAAAACAAACGAGCACACAGTCACCTCGATAGTAAGTGGAAATCTATCCTTAATTAAGAATGAAAATGCAGATGGTCCCTGAGGACCAAGATAGAATGCTTAGTTTCAAGTAAAAAGTGTCTCGGATTATCTACACTCACCATACCAAACAAACAGCAGTATCGAGTTGCTATTTCACGCTGGCGTTCTGGTGGCCTTTCCCCGGCTGATTGCCTGATCTGATGCCCATTCGTGCTATAACCATGTATAATATAATTGCATCATGACCACGCATAATCGTTGAATTGTTAAGTATTTTTAGAGTAGTTAGCCCATTTTGTGTATGACGAATATGTGGATGGGTCTCTTCCAGAGCTCATAGCACCATCGATGTAGTCCTTGCTGCGATCCTTTGTTTATAGAGTTGGGGTGACGAGCTAGCACGCAGGTCACCTGATGGCGAGTGGCCCATCTAGACAACATCGATATCTATCCTCGATTGAGACAATCTATCTATCTATCTAACGTTGCGCGTACTCGTACAATAGTGGTCGATAAACTTGTTCATGTATTCGCCAAAATATATTATTTGTTTGCACTTCCAACATTTACATATTATATACCTAGTATAAAAAAACTTTTTTGTGATATGAATAATCGATTCTTGTTACCAACTGAAACATAAAAAAACTAGCGATAACAAGGATTCCCTTTATTCTCGAAACCTTTGTTTCCGAAAAACATTTAAATAATTACGGTTGTTCATCTTATTAAAGACAATATTGTACGTGAACAATATGCAAAGGCTAGTTGTAATTTAAAATACCAGGGACTAATGATGTCTTAAATTCACGCGAACACTTCACATTGAATAAAACCATTTATACGGATTTTATCGCGTTTAATTAACTTATTTTTAACTTATTTTTCAATTCCCCCGACGTTTCGGGTGCTTTACAGTACCCATGGTCACGGTCACATGGCAATTAAAAAATAAGTATATTAAACGCAATAAAATCCGTATAAATAGCTTTATTCAAAATATCTGTGGCTACTTTGCAGAAATTACTAATAAAGAAGGTATAATATTTGCAATGTAAAAACTAAAGAAACGCCCTATTTAGAGATGAATCACGTATCAAATTTTCATTATGTAAAAAAAAAGTACCTCGTCGGTCTAGTGGTCGTGTAACGTTACACCTTAAAATGCTGCTGCTGATGATATAAATAAAGTATGCCGCTTGAGGTAAAATATAAAATATATTTAAAAACTGCTAATAGCTGAGGATGAGTACACGAACGCGCTGTATGGCGATGCTATGTGAACTGATTTGATGAACAATAAAAATAAGTGTATGAGGCGAAAATGTTGATCGGGCGATATGTGCGGTTGCACCGTACAGGTCGTATGCGCGATCATGAGGTCCCTAGGGCCGAATAAGCCCGAATTCGAATCATCTCGCGCAGCGGCACGCCCGCCTCCTCTCCCCCTCCCCGCCCCGAGCGGTACCTTGATGCGCAGCTCCACGTAGCTGGAGTGCGCCAGCTTGCAGTACTCGGCGCGCACCAGCTTGGCGTGCGCGTCGTACTCCTCGCGCGAGGCGGCTAGCACGGCCAGCTCGCAGTCGCCGAACAGCTGCAGCTCGCGCAGCGGCACGACGCCCACCTCCCCCTCCACGGCGCGCGCCCCGCTCCGCGCGCACGCACAGCGCGCCTCGTCGTCCGTCAGCAGCGCCAGCACGTACGCCGTCAACTCTTGCTGCAACATCACATTACAATACAACTAGGGTTGCAACCTCCCTTTTTACGTTTTAAAGGATTTGATAAAATTTAATTAAATCGTCGGGCACGCAGACTCGACGACTACCAGTCTCCTGAAGAAACCGGTTTCCGAAAAGGCTTTAGCAACATATATATAACATAACATGCCCTTCAGCAAATTATACAGAAGACCAGATACTACAATCTGCCACTTTGTCTTGCGAATATGGGCTATAAGAAAGCTATAGATTCTGCCGACGTTCAGACGGTGCTGCAGTTCCCTTCAGCGAAACCAAGTTGATAGTCGGTGTAGGTATCGAGGTGGTGAAGTGTTTGTACTGTAGGGCTACGATGACTATCCGAGTACAAAATGAGAGTACGAAACCTATCCAACCACAGAGAGGTGACGTTATATCCCGAAACTATTCACCGCTTCATTGGAAGACGATTTCAAGTTACTGGGCTGGAAAGGATACGATATTAACATCGATGGCAAGTACATCACTCACCGATGTTCCGATAATATAGTTCCTAATATAGGTTAGGAATGTAGGATAATATAGGACCTAAACACAACGCTCAATGACCTCAATTGTACCTCCAGACGCATTTTAGATGAACATGGACAAAACGAAGATCATGTGTAACGTCGATGACATAAATTAACTTCATAATATAATAATATATAAGTAATACTTCATAATATATAAGTTAATTTATCTCATCCCCTACTAAACCCAACAATGCTTTTTCATAATATTCTAATATCGTAAAATAGTTTCACTATTCACCGCTAGCGGCGCAAATAGCGCACTTTTTTTGACAGAATTTTTAACATACATAAACAGACACGCCTGTCGGCTTTGAGGTAGCCCAAGGATCACCCCAGCCGCATATCAATCTACTGTCGCTGATATTACTAGATGGTGCTTTCGTATGATATTATGGCGAAACGAGAATTGACTCCGTAGTTTCAATTGTAGATTGAGGATAAATTTGACAAACGTTGACATTTATATGATACTGTTACAGCCCTCAGTTGCCCCGACAGAAGTCGACTGTGCTAGGGCCCATCAGTTAGCCTACTCGACGGGCAACCAGAGGTTTCGGGCACAAATGGCCTATGGATAATTATTATGTAATAGCTGGATAAGCAAACACAAACCTACCGAGTTCCGGAGGTAGGGTCGACCACAAGGTACCGTCAGGGGCAAGTAAATGGTAGGTGTGAGTGGTGTAAGAATGTGTAATGTAACCTGACGTCACCAATGTAATCGGCCAGCAGACCCACATGCGTTACCCTACTCCACAAGGTTCAATCACTCCAGTGGGCTTTCACCGTTATCTAAACTCAAGTCTAACGTCACTTAGCACAAAACTATAATCGAAGAGAAACGCGATCTCCTCCCGGGTCACAAGGTTTTAGCGTTCCACCCGACAAAGCAAAATTCCTTCGTACGATATTAAAATACCACACAAGCAACTCGTCGACGCAAATTAATGGCAATCGAAGTTAAATTAATCACTCAAACTCAAGGAAAGCCTCGTTGTCACGTATACGAACGAAATAAGACAACGCAAAGGAGGTAGTCTTACCACGACCTAACGATTCTAACGTAACTTCCCGACATCTAACCGACACGGCCGTCGCTGACAATTGATTGTTCCAGACTAGTTGGCACGGCCACAGCCCACAAAACGAATGCCCGCCGGCCCAAACCGTCAAACAGGTTTATCGCGCGAGACGAGCGTTTTCGCAAGTTGTAAGTTGTTACGATTTGGTCTAAACAGATACTAAAGATTCACCAGAGCTTAGCACGGGTTATTCCTGGATATCGGTAACAGCACCACCTACCGCATATAAAATCCAAACCAATTTGTAAATCTAAACCATACAGGGACCCACTTAAATACACACAAAAAATTTCATCAAAATCGGTGAGTCTTAGCGAGATTTTGTTTTATACTATGGAGAGATGGGCAGTAATAATAGGCTATTATGATATGATTGCGATATTTGAAGTGGTCCAGCACTTCATGATAATAGTTTTAATCTGAAATTAGCGCCATCTATTTACTGCAAAATAATCTAATAATAACTAACTGATAAGATTAAATATAATACTATTGAATACTTATTCTTGCAGGATCAAAAACTTAAAATATCCAGCCAATATCGGGATGATTTACCGTAATTGCCACGTTTAGCAAAATAACTAACTAAACTGTTATACTAGATACTGTGTATACTTATTGGGTGTATATCGGCAAAGCAATAATTTCGTTAACTTCATTTGGTATTAAGTTATCCGATGTAAGTTTTTACCTCGATTTGATGGATTATTAAAAATATAGGTAACTATTTTATAGTGCCAATCAATATTCAATAGGCCAATGATGTTATAAAACAAATATCGCAAATAAACCCTCTGCCTTACATTAATAGAAGACAACGAAATTCAACATTATTTGGCAAAATTAAATTACCTTAATTTACGAATAAATGTAAAGAGTAAAAAGTAAATAATGTAACTTTGAATCAAAGATAATTTACGCTTATTAAAGATACCTCGGAAGTCATGACCGATATAAAAAGTGACAGGGGTTTTTTTTATAGAAGAGGGGGCAAACGAGCATGCGGCTCACCTGATGTTAGGTGACTACCGCCGCCCATAATCAACCGCAACACCAGGGGAATTGCAGGTGCGTTGCCGGCCCTTTAGAAAGGAGTAAGCTCTTTTCTTGAAGGTCCCCAGGTCATATCGGTCCGGAAAAATCGCCGGTATTCCACAGAGAGGTCGTACGCGGACGAAAACTCCTTGTGAAACGTACAGTGGTGGACGTTTGCCGCGTAGTGCGTTCACGAAATTTGGCGGCTGGGATTAATCCCGATTCACAATTTTGCAAAGTTTGCTAGACGTATGATATTTATGCAATTCTAAAAAAATCTACGTCTAATAATCTATAAAAATTCAAAAAATATCACTTGACTAACAAACGTGACAACTAGGCGACTCTACAAGGGATCCAACTTTACTGATTTTGGTATGGAGCAGTATTAATGATGTTCCTCAACGGAAACCCACGCGAGCGAAGCCGCGGGTAAAAAGCTAGTAAAAAATTCTTATTGAGAGTCACTCTTTGTAATTTACCACTGGTTCGGGAAAAAAACTTCTGTCATGGGAATACCCAGCAAGATACCCAGTAGGATATTTAAAAGAAAATAGCTTTCGAGCATGTGTTACAATTAACAACACAATATTCTTTAAGCTTTTGTCTGAACGACTCTTTAGGTTTTAAATCATAGATTGCTCTAATGGCCCTCTTCTGTAAATCAAATATAATTTCAGTGTCAGTCGCGTGTCCCCATAGCAAACTACCATACGACATAATGCTATGGAAATAACTGAAGTAAACCAGTCTAGTGCTGTTTCAACACTGGTAAGACTTCTAATATTTTTTACAGCATATGGTGCAAAACTAAGTCTGCTAGCTAGTTTTGATATATGGTGGCCTCAATGAAGCTTTGCGTTTAGTGTGATTCCAAGAAAAATGGTGGTATCCACGAGACTCCGCTCCTCCTTATTTAAAATTATATTAGTACTAACGTATTTGACATTCGGAGTTATGAATGTCATACATTTTGTTTTATTGCCATTTAAATGCAAATTATTAATATTTAACCAATTTACTAATTTAGATATAGCAGTTGCGGCCCTGACAAAAAGACTATTGAACTAGGGCCCATTCGTAGTCTAACTGGACCGATTAACAAGGGGAAGGGTCCAACGGCCTATGGATAATTAAATTAGAACGGTTAGGTACGCAAACACAAAACTTACCGAATTCCAGAAGTGTAGGGTCTACCACAAGGTGGCGTCAGGGGCAAGTAAATGGTAGTAGATGTGTAATGTAGGAAAGTATATAGTGTAACCTGACATCACCAATACGGTCAGATAGCAGCACCACGTGCGCTGACCGCTCCACAAGACGCTCACCGCTATCGGTACCCAAGTCCAGCGTCACTTAGCACGAACTATAATCGCGCGCGATCTACAGCGGGATCAAAAAGTTCAGCGTTCCACACGACAAAATACAAGTCTTATCACACTATCAACCGACGCACTAATAACTCGTCGATGCAATTAACGGCATAAAAGTTCCTTTAATCACTCCAAATTCCAATTAGGCCTCTTGTCACGTAACACGTCAAAACAGACAACTAAATTCGAGGCGGTCTAGACTAGACCCAAATTTCAATAGTAAATTCAAAATGGCGGGCACAATTAACACAAGCTTTATGCCTTCAAGTCAAAACACCTACCGCCCGCAACCGTATATCAGTCACAAACAATACTTAAAACGGTTACAACAAAAATTATATGATTCCGGATTCGTTATCACGAAAACAAATTAAAATAACATTGTAAGAGGCTCGCGACGTATAATCGACCCGGGCTTCGCGCAAATAAAAAAGATCAAGAATAAGCCTCGTTATCACGGATACGTACAAATAAGATAACAAAAAGACTCCGCCTCCCGCGCAACGCTAACCGTTTCCTCACCCCGCTCGAGACTATCGTGCGTAAACAAACTTCCGTCCCGGACATAAGGACCTATGGCCGCGAGTAAATTGGCAACTGGGACAGGGACGCGATGGAACGTTGCAAGACCGAATCTCCAACCAAAACCTCGGCCACTAACGCGACGGAGATGCGCTCTTGCAACCCCAACCACCGCCTCAAATTCACCGCCCCAGCGTGGGCAAGCCAGAGGGTCGAATTTCCACTGGATGCCCTTCTTGAACATCGCAGTACCTAAATGAATCCTGTTGCTGGACAGAAATTCGACGATCTCCTTCAAATATCTACCCGTGCCCCTACAATCCGTTCCGCAATCCGACCGGATCCGGTCCGGCAAACCGCGACGCGATACGAAGCGGGCCAGCGTGGCCACAAAGGCTTCAGTGCTGAGGGCACTTACAAGTTTTAAGTGAAGCCTTAGTGGCGAGGCGCACGAAAACGCACGGATAGACACGAGAACACGCGTTACGTAGGTTAGAGGATTTGACGAGGAATGGGCCAGCAAAGTCGGTTCCGACTCCAGCGAATGGTCGAATGGCCCTGACGTGGTCGGGTGGTAAGTCACCCACCATCGGCTGCGGTATGGTGGCCCTCAATCTACAACAAGGTATGTTCCCAAAAGGGACGCGCCGAATAGTGCGTCGGCCAGCCAAAATGCAAAACTCCCGCTACAATTAGCCGCATTCTGATCTTGATGGTGAATTACCAGCAACCGAAGCACAATACTAAATCACAAAAGAAGAAAAAAACCACAAGAACAAAACAAAAACAAAGGGGACACATTTTAAGAGCTACATCGTAAAAATTGTAATATTTTTTTTTAAATTCTTAAATTCTTTTCTTTTAATTAATTTAGATCTAGATTACAAAAATTATAATAAAGAACTTAACTAAAATAATAATTAAAATTATAATACTTACGATCAAAACTAATTATATACAATATAAAAGAAGAAACTATAATATAGAAAATCTAAAACTAAAAATTTTAATCGTCAAAAAGACCTGCTCCCCGTGGTATAGTGCCAAGAACGCTGGCTGCGTTTCCTCGCTGAATAGCTATACTTAGCCTTTGAGCGAGGAAAGAACCAGCCCTCTTATCACCAGCAGCGACGACCAGTCGTGGATACAGTTCCTTTAGAAACTTAATTGCACGTGGACCCCACGGACCGATAGTCTCTACAGCAAATGGCATAAATATGTAGTCATTTTTAAAAGACTCATATTTGCACCATTTACTAAATTCGGCTGCCTCTGATGCCGCCCCGGCTCTAAAAGAGGTACCCTTGAGATGAGAGGCCGCCAAAGTGTCACCGCAAGTAGCATCCCACACTAGGGCTTTACCTCTCTCCCAAGGCACCAAAGTCATACCGTCGGGTCTCTTGCCATCGTCTCTAAATATCCCGCAATGCTCTAAAACCGAGGGGATATTTATAGAGACAAGAGCCCTTCGGATGATTTCGTTCAAAGAACCGTGACGGGAAAACCTACCTGCACTTTTCTTGCATGAAAGTCCGTGGAGCCCAAACTCATCGACGCTGCTAACACAGGGGCACTGGTCAGGTTGACAAATAGCCACTCCTAGCCGGATTCCTACGGCGATGCGCAAGCTTTCCCCATCAAGCAATGTGCCGAGATTACTTGATGGTAGAGCATGTAACCAGTGGCTAGATTCCTTAGTCGAAACAGCTAGAAGGCGAGCCTGATCTTGTTGAATATGGAAATTTTGAAAAAAAATTTTCTGGACACTCCGTACCAACGGAATATCCCACTGTTTTTGTTGGTTAACTTCTATAGTACGGCCGCTGAGTTATTACCGATTTGACACATGACGAATTGACAATACTAGTGAAGTGACTGAACCAGTAACCCTAATATCATTTGGGAACAGTTTGTTTTTAAATATTCTAGTATAGTGTGTAATTAAATAAAATCAAAACAATAATAGTTAAAGACACAGGTTCTTTATTAGGTGGAGTATCCTTGATGGGCGTAGATAATTGGTCGAGGACATATCAAAATAAAACAAATTTGTAAACACTGTTACACATTTTAATGAATAGAGTAGACTACCTATCATTTATTAAAACAATTATTCAGACTATGAACCAGATTCGCCAGAGCTGTCATCGCTATCAGTCACTTGTATGACAATTTCATCGTCTATAATGGTGTCCACTCTTATATCGCGTTCTTAATCTTCTGTTATTAGTTTTCGAGTCTTTTCGACGACCTTGACCCAATCTTCTTTCGTTATTTTGCTGCAAGCATCTTTTAATAGACCCATCATTTTATTAGTACTGAATGGCGGAGTCGTATTATTACGACTCCGCCATTCAGTACTAATAATACGAGCTGCGTAACCTGTAATGTAAACATTAAATAACGTTAATTTATTACATTAAATAAACGAAATGTTACACAATTACATACATGTAAGGGACATGAGATATTTATTTCTTAGTTATGTATCTTTTTACTTATATGCTGAATATTGGATGTTATAATAGTACAAATTATTCATATTCCTAACTTATGCGATAAAAAACAATACCTTTGATTTGTGCCCACATTAGCTCAATGGCATTGTACTGGCAGTGATAAGGCGGAATTCGAAGTACCCGATGTCCATGTGCTAGAGCTATCTCATCTACTTCATAACGGACTCTTGATGTTTTATTTTCGCGTACCAACTTTACTAAGTCAGACTTTAGCATTTCGGCAGTAGTTTCAATTCCATTTTGGTGTAGCCATGCTACGAGACCAGCTTTCTTGTCGGCCTGAGTAGGCGCTTTATTCACTTGTTTCGAGTGATATGAAGCGTTGTCCATTATTATGATAGAAGGCTCTGGCAGGCTGGGTTATAACCCAGCCTGCCAGAGCCTTCTATCTTCTATCATAAGAACCAATTCGTAAAAGTGTCTGTATCCATCTCCTCGTGGTAATCGGAAGTACTTTTTGACGCGAAAGCCAGCAGTCTATTTTCAAAGAAACCACTTCCAGCAGAACCGGCGTGACAAGTTATCAGTCGCGATCCTTTTCCAATTGGAACCCTTGAGGTTGATGCTTTTGTTTCGTCAGTCCAAGAGCGTGACACAGTGTGGTTCGCATTTAACCATGTTTCGTCAACAAAAACGACGTTGTCCCAAGACTCGATTTTTCTGGCTTCTCTTAAAAACTCGCTCCTTTTAATTATTAAATCAAATCTTTCCATTAATATTTTCCTTTTATTCGTTTTTTTATATTCAAACCCAATTTCATGCAATAGTTTTGACAACGCCGTTTTACCGCCTTTAAACAAGCCAGCTTCTTTTAAAGAGACCAAAAGCAAACGTCTAGTTTTCTCTACTAACTCGTTCCTAGTATAATAACCATATATGTGGTTTCTTATTGCATCTGCATCAAAAACATCAACACCTATCACGGGCTTTTGTCTTCGTTTTTTCTTAAGAGTGCGTAAAACATTATCTTCACTTCCAGAAGCACCAAATTTTTCTTTATTTATATTATATAGTGTTTTTGCACCAATTCCAAGAGCTTGTGAAACCCGATCTTTCACTTGAGTGACAGAAATCAAAGGGCCGCCATTTTGTGACTCACGCTCAAAGTAATCCTGTAGCTTTAGTACAAGCTCACGACATTGACTATTCAATGTTTTTCCTCGTTTCGGCATTTACAACAAAATTACCAAACACAAACAAAATTAGTCCAATAAAGCGCAACGATAAACAGGAGAAAGCCGAGTCAAAAAACAACGGTTACACAAGAGAACGTAGTCTGTGCGCACGAGAGTACGGAAGACGACTAAACAGATTAAAATAGCGGTGGTAAGGGTGTTGCCAGAATAGTATCGCCAATTACTTAAAAAAATACACCTATAACATTGCTTAATTGAGGGAGAAAATTATATTTATTAAATGTTGTTTTATATATTATGAATGTTAAAAATTATACATAATCATTTTAATTGTATTTATTTTTAAATCATAGAAAACAGTATTAATATACACAGTCTTTGGATCACACATTAATCTTAAAAATCATAGAGATACTGGCAACACAGTGCAATTAGGAGACGCAAAAAAATGGTAGCATTATAGTCTAGTTGCTCGAAGGAATAAGTAAAATAAAAATATCCAAATAAAATAAATATCATATCTATTCCAATGAATTCGGACCGAATACTATCAAGCACATCACTATGAAAACTAGACGCACGATGTGACTTTGTACAAGCGCGCCAAAGAACAAAAAATAAATGTTTTCATATTATTTACAAATTATTTTAAGTTTTGAAACAGAGTTTATTGGAAAATTACTTGATTCTGACATTTTGACACAAAGTTTTATATTAAAGAGGTATTCTAAATCATTCGGCAAATGCGTCGCTCGTGCAAGGTTATTTCGATTAATTTAAGAATAATCTGTCAAATCGGTAATAACTCAGCGGCCGTACTATAGTGGGACATTTTCGCCGGGAAAGAGCGTTAACCATGTTTGCTTTGCCTCCGCAGTAAAGCACAGGTCTACTTTATTATTTAAAATTGTGTTACATAGGTCATTGACACTATTCACGGAAGCAAGGAAAGCAGGCAATGCGACGCTAGAAATATTTCTTACACCAATTCCACCAAATTTGATAGGTAAAGTGGCTTGATTCCAGGCTATTGTATTTAATCTCAAATTTAGAATGTTTTCTAAAGCAATTTTAAGATTACTATCAATATCTTTTAAAATATCCGAACTTTTCCAGACTGGACTTGAGCGTAACAAGTATGTAAATTTAGGTACAAGGAGACAATATTTTAAAATGGTAAGGGCAATATGGGGGTTTAAAATATATAATTTACCAACGTAATTAAAAAATTGATCAAATTTTGTTTTTAAAACAGGTTAAATACTATCGAAAAACAACGGAGCACCAAGCAGGTAAAGCGATTCCGAACTGACAGTTTTTATTCCTGGAGAAATCTGATTGAAATTTTGAATTAACGTATCTCTGTTACAATTAGATAAATTATTAGAAATAAATATTTTACATTTATTTGTATTTGGTTCAAGACCAATATTTTTAAAATTTTGAAAAATATGAGTAAGATCATTGAGGACGTCATCTGCTTTACCTCCCAGTGTACCGTCGTCCAGATACCAGACGTTCAGCTTGGATTTTAAATTTGAAATAATAGGTTGAATTCCCAAACTGAAAAGAGCTGGACCTAATGGATCACCCTGCTGAACACCGACAGCAGACTCAATAATATGGTTTTGATAAAACAATTTTGAATTTTGACTGTAACATTGCCAAACGTAATTATATATTTCGGGGGTATTGTTAGCCACTTCTTTCAGCAGGGTTATCCTATCAATAGAGTTAAAAATATTTCTAAGATCAACCTTCAGAAGAACATCTGTATTAGAATTAGTTAAGAAAGTACGCACCGAATGTACCGCCGCCTCACAGCCACCTTTGGTGCCAAAGCCTAGTTGAGTAGGTTGAAATTTTGTCTTAAGGTTTGATATTATGTGCCTGCAAGCTAATTTTGAAGTTAAGCGTCGAAATGTAGAACCAACAGCAATAGGACGGATACCGTTATCCTTTTTTTTTGAAGGCACACAATCTTGCCCCATATAAGTAAGGAATGAAATTGGGATTGACATTACCAGAAAGCATAAGATTACATGCATTTAATTAGGAATTCGAAAAATCAACTGTACTTCGGGTGGGGTTTGAACCCACGATCTAAGCGATCCGTGCCGATGCTCTAACCTACTGAGCTATATCTACCGTGTCCCTCGACCGCGGGAGTCAGTCCGTTTCTTAATAAACGTTTACATTTAATAAGCTTACATGTGCTAAATCATGGTTAAAACACATAAAAAACAATTGAATAAAACTATTATTTACGGATTTTATCGCGTTTAATTACTTTTAATTTATTTTTATTATTATCCCGACGTTTCGGGAGCTTTACAGCGCCCATGGTCACGGGGGGGACTGAGATGTTTGACGTCCCAATGTCATAGTTAGTCCGGCTACCTTCAGTTTTTTAATATTAATTTTTGGTCCGATTTACGCAAAAATTAATATTAAAAAACTGAAGGTAGCCGGACTAACTATGACATTGGGACGTCAAACATCTCAGTCCCCCCCGTGACCATGGGCGCTGTAAAGCTCCCGAAACGTCGGGATAATAATAAAAATAAATTAAAAGTAATTAAACGCGATAAAATCCGTAAATAATAGTTTTATTCAATGTGTAGTGTTCGCGTAAATTTAAGAAATCGTTACATAAAAAACAAATTAATGACATTAACTCGACTGTATTTTAAAGAATATTATCCGTCTAGAAAGAGATTAATAGACCCTCACCTTATATGAAATGGAACAGTTATACAATTTATACAATTTACTATGCGGTTATTAAAAAGCTTATGATATCTCGACTTAATTTTTGTTTTTCAAGAAGAAATATTTGTGATTCCTTTTTGTGGAAAGATATTAGAAGCTTCCTTAAGTCTGAAGTGTTTCTGTTTTTCATTTTTATTTCAATCTTTTTATGTCGACATAAAGCAATTTGGGTTGCATGAATTATTTCGAAAAACTCATCAAATTAGCTTTTATGTCTATTAGATCTATAACTCCAAATCTCTCTACTCCGACTAGAACTATTTGACTCTTCGTCACACGTTTCAAATTGTAAACATATCACTCCGAGAACAACAAGGATTAGAGTAAAATTACTACTACATACTTAAATGTCTTTGAGTAAAAATAATTAACACATTAGACTCGAAGCAAAGTTCAATTGGGAATAAGCGGAATTAAAATAAATACTACTATTTGTAAGTACACACCGAAAGACCGACAAAGGAAAGTTCGGCATCCTTTGATAAAAACAATGATTCTTCGGAAGATTAATAAAACAGATGCGTTGCCAGATAGGTATAGTGTGCCTACGTAACAATGCAATGTAAATATGTAAATAAAATTGTGTATATTATGTTCTTTTTGTGATGGAATCAAGCTACGTTAATTAAATTAAATTTGCCTAGGTACGTTACTTGCTGTAATTATCTAGGTACTTACTAACTACTAGAGTATGATAAAAGCGACACTATTAATCAATTTTTGGAAGTGTGTGATTTTAAAACACAAAATCCGCGAATATGACTTCACTCATTCGAAATTCAAATATTTTTTATTTAAGTAGGGATTATAAATAAACTTTTGAATAGTCATATAATCACCGTTTTCCCCAATTTATTTTATTCCACGTTTAGGGGTGTAGATTCTACTGATAAGAATCATGGAAGAAAGTAAGAAACTCGGTAGTTGCTCTTTTTAAAATATTTTTACAATAGTACTACAATTATGTAAAGCGATAAGTTTAGATTATTGATAGGTCTTCGCGCGCTCAGACTAGATACCGACGGCGCTCTTGTAAAATGCGGCAACATACTACGCCGAAATCATCGGCGTACCCGAGCAGTGTTGGGAAATGTACAATAATTATTAGATTCCTACAATAATTTGTTACACGAAACTAAATTGTACCATAAAACATAGCTTTCTCATTATTGTACGCTTTTATACAATATTTTCCTATTTTACACAATATGAGTTCAATACTAGACACACGCTACTTTAAAATGTATGAACGAACGCATCACGTACTTATACCAAATAATGTAGTTATCGCTTCTAAAAGCGCAAAACTTCTTGTATAGGAATGTATATCATTTGAACCCACGAAACGATTGGCAAATCAATTGTCTCCAATGTCCTGTATGCAGCAACTTCTCAGCAGTCAAATTCTCTACATCTACACGTCGAGATTTGGAACTCGAAGAAGAAGACGACTTCAAATTTTCCATTCCTGTTTAGTTCATATTGTATAATTCCGTGCTCTAAGTTTTATTATTATAATAAAAAAACATTTAATAATGGTGGAGCCACGTGTTTAAGGCTGCCGAAGTCTAGTTCCCCGGTCGAACCTTAAACCTATTACGCGAGATATTAACTAAAGTGGACTGTATATGCGGTTGCTTCTACGCTTACGTAAAGGCGACTACTATAGCATGCGGTATAATGCACTCGCTCTTCCCTAAAACTAAACTATTATTGTGCCAAATCGCTGAAAAGGAATCCTGCCTTATTAGGAGAACAAAAAAATTGGAGCGGGTTAAAACTATGTAAGGCAGGAGCTAAATTAAGGAATGTTGACTCACCGGGGTTTCTTCTATCCTGTTGAGCACTATAGCTGCAACTTCTGGAACACTCCGGAGAGAGGCGGTGCGCGACTATATCTCACACGAGGTGAGGCGGTTCTCCTGGAGCTCGACTGCTTCCAGGCTAAAGCGGTTTCTACTAGCGGTGTGGTTTCAACGACGACTGCGGTGGAAAGAGGCCGCGCAACGGTCGCGCGTGCCTTATATGTCCTCGGCCCCGATGATTACGTGACATTCTAGAATCACCTTCTTGCCCCTCCCACCCCACCACCCCGATGTGTCGATGGAGGATCGAGGAGGGTATGAATGATATCGTTTTGTCGGAAAGGAACAAGCGGCTTGGCACCTCTACCGTCAAATATAATAATCCAATGGTTTTTTTTTCGCGCAACCATCTCCCCCGCCCTTGAAGGATTTCCTTCAAAATTAACTAATACAACTAGAGCTAAGATCAACTAACAAAATAACTAACTAACGCTAAGATTACTTAAATTCAACTACAATTTAATCTAGAAAGCTAATTTAAATTATGGAAGAGGCAGGGGGCACAAACGGACAACCGGACGCAAGTAAGACCCAACCGTGGTCTTAACGCGAGCTATCCTAACTACTCCGTCGGAACCGGGAAAGACCTCTTCGACAATTCCTAACGGCCAGTGGAGAGGCGGCGTATTCTCTTTGGTGAGCACAACTACAGTTCCTACAGCTAAAGGCTCAGTTGCTGTGTTCCATTTTTGCCGAGACTGCAAAGTATGCAAGTATTCCATCCTCCATCGCTTCCAAAACGATTGCACTAACCGATCTAATAATTTGTGGCGTGCGGAAATGCTAAGTCTGTTCTCATCAATACCTGCGGCTGGCAAATACTTTAAAGGCGTTAAATTCAAAAAATGTGCTGGAGTTAGAGCCAGCGGTTCCGAGGGGTCACTAGACAACGTACGACAAAGTGGGCGACTATTCATTACGCATTCAATTTGAGCGAGCACCGTACTTAGCTCTTCGAAGGACAAAATTTGATCTCCTATTACTCGGTATAAATGACTCTTTAGACTCTTGATATTAGTCTCCCAATTGCCCCCAAAATGGCTCGCGGCTGGGACGTTCAGAGACCACTCAATGCGGTTCTCGGCTAGAATGTGAGCGAACTCCGAATTATAATATTTGCTAGCTAAGAGCTCATGTAGTTCCGATAAAATACGTTTTGCACCGACGTAGTTCGTACCGTTATCCGAATACAATCTACTTACAGGACCACGGCGGGAAAGAAATCTTTTAAATGCACCCATAAAGCCTGCTGTGCTTACATCACCAACGAGTTCTATATGCACCGCTCGAGTAGTTAGACATACGAAAATGCAGACGTAAGCCTTTGTGGATCTTATACCACGCCCGCGAGTGAGCGTGACCTTAAACGGACCAGCGAAATCAGACCCGGTGTGCGTGAAGGGCTTTACTGATTGTATTACTCTACAAGATCTAAGTTCCGCCATTTCCGGAAATGACGGCTTGGGGCGTGCCCGAAAGCAAGCTATACATCGGTGCACCCGATTGCGTATTAAACTACGTGCAGAAAGAATCCAATAATTCTGACGCAAAATCGACATCAACAAGTCGGGGCCAGCGTGCGAGTTCAATTTATGATGGTAATCGACTAATAAGTTCATGATATGGTCTTTACGCGGTAAAACAATAGGGTGCCGTTGGTCGAAACTCAATTGCGAGTTGGACAAGCGTCCACCCACCCTTACAATCCCATCCTGTAAAAATGGCTTAAGGCGTTGAAAGGCGCGACTACAAGCTCTATTCGATTGTAATCTTCTAATTTCTTCAGAGAAGTGCGCACGTTGAAGTTCACGCAATACTAGCGACTCGGCATAGTTGTAATCGGATGCTAAGACATACGAACGTCGCGGTAACAGCTTCGCGAATCGACAAACGTAAATTACGCTACGCAATAATTTCGACCAAGAGGACAAGCGGTTCGCCAAAGCAATGATTGGAGAAACCTCACTCGAAACGTTCGCCACTAGAGCGTGTCTCTTCTCTTCCGGCGGTTGTGACACTGACGAAGGTTCGAAGTCGGTTATTGGCCATTGCGAGGGATCCAAGTGAACCCAAGCAGGTCCGTGGAACCAAAGCGGGTGGTCCATTATTTGCATCGGGGTGAGTCCACGGGATAGACAATCGGCGGGGTTTTCCGTACCGGACACGTGATAAAAGTTCCGCGTTTCTAACTCGTCTTGTATCTTGGCCACTCGGTTCGCAACAAACGTATCCCAACGGTGGGGTGAAGAATGAACCCAGCATAAGGCGACGGTGGAGTCGGAAAAGGCCAATATCCTTTCTATGTGAACTCTATCCCTACATGCGCTGATAACTGCGGTAATAAGCTTGGTGAGTACTAATATTGCGCAAAGCTCTAAGCGCGCCAGAGAGACAACCTTACGGGGGGAGACTCTCGACTTAGAACTAATGAGGCTAATCGAATTTCTACAATTATTCTGGACGTGGAAATATACAACGCCCCCGTAAGCCTTCTCGCTGGCGTCTACAAACCCAACGACTGTTATGGCGCTACTTCTATCTACGTTTATATGACGCGGTATTTTAATTTCTCTTAATAAAGGAAGTTCCTCTCTAAAGCGCTGCCACAACCGAACAATGCTGTCAGGCGGCGAGTCATCCCAGTCGCATTCCAATAACCAAAGTTGTTTAATTAAAAGCTTAGCGTATAATACCACCGGAGCTACGAAACCCATGACGTCCCATAATCTAGCAACGCATGACAGTATTGTGCGCTTTGTGCATTTCTCTACGGGCGGATTTACCTTAAGGCTAAACACGTCGGACTCTGGTGACCAACATAGACCGAGCACCTTGTGTGTATCAGAATCGTCGAATTCCTTTATCGCCGAAAGACGGTGTGATAGTGGGATTGTATCCAAAACCGGACGCGAATTACTAGTCCACTTCACAAGATCGAATTGACCCGATTTCATGAGCCTTATAACCTCGGCGGTGGTTAGGGTTGCCTCCTCCACGCTATCGACCGAGTACACAAAATCATCCATATATAATCCGCTCTCAATTGCCCTCTTAACTTTAGGATAAGAGGGACCTTCATCGTGAGCGAGCTGTCTCACCGTGCGTAACGCATGAAATGGGCTCGACTTTAAACCAAAACAAACGCGATTAAATTCAAACACCATTAGAGGTTCCTTTGGGTTGAAACGATATAAAATGCGTTGGAATCTACGGTCGCATTCACGGACCCCTATGCAAAGAAACATTTGACGAATATCGGCGGATAGTGCTATACTAAACAAACGAAAATTGACTATTATATTAAATAAACTGCCCTGTAAATTTTGCCCACTATAGAGGATATCGTTAAGCGACAGGTGAGTGCTAGTTTTAGCACTAGCGTCGAGCACTACACATAACTTAGATGTAAGTTTGTCTTCTCTAATGACTCCGTGGTGTGGTATGAAATACGACGGTGTGTCTTCGTAGTTATCTAATTTCGAAGCCACAAGTGATATGTAACCTTCTCTTATATACGCTCCAAGCTGTAGAAACGTTTTTCCGCCATTTGACGCGAATCGCCGAGAGATAAAACATCTCCTTTAAAGGGTAGCGCTACACTATATCTACCGTCGCGATCACGAATGGTCGTGCGGACGTAAATTTCCTCGCATAACCTATCATCTGAGCTAGCTATGGGTGGAACGTTCACCTCCTCCATCTCCCAAAATTTGCGGACTAACGACTCGAGCGGTTCGACAGCCATACCACAATAAGAGGTTGCCGAAATACTATCTATGATGGGGGCGGAGCCAAGGATCACATAGCCCAATACGGTTTCCAGTGCGTAAGGCGCGGTATGCGAAGAGTTGCCCCTGACCTTATTGTTTAACAAAAGATAAGGGAAAAGCGATGCTCCAATGAGCATGTCTATGTTTCCAGGAACGGCGTAAGTGTCGTCCGCCAGAGTCAAATTCTTAAATTCAATCATTGCCGAGGTGTCAACCGAAACGGTTGGCAACCGTTCAGTGACCCTATCTACTACTAGTGCATTTATATCAAAGTTAACATTACGATCTATCCGAGAATAAATTTTTAAATTTATATATCCCTGTGTCGATTTACTAGTGCCTCCGATGCCTTTAATTACAGGACATGAAAGTGACCTATTTATTACTAAGCCTAAGCGCTGACAACATTGTCGCGTTATAAAGCTATTTTGGGCTCCGCTGTCCAGCAGTGCACGGACGCTTTGTTCGTTTCCACGCGAATCCCTAACCAAAATACGTGCCGTACCCAGTAACACGGTTGAAGGAGGTTGTGCTCCCATATTTGCCAATGAGCACAGAGCGACATCACCAGGTCGACCGCTAGAATCGTTGACCTTAGTAGGGGCGAATTCCTTATCCGCTTTACTTCGTTTTGAGATAGGGATCTCGCAATTCTTTTCACGCGACACAACATATCTTCGAATGCCAGCAGCGGTTGGTATGTATTTCGGGTCGATTTGTAATTCCAAATGATTAATTTGGTCTAATATTTTTTCGTAATCTATTCGTAAAGAATCTATCGTTTCGATTTCGGTCAAAAAAGTTTCCCGCACTGCTTCTATATGGATGTTCTTTATATAATCACTTATATTCTGCATACGCGAAAAGAGTATGTCCCTCTTAGCATAAAGCGTTTTAATTTTGATTTCACTTCCACTAACTGCCATTTTAAACTATTATAATAAAGTTATATCAATCACAATTAATCTCACAACGCACAAACAATAAAGGATGGACACTCGGTATGCCGTATTACGTAATTAAATCGAACACCTGCGCAGCGAGTCGAGGTGACGCGTCATTTGCTAGACTCAATAATTTTATCAAGATTGTGGGTAAGCGTATCAAACGGTTCCTATTACACTGTTTCAATTATTTAATAGGCTTTTAATAGGCTATTTAATCAAATACGAGCGCTATAAAACGAATAATTCTGTTTGCGAGTACCTAATCAAAATTTAAATTTAAACGAACACTATTTAAGTCTATTCTATAAATTGGAGTGCATTATCTAATTAATTAATTCAACAATTCGACCAAAATCCTGCTCGAAGTGACCATAAAATGGTGGAGCCACGTGTTTAAGGCTGCCGAAGTCTAGTTCCCCGGTCGAACCTTAAACCTATTACGCGAGATATTAACTAAAGTGGACTGTATATGCGGTTGCTTCTACGCTTACGCAAAGGCGACTACTATAGCATGCGGTATAATGCACTCGCTCTTCCCTAAAACTAAACTATTATTGTGCCAAATCGCTGAAAAGGAATCCTGCCTTATTAGGAGAACAAAAAAATTGGAGCGGGTTAAAACTATGTAAGGCAGGAGCTAAATTAAGGAATGTTGACTCACCGGGGTTTCTTCTATCCTGTTGAGCACTATAGCTGCAACTTCTGGAACACTCCGGAGAGAGGCGGTGCGCGACTATATCTCACACGAGGTGAGGCGGTTCTCCTGGAGCTCGACTGCTTCCAGGCTAAAGCGGTTTCTACTAGCGGTGTGGTTTCAACGACGACTGCGGTGGAAAGAGGCCGCGCAACGGTCGCGCGTGCCTTATATGTCCTCGGTCCCGATGATTACGTGACATTCTAGAATCATCTTCTTGCCCCTCCCACCCCACCACCCCGATGTGTCGATGGAGGATCGAGGAGGGTATGAATGATATCGTTTTGTCGGAAAGGAACAAGCGGCTTGGCACCTCTACCGTCAAATATAATAATCCAATGGTTTTTTTTTCGCGCAACCAAATAACATATTTTTAGTTTATGCAAATATAAAGAAATAGCAAAAACCTATTAAATTTGGATTTAGACAGCTTAAATAAATAAAAAAATCTTTAGCAAAAAAATACAATAATTCTACCCAAAATACAATATTTTTTAGCTTGGCAACACCATAATTTCGCACCAACTATTTCCCAACACTGTACCCGAGCCAGTCTCGTTGCAGGCAATGTGTGAGGCGGGCACACCGAGTATTTTATTAAATTTTGATCATAATCCAAAGTAAAATGCCAGTTTGCGTAGTGAAACTATATAAAAATAATACTACAAGAAATAAGAAAGACAATGCGAACATATAGCATCAATAAGTATCATAGAATTTCAAAATTTCAACATAAAATTACACGAACCGTAAATAAGTAACAAAATATAAATGTCCTCATTCAGTGTTGCTGCGTATAGAGAAATAAAGTTCCCTGTGGTTGAGATCTTTTACGTGTTATGTGTGAATTTATTGTTACTATATTTTATAGTTGACGCCAAGGATTCCGATACTGGCTGAGGCAACAAGGGGAGTGCCTTGAAACTGAGGAGATACGACAAAGGGGTTCTTTATAGCGGTTAACGCGCAAACTTGTGTCTTCTGGGGGATAAACTGGACTAGGTTTAAATAATACTAGTTTTTACGGAATTTATCGCGTATATTTAACTTTTTAATACCCGACGTTTCGATAGCTTTACAGCACCCATGGTCACGGGAAGGACTGAGATGTTTAACGTCCAGATGTCATAGTTAACCGCGGTTACCATAGATTAAAATTTAACTTTTGTTCCGATCTACACAGTATGAACATATGGTATCATGAAGTCTTGCAGTTGTATGCTTGGGTTGGGATTTAATTTTATTTATTATAGGATCCCAAGCAGATGGTAGCACCCAGCCATCTTCTCTATTGAAATTAGGATGTTTTTTGATTTCAATAGCCTCGCGAATCATCCTTGGAAGGAATCGGTGTTCTTTAGCAAGGATTTGTGGTCTATCAAATCTGATGTAGTGACGGGGGCGATCCTGTACATGTTCACAGACTGCAGACTTCCCGGAGCGTCGATTCTTCACATCAGCTATATGTTCTTTGACGCGGGTTTTAATGAATCTTTTAGTTTGTCCTATGTAGGAGAGACCACATTCACAATCAAGCTTGTACACTCCTGCATCTTGCAGAGGTACGTTACACTTGACTGATGGTAAAAACTGACCAATCTTCTTCGGCGGCTTGAAGTATGTTTTGATGGAAGCGCGCTTCAAGATGTAGCCAATCTTGTCAGTGACTCCTCTAACATATGGCAGTACAGCAGGTACACGCTCGACTGTGGCCGGCTTCACTCGTTCTCTGTGACGTAGGCGCGGGACCCGAAGCTTGTTGTCATGCAAAACTTGCTTGACGTGTTGGAGCTCGGCAGCCAGGTGTTTACTGTCACAGATCCCTCGTGCTCTCTGAAACAAAGATTTACCCACGGTAGCTAACTGTGAAGGATGGTGGTGAGAATCACCGTTTAAATATCTATCTGTATGGGTCTTTTTTCTATACACAGTATGGCTCAAGGTGTTATCAGGATTCCGAATTACTAACACATCTAGAAAAGCTAAGGAATTGTTTGCCTCTAACTCCATTGTGAACTGAATTTTAGAATTTATAGAGTTAAGATGGTCTAAAAATGCAGTTACTTTATCTAAAGGTAGAATTGTGAAAGTGTCGTCTACGTACCGCTTGTAGAATCTTGGATTTATGGGAGAAGTAAGCAGGGCTTTCTCATCAAAGTCTTCCGTGAATATGTCGGCGACAATGGGAGATACAGGTGAGCCTATCGCCACACCATCTACTTGCTTGTAGAACTCCTCCAGAAAGGCAGTGTTTGAGTAATACTGCATATTCTACGGGCATGTTGTTTTCTTCCAAAGACTTTGAGGAGAAAGCCCTGCTTACTTCTCCCATAAATCCAAGATTCTACAAGCGGCACGTAGACGACACTTTCACAATTCTACCTTTAGATAAAGTAACTGCATTTTTAGACCATCTTAACTCTATAAATTCTAAAATTCAGTTCACAATGGAGTTAGAGGCAAACAATTCCTTAGCTTTTCTAGATGTGTTAGTAATTCGGAATCCTGATAACACCTTGAGCCATACTGTGTATAGAAAAAAGACCCATACAGATAGATATTTAAACGGTGATTCTCACCACCATCCTTCACAGTTAGCTACCGTGGGTAAGTCTTTGTTTCAGAGAGCACGAGGGATCTGTGACAGTAAACACTTGGCTGCCGAGCTCCAACACGTCAAGCAAGTTTTGCATGACAAGCTTCGGGTCCCGCGCCTACGTCACAGAGAACGAGTGAAGCCGGCCACAGTCGAGCGTGTACCTGCTGTACTGCCATATGTTAGAGGAGTCACTGACAAGATTGGCTACATCTTGAAGCGCGCTTCCATCAAAACATACTTCAAGCCGCCGAAGAAGATTGGTCAGTTTTTACCATCAGTCAAGTGTAACGTCCCTCTGCAAGATGCAGGAGTGTACAAGCTTGATTGTGAATGTGGTCTCTCCTACATAGGACAAACTAAAAGATCAATTAAAACCCGCGTCAAAGAACATATAGCTGATGTGAAGAATCGACGCTCCGGGAAGTCTGCAGTCTGTGAACATGTACAGAATCGCCCCCGTCACTACATCAGATTTGATAGACCACAAATCCTTGCTAAAGAACACCGATTCCTTCCAAGGATGATTCGCGAGGCTATTGAAATCAAAAAACATCCTAATTTCAATAGAGAAGATGGCTGGGTGCTACCATCTGCTTGGGATCCTATAATAAATAAAATTAAATCCCAACCCAAGCATACAACTGCAAGACTTCATGATACCATAAGTTCATACTGTGTAGATCGGAACAAAAGTTAAATTTTAATCTATGGTAACCGCGGTTAACTATGACATCTGGACGTTAAACATCTCAGTCCTTCCCGTGACCATGGGTGCTGTAAAGCTCTCGAAACGTCGGGTATTAAAAAGTTAAATATACGCGATAAATTCCGTAAAAACTAGTATTATTTCAATGTGTAGTGTTCGCGTAAATATAAGAAATCATTAATATTTATGGGTTGTTTTATTAATTGCATAATTTTTTATTACTAAAAGTTTAAAAATAACAAATAAAACAAATCAAACATAATACAACAATAAAAGTCAAGTCAAGTCAAGTCCGTCTGTCTGTCAGCAGCATAATAAATAAGTATATGTGTAATACAGTCATTATTATTTTTTATTTGTTTATTAAATATTATATATAAAGTTAATGTTAAAGTTCCAGCCTATATACGTCCCACTGCTGAGCACAGGCCTTCCCTCATTTCTGAGAGGGTTTTAGGGCAAGGAAGTGTCCGCCGCGCTGCCCCAATGCGTGTTGGCGAACTTCACATGTCTACGAAATATTTTTTTCTTATTCCTCAGACATGCAGGTTTCCTCACGATGTTTTCCTTCACCACCGAGCACGTGGTAAATCAGCACTTAAAATTGCAATTAACAATTTCATTGGTGCCGGCGGGGATCGAACCCGGTTTGCTAGCGTACTATGAAATTTACAACGAGCGCTAACCATCTGAGCTACCACGGCTCTCTATTAATATACGGCTCAATATTATATATATATATATATATTATTCATATATCTCTATGAATATTATTTTTAAGAATAATATTTTTTATGCAGTTTATTTTATATTGCACGTTGCACCTATCCGTTAAAACATAAAATGACAATGTCCTTTCACATTCGGTTTGTCAGGTAGAAATCGCTTATAGCAATATGACCACCCTTTGTAGTTAAAAATTTTTCCGTTATTGTAATAACTTTATTTAAATGCTATAAAGAGTTATCTTACTATCTATCATTATTATGTTTGCTTGGTACAGATTTTCTGCTGATATCCATTATAAAAGATAAAAGTCATGTTAACTGGTAAAATAGAAATTCAAAGAACTATTCTGGTTACACCATACATATAACTATATTATTACTATTAAAAATAATTTGTAAATATTAGTAAATACATGTAAATAAAAAATAAATTGTTAAAAATGAGGCCCGATTATTTATATATCATTTTTCTGAAGAAAAACCTATACACTATGTACAAAAATATTGTTGCGCGGCTAAGTTAACATCTGGCACTAGCGCCATCTAGTGTCGGGTAACGGAGCGAGAGGAGAGCTTTCCAGAAAATGACATCACTAATCTTTCAACCGACAGCGCCATCTGTTGTCGAAACGAAGAACTAAGCTTCTGGAAGCTGACTCTCGAACTTTCGGCGCTTTGTCGATTGGTGCGCGTATTTACTTGAATGTTCTGGATGATTCGGTACTAATGTGTATTTATAGGCACTGCAAGGTGCGATCGGGGAAGTATTAAAGTTGGCGAGACAAGCGAAGCTTCGGAGCGGAAT
The DNA here is from genome assembly GCA_036936625.1 of Parnassius smintheus behrii. Classification (NCBI taxonomy): domain Eukaryota; kingdom Metazoa; phylum Arthropoda; class Insecta; order Lepidoptera; family Papilionidae; genus Parnassius; species Parnassius smintheus. The sequence continues at coordinate 743,295 of JAUPFT010000022.1, forward strand.
AAAGTGAATCACTGTGATTAATTATTAGTGTTTTTAACTTTAATTAGTGTAAAGTGAATTAAAGTGTTAATTTAGGTAATTCTATCGGCAATTTTTATTGTCACGAACCTCAACTTACTTACTTACTTATCTTCACGCACAATCCCTAACGGGGTAGCCGGAGAGAACAGATCGCCAAGTGTCACGATCCTTACATACCTCTTTCGCTTCTTTCAGGTTCATTAACTTCTTCATACATGCACGTCTAGGTATCCGAGTACTCTTGACCCTCCCCTCTTTGAGCACTTTGCTCACATGGTCTTCGAAAGTTAGTCTCGGTCTACCTCGACACCTTTTAATATTTACTTTCGCTCTATATATTTTCTTCACCATTCGGTCTTCACTCATTCGTTCAACGTGCCCAAACCATTGGAGTACGCCCCTATCAATTTTTGTGATAAGGTCATCTTTCAATCCTGCCATATTGCGAATCTCTTCGTTTCGCTTTCGGTCGGCTATGCTAACGCCACACATTTTACGAAGAGATCGCATCTCCACTGCATTCAACTTGCTTTTATGCTTCTTCTGGCATACCCAGGTTTCGCTGCCATATAACAAAGTCGGTACCAACACTGCGTTATGTATTGCAGGCGTGCACTCTTCACCACGCCTTGCCTTTTTACTAATGCATTCAGGGCACCATTGACTTTGTTTCCGGCAGCAACACGCCTATCCACATCTAAATCACATCTTCCATCCCGGCTGAAAGCACTCCCCAAGTATACAATTTCATTTACCTGTTCTAGACATTCCTGATTTACCCATATTTCACATTTCGTTCTCTCTTCGTCCTTTTCAAATACCAGAACCTTAGTTTTATTAGCATTCAAACGGAGACCTTTAATTTCACATTCCTCTTTCATACACGTGACTAATGCCTGCAGTTCTGCTTCTGATGGTGCAATAAGCACTGCATCATCAGCTCGTAACGAACCTCAAGCTCGTAACAATATATTTATACATTTGCTATGAATAAATCGTTCAGTTTAAAGTATTTTCTGGGCTATATTCATAGCCTAGACTAGTAACTTAACAACTAGACCATAGCATAAAATAATTTTTCCCAATAATTGGGTAACATTTAAGCTGCTGGCAACACAATTTCTCACGCACACTAGCATCCTTGCAAATTGTCTTAAATACACACTACAATAATGAGATGCCACATTCATAGAGCTGTTGTTCTCAGGAAGTGCGGTATCTAGTCCAAGCGCGCGAAGACCTATCAATAATTTAAGGCGATAAGTCAAACATAAAATGTCAAATGAAAATACCAAATCGGTATAGAAATTTCTAGTTGGTCCTGTGTAGTTCGAGAGGTCAGTCCCAAGCATTTTTGTCATTAAGTTAATTATTTACAGAATAATATGCTTTTTTGGCAAAACAAGCATTGCCTAAAGCCTCAAAATTGAAAAGGTGAAAGATCTAACATTTCTTTTGGAATCTTGCATTTTAATATGTAAAAAGTCAAAGGTCAACATTATAACTACACATCAAAGTCTCCACCAAAACTGAACGATATATGTATATATCATCGTTAGGTTTTAACTGCTTCTAAATGATATTCTGCATTTTATGTTCACTTAGTTAAAGAAATAAAATATTTTGTAATTGTATTTTTGTATTTGTAATTGCTGTTTAAACTATACTATGCGATAGTCTTCGATTATAAGGATATTAACATGCAATAATTTGCAAAAAATCATCTTGTAAAATAACAAAATATTTACAACTTTATACAATATACTACGAACTACGCTATTTTAAATAGTCCCAAATAATTTATAAAGTAATAAATGTTTGCACACTATTTGAAAATATTATAGAACAATATTTTTAAAAGTATAAAAATAATCGCAAACATTTAAAATTTTGACAGGTAGTCGCTAACACTTTCGATATCGATAGTACACAATACGACACAAGAAGGTGCGCGGGCGACGGGACGTAGGAAGAAACTACTTGGGTTGCTATGGTTTCGCTTGCCCGTACCTCACACCTCACCTTACCGACACCTTTTTTTCGGTTCTGCGCAATTCCATGACTCGTGGCGTTGCCTATACATATATATCTTATTAAACGCTTTCCATTTTATATGCACGCTTATATTATTTATATTATTCGACTAACATCATGGAGAAAGTTTTTACACGTTTCAAGTGTGTTAAGTGAATACAATATATCAACTTTGTATTTTAAAAAGACATAGATACTTCCAAAAACTGAAATTTGCAGTGAACTTATTGAACATGTTTATCTATTAGGTAATAATAATAATAGTAAGTAATTATTATAAACCCATATAATTAATATTATAATAATTACTTACTGGAATAAATTATTATGACATCTACCTATCCTTACCATTATCTAATAGGGTATTTTACACCATGTAAAAAAACATCAAAAAATATAATAGATTTTGTAAAAAGCAAATGAGAAATATTGATTTCAATTATAAGAATATTTTTTTTTGTATATGCCATAAATTTGCAAAACGCTGTCCGCCATATTAGAAACTGTTTTGACGTTACTGATCCTGCCTAAGGGTATTAGTTATGGAGTTTAGAGATAAGGAGTGCAGACTGTGTATTAAAAAGTGTCCGTAGAAAACCGTTAAATAATGGTGGCGCCACTATAGCTACAGGGTAAATTTTAAAGAACGCGCCGAAATATATTAGTGGGATAGACGTCTTTTTCGTCGAGGTTATATTTACTAAATAAAATTATGTTCGATTTTAGAGCTACTGAGCAGTTTAGCAGCACACTTCACACCGTCGACAACTGCTGAGTTCATTTCATGTAGATGTTTCCTGTAGCTAGTCCAGCGCTCTTTTTCAACTATTCTCCTATGAGAGATTGTTCTCCTTACCTCTAAACTCCATAGTATTAGCGTTCTGTGTCACTGATTAAGAGAACTAGCTAATATGCTGTGTTATTTCGAAATGTTTCAAGTTATCATTACGATTATTGAGTTTTATTCCGAATTTTATTGAAAAGGCATCATGGAAGACGAATTCGTAAAAGCAGAACGTACTAATCTACCAAGGATAAATAAATTGATGGTGGAAATTTTTTTTGCATGCAATCCCAATTTCTGTTCTGCTGAGTTAAGGAATGTTAAAAAATCAATGTAAGTACCTATTACCAACTTTTGTTTATACAAAAATACAATACCAGGTCAGAGTGTATTTTGATAAAACATAGTTTAGTAGCTATCATTGTTTAGGTTATCTGTAATTACAATCATTAGTTATAATATCTAAGTTACCGTAATTTATCACACAATTTGACTTGCGATACCCTTCACCTCATGGTGTTTTGTTTTGTATAACGTAAGCGATATATCAAAATGATCTTCACCGAAAAATATTCTAGTTACTGTAAACAATGTATTCGGGTATCTTCTTGCCAGTTTTAACAAAATATTTACATAAATAATAATGTTACGAGCTTGAGGTTCGTGACAATAAAAATTGCCGATAGAATTACCGAAATTAACACTTTAATTTTCTTTACACCAATTAAAACTTAAAACACTAATAATTAATCACACTGATTCACTTTATTTCGCTCCGAAGCTTCGCTTGTCTCGCCAAATTCAATACTTCCCCGATCGCGTATTGCAGCGCCTTTATATAGGGCTCTTCCACGAAAACATCCAGAATATTCCAGAATATTCGAGTAAATACGTGCGCCAACCGACCAAGCGCAGAAAGTTCGAGTGTGGGGCTTCCAGAAAGCTTAGTTCTTCAATTCGATACAAGATAGCGCTGTCGGTTGAAGGACTAGTCATGTATTTTCTGGAACGCTCTCCTCGCTCTGTTACCGGACACCAGATGGCGCTAGTGCCAGACGTCAACTTAGGTGCGCAACACTGCCCCCTCCTAAGACATGCTCGTCCAGAGCATTATCGGCCCCATAATAACGCGCCAGGCGATCCACATGGACGATCTTAGGAGTCCCTCTTGCGCCCTTCTGTATCCGATAGGTTACATCGTTGATCCTGGTCACAATCCGGTACGGGCCGTCCCATTTAGCTTGAAGCTTAGGAGATTTCCCTTTGCTGCGGACCGGATTGTGCAACCACACTAGTGAACCTTCGTCGAACCCTTTGTTGTTCATTTTGCGGTCATACCGGGTTTTCATCTTTACAGACATTTGCTTGCCCGATTGTCTTACATGCTCATAAATGTCATTCATTTTGTTCCGCAAGTCATTTGCATAATCGGTTATACTGCGTGGGGCATCAGGTGGTATCCTGATGATCAGGTCTGCAGGCAGCCGTAATTCTCTTCCAAAGTTTGCGAAAGCTGGTGTCACTGATGTACTTTCGTGAACAACGCTTCGATATGACAGCAGAAACGGTTGTATGTGCTTATTCCAATCTCGTTGCCGGTTGTCTACAACTTTTGCTAGGTACCTCTCCAATGTCTGATTAAATCGTTCTACCATTCCATCAGATTGCGGGTGATAAGAAGTCGTTCTTGTTTTATGAGTACCCATAACTCGGCAAGTTTCCTGGAATATTTGAGACTCAAAATTCCTTCCTTGATCGCTGTGAATCTCTAAAGGTACTCCAAAACGACAGAAGACTTCATGAACTAGTTTATCTGCAACTGTTGAAGCTTCTTGATTTGGAATGGCGAAGACTTCTGGCCACTTAGTGAAGTAATCCATCACAACCATGAAATACTTGTTACCGCTTTCACTCTTCGGAAACGGTCCCGCCACGTCAATGGCTATTCTCTCCCATGGTGCACCAACATTGTTCAACTTCAATGCACCTCTACTACGAGTCTGAGGTCCCTTTACAGCCGCACAACTTGTACATTTGCGACACTAGTCCTCGACATCGTTTCGACAGTGGACCCAATAAAACCGTTCTCGGATCTTCAGTAGAGTTCGTTAAACTCCCAGATGGCCTCCTGAACAATCATTATGGTACAGCTGTAGAACATCCGGTACTTTAGCTCTAGGGACAAGCATTTGCAAATGACAGCTGTCTCCCCGAACATTTTCCCATTTACGACACAGAACTCCATCCTGAAGGAGCAAGCTGTCCCACTGGGCACAATATCTTTTAGTGGTCGAACTCATCGCTGAGACGTCGCTCCACTTGGGCTTGGGAGCACTGGCCTTCATCCATTGCAGAATCGGCTTGATGACCGGATCTTCCTGCTGTGCACGTTGTAAGATGTCCTTCCACTCGTTGCTGAGGTGGTCTGTCCTGAGCATCCTCACGGATACCACTTCCTTACTCTCTTGCCTAATACAATGTTGGCAATCTACAGGACAAGGTCTTCTTGACAATGCATCTGCGTTGCCGTGAGATTTTCCGCTGCGATGTTCGATCTCAAAGTCGTATTCCTGTTCAATCCACCTCGCAACTTGTCCTTCTGGATTTTTAAACTGCAATAGCCATTTTAGTGCAGCATGGTCAGTTCGTAAGTGATGTTTCCGCCCCAGAAGATATTTGCTAAAATGCTGCAACAACTATACCACAGCTAGCAATTCGCGTCTTGTGACACAATAGTTCCTTTCCGGTTTTGACAACGACTTGCTGAAGTACGCTATCATAACCTCTTGGTCATCATTCCGTTGAGACAACACACCGCCAAGTCCTATATCACTTGTGTCTGTGTCAACTCTAAATTCTTTGCTTGTATCGGGGTATCCCAAAATAGGTGTTTTACACAGACGGTCCTTGAGCTCCTGGAATGCGATATTGCAACTTTCATCCCAGCAGAAATGTCGCTTCTCCTCGGTTAGCTTGTGCAGAGGTTTGGCTATATCTGCAAAGTTCTTCACAAATCGCCGATAATAGGAGCACAAACCCAAAAATGCTCTAACCTGCGTCTTGTCTTTTGGAAGCGGCCAATCCTTGACAGCTGCGATTTTCTCCGGATCCGTGCGGATACCTTCTTCCGACACTACGTACCCCAAAAAGTTGACTTGCTGTTTGAATAGTGAACATTTTTTCGGACTCAACTTGAGGTTGGCACTCTGAATCTTCATGAGCACGCGTTCCAGGTTTTGAAGGTGTTCCTCAAACGTACGGTCCACGATGATGATGTCATCCAAGTAGACCAGACAAGCATCGCCAATTAGCCCGGTAAGTACAAGCTCCATCAGTCTTTCAAACGTTGCTGGAGCATTGCACAACCCAAACGGCATTACTTTAAATTGCCACAGACCCTTTCTCGTCGAGAATGCAGTTTTATCCTTGTCCTTAGGGTCAATTTCAACTTGCCAGTAGCCACTTTTTAGATCCAGCGTGCTAAACCACTTTACTCCTGCAAGCATGTCCAGCGTGTCATCAATTCTTGGCAAGGGATAGCTGTCTTTCTTTGTAACGTCGTTCAGACGGCGGTAGTCAACACAGAACCGCATGCTGCCGTCCTTCTTCTTTAGCAGCACCACGGGTGAACACCATGGACTAGATGAAGGTTCAATAACATCCTTCACCATTCCCTCAATCATGGTTTCCACTACCTTTTCACGTGCTACCGGCAATCTTCTTGGCCGCTGACGGACAGGCAGTTCTTTTCCTGTGTTTATTTTTTTATGTTGAACTAAGCCAGTCTTTCCTATGTCAGCATCGTTTGATGATAATACATCGGCGTACTTGAGTAACAACTTCTTCGCCTTGACCAATTCGTTCGGGGAGAGAACGCTGCGACAGTCTTCCAAAAGTGTGGTCACTCTCGTTTCTAAATCCTTGCTGGGGGTCCCACTCGATAGATATTGGCACCAACGTAACCAATCCACTTCCTCACAAGTACCAACCAGTGTGCCTCTTTCTATAATCTGTTCCTGGTCACAAAGGTTCAGCACACGTACTCCTGAGATGTCAGTGGTTCTGACCAAGGTTCGAGCTACTTTCCATGGATGATCATTGTTTACCCTTTCCACGAGTACACAACGGTGAGCTTGCCCAGGGTCCGAGGAAGACTAACCGGCACAATCGTTTCCGATCTCGGATGAAGAACAATCTTCTTAATGATGTACACGTTCCCTGGTAACGCACCTTCCATAAAAAGTTCCTCCTGTCCACATTTCAAAACACCTTGCGTAACGTCGATCTCACAACAATTATTCCTCATAAAGTCTAGGCCCAGGATGCAATCGTCCATTATATCAGCCACGATGACATTATGCAGGTAGATCATGTTGCCTAGCTTCAACTCCATCTCCTTCTCTCCACGGACGGGTATACGCTGACCGGTGGCTGTTACCAAATTAATGCGTTCTCGGTTGTATGCGGAGTCCCCAAGGAACTGTCTTATAAGTTGGGAACTAACAACCGTGCGAGAGGCTCCGGTGTCTATGGTCAGTTTACACGGCATTCCGTTGATCTCGCCCTTGATGATTAGGATCAGGATTAGATTAGCCGCACCATCTGATATCGTTCACCTTCCCTATCTGCGGTTCGCTTAGGGCAGCTGGATCGAAGATGGCCCCTTTCTCCACAGCCATAGCACCTAGGGCTGTATCCTATATTGCGGTCGCGAACCGTAGCTGCTGCAACCTCCCTGACGCGATGGGAGCGAAGATCCTGCCGTACGGCTTCCACCTCCAGTGCATGGGCTAAGGCGTCTTTAAGCGTCTCGTGGTACCCGAGCCTCACAGCAGCTCTGACCTCAAGGTCGCGGATGCCGTCGATGAATGTCTGCACCAGGTTCCCTTCAAAGAGCGCAGGTACAGACTGGTATGCTTTCCGAACCATCTTCTCCACCTCAAGGGCCCACAGCTGAAGGTTTTCGTTGCTGCGTTGCACGCGATCTTTAAGCTGCGCGCGAAATACGTGTTCCAGGTGAGCGTCGCCATATCTCGCCTCCAATGCCTCAAGGAGCTTCTCGTAGATCACTTTCTTACCGAGAGCTTCCAACACAGTTAAGGCCCCGTCGCACAAGCCTAGGGTGAGTGCAGTCATGGCCTGGCTTTTATTCCAGCCGTTCGCCTCCGTGACGGCCTCGAACTGGATTTTGTAGGCCGACCAGGAAGAAGTCCCGTCGAACGGCAGCACTTTGAATCCACGTAGCGAAGGTGTTGTAGCTACTACGGGAGCTGTTGTTCCATCCCCAAGTTTGAGGTTGTCCAGCGTTTTCTTCACGTCAGCCATTACGTTGTCAACCCGATTGTTTACTTGGTCGATTCGGGTTTCAGCTTCCGACAGGCGGTTGCCATGTTGAGCAACCCTATCCTTCACCTCCCTTATCTCTTTCCCAAAGGTAGCGTGAAGGTCCTTCATGAGGAGCATCTGCTCTTCCGACCAACGAGCCTGTTCCGCCTGCTGATCTTCCAACCGACGGGCCTGTTCCTCCTGTCGGCGGGCCTGTTCCTATTGTCCGCTTTGCAGCCGCTCTTTCAACTGACGGACCTGTTCCTCCTGTCGGCGAGCCTGCTCCTGCAGCATCACCATCAGAGCACCAAAGTCGGGTGCTGCAGATGTAGGAGCTACTGACGGGCCTGCAGCCGGCGGCTGGCCCTCCGACGTCTGCGGCGTTGCACCACTAAATCTTCTTAGGTCCGTCTCCTGCTGGCGTTGATTTTGGGTACGGACACCCTCCGTTTCCTCCTTAGGTAAAATCGGCATGATTTTATCCCACTTCTGACACCAATTGTTACGAGCTTGAGGTTCGTGACAATAAAAAATGCCGATAGAATTACCTAAATTAACACTTTAATTTTCTTTACACCAATTAAAACTTAAAACGCCAATAATTAATCACACTGATTCACTTTATTTCGTTCAAGTTGGCACTTGAATCCATAACTTTCCGGGCGTTCTTATGCTCATATTTTTGCATTCAGGCACAACACAACAATGATATGGACGATAAATAATTATTAAACATTAAAAAGTATCTTATTCCTTTGCAAAATCGCCAATTTTTTGGGACAGTGACGTCACGATTAGAACAGCATGGCGGCTAGCGTTTTGACGCGAAAAGTTAAAACGTAGATTAGAAGTAATTTTATGGCATTATTTGGTTTAAAAAAAATTAATGGTTCATTATCACTCTAGGACTCATTTAAAACACTTTTTGAAAATAAATGTAATATTGCGTGATCAGCATAATGTATTCTGAGCACGCGAAAATTTATTTTATTCTTCAGAACATTTACTCTGTGGCGGCAATCAAACAGTGTGAAATGTTGCGCGTGCAGCGCGGCGGCGACGATTGTATGCGATATCAATATAAGCCGCCGGCGCGTGTATCTTGACCTTGTACTTCCGAATAGCTGCAAAATTTCTTTGATAGGTCAGTATTCGACCTTTAATGATATCGACAACAATCAAATTACCGATGGTCAAAACTAGGGATGCACTCTTATTTCTTTTAATGTATATTTTCATTCGCTATGTATGTTTATGGTATTGTTCGCAATGCACATAAGTCCAATTTTCCCAATCTTTTTTTGCGTCTCATAGAGTCCCTAAGCATATACCCGAACTTCTATACTCCCTGAAACGACACTCAGTACTAACTGCAAGACGCAAGTTTCGCAGGTTTAGTCTTGTTCTTGCTCAAGTTTTGCACAGTCAGTCTAGGTCTTGCTAAAATGAGGCGGTGTTGGTCTTGCAAAAACGCAAGAATAAGACCAAGACTGCAAGACCAAGACCGATTTTGGGCAACACTAGATTTAAATAAAGGTATTTACTATGCTTCATTAAATCAGGAAACACACCAGATTCGATACCAGTATTAAAAATAATAGATAGTTGAGGGGCGATTGTATCTATTCTAGACGTAATAACTTTAAAGGAAATCCCCCACAGATCTGCGATTTTCTTAACATCATAGTTTTACAATATTTTACAATATCTTTTGATGACACTTTATGAAATGTAAAATTCTTTGTACACGCATTTATGTTTTATTTAAGTAATGATTCGGCGACAGCAAAAAAAGATTTCAGTGACTTAGTGGTTAAGATCGGAATATCAGTAAAATATTTCTCAAAAACCATTGCAACGCCCTGATTTAGTTAATTTGTTGTTAAAACTTAACTGGTAGTTTGAATTACGAGACTTGGCCGTACCATTTTCACTATTAATTATACTCCATGTCATTTTAATTTTTCTCGTCGTTACTCGACATGTTAAATATCGGTCATCTGCACATCCTCAATTCATGGGGATTCCCAACTTCGTGCATTAAGTAATGCGAGTTAACATATCGGTTGTGTTGGTATGTGTCGGGACGTCTGTGTGTGTGAATGTGTGTGCGTATCACTAACCGAGTGCGGGTGTGCGTGCAGCAGGTCAGCGAGCAGGCGCGCGGTGAGTTCTGCAGGCGTGTGGCGAAGTACGATGGCGAGTTTGAACGCGGCCGGCTGCATCACGTCTGTCATGCCTTTAGCCAGCAGGTTCTGCCACACGCCCGCCTGCAAATACGATAGAATAGAGAAGATGGACGGGTTCAGCCATCCTCTTAGGATAGGATCCCACTTAATCAAATAATTTAATTTAAATTTTTAATAATTATGATATAATAATATTTTAGGTATAATTTTTAACATTAAATTGAAAATTTAATAAAAAATAATAATTAATCACATCCAATTCAAGTCCAAACACTGCAATGTCAATAGGACTGCAAGACTTCGAGATATTGCAAGCTCGTTCCGCGTAGATCGGACCAAAAATTAATATTCAAAAGCTTAAGGTAGCCAGGCTAACTATGACATCGGGACGTCAAACACCTCAGTCGCCGCCGAGATCGAGATGGGTACCGTAAAGCATCCGAAACGTCAGGAATTAAAAAGTTAACATTAAACGAGATAAAATTCGCAAAATGAATTTCATAAGAATATTTATTGAAAATCATTACCGTTATTAATTTTACTACCTTCCACCGTTGTTACCGCCATTGGTTCTGGGAAGAACCAGCAAGAATTCCAGCGGGACTTTTTCTTGGTTAAAATTAATTTACCATATATTATTTTATAAAATTAGTATAAAAACATTTAGAAACAGCATGGTAGTGATCACCTCGTTCCCAGGGGTTATTAACGAAATAGTCTTTAGTAGTAGTGATATAGCAGCATAATATGCTGCTATATTTCGTATTATTGAGTGTAGAGAACAGGAGACCCCTTTTTACTGCAAACGAGGCATTCCATCTTAGTTTTCAGGGATGACAACGCATTTGCGTCTGATTCTTAATTCAGGATAGATGGAGATATCCATGGGCCACAGAACTCACTTATCATCAGGTTTACTGAGTGCTCGTTTGTCACTCTTATTCGTGCGTCGTGCTACGACTCGTTGAGAGTTCCGCCGTCGAAAGGTAGCTGACAACAAGTGATAAAATTAAAATTCGGGGGTCGGGGCTGTACGGCGGATGGTCTAATAATTCTATGTTTTCTTGCTCTAAAAACTCTTTTGTTCTGTGTGCGGTGTGAGAACTCGCATTGTCGTGATGGAGGATGATGCGGCGGTTGCAGTTCTCTTTACGGAGTTCAGACACGACCTGTGGCAAACAAATGCTAGCATACCATTCTGCATTAAGCGTTCTTTGTCCCTCAAGAGGAGTGAGGAATAGTCGTAACATGGCCGGTTTTGGAGATAAACGTGGCCACCATTTTTTTTGCAACACTCCGTGAACGAACGATTTTTGTTGGCTTTAACTCATTTTCGAAAACCTAAACTCGTGACTGGTTTTTTGTTTCGGGTTCGTACGCGTATATCCAGGATTCGTCACCTGATACGATGTTGCATACAGCATTTGAGGATCCTGCGTGGAATCTTTCGAGAGTTCTGACGCATCAAGTAACGGGAGCCGCTTTTTGCTCTTCACAGAGCAAATGCGGTATCCATCGGGAAAACAACTTTTTTACACCTAATTGTTCATGCAAGATTATTTGTATTTGACTCATGCCAATGTCTAAAGTTGCCTGAATTTCGATCTTCCTCAATCAGCTTACGCACAGCATCAATGTTTTCTTGGGTGACTGCAGTTTTTGGACGACCTTGAAATTTTAAAAAATGTTGAAATTCAGCAAACCAGCGATAAATTTTGTTTTTGGATGGGGCTTCATTACCAAATGCAGAAATCATCCGGTCAACACACTGTTTTTGTGTTAAACCACTTCGAAAGTCATAATAAATCATCGCTCTTGAATTTTCTCGCGTCAATTCCATTTTCTCAATGACTAAACAAGTTTGACAAAACCTTGTGACAAGACCGAGAATCTTTTTTTTAAATAAATAAATGGTATTCGATTTTTAAAACCAAAGAGTTTTCAATTAAAAAGATTTTAATATGACAGGACCAGTGGAAATATACCATTCCCGATACTTTTAGTGCAGCCTAGTAAATGTAAATGAAATAGTTATACTACCTTAGTTTAGAAACGAGGCATTCCACCTAAGTCCTCACGTATGATAACATATCTGCATTTTGATTCGTAATCGAGGATAGATGTAGATGTCTATAGGTCACAGCAACCACTTATCATCAGGTGGGCTGTGTGCTCGTTTGTCAACCTATTCTATATTAAAACCATCTACTGAAATCCATATAGAATACAATACAAACATAATAGAACGGGGGAATGGGCGAAGCCCGTGTAGCCACTAACATGTCAATTCACACCTATAAATGTCAACACAACCAATCGTTTCCAATTTTCGTGTCAAGCGTCGCTGCATGCAATTTATTTAAAAAATGGAAAATTGTGCAATTATTACGTGTCGAAAAAACAGCAGGAAGTGAAATTTAAATAAAGGAGACATATCCTATAACCAGTAAGTCGAAACTATTTATATTTTGTGAATATTAGAAACAAAATAAGAAATATTGATATGTCAAAAACATTAATCAAAAGTCTAAAATGTGTGAATTCGCTCAGTCTGTCAATACAGCGATAGTGATAATGCGACGCAATTGCTTGTATGTATGCTCCCAGCGACGCCATTCCTCGTACAAAATAAGGTTGACAGCCATTCTATTGTGTTTAATAGTATTCTATGGAAATCTATAAGATTGTTCTAATATTTCTAATAGTCGCTTCTTTCGACCACACAGGAAAGAATATACTAATAATGATGAAGTTTCATATTTTTACAAGTAAATATTGTTCCTGAAAGAGTGGCACCGTGTATGTCTGTGTGTGCGTGTGCGTGTGTGTGTGAGCGCCGACCTGGTACATGAGGCAGTTTCTGAGCGAGTGCCAGACGGAGTCCGGCGGTGAAGCGTCGACGAGCTGCTGCCAGACGTCCTCCGCGCCTGTCGCCAACAGCGCTCCTTCACGTGTATGTCTGTGTGTGCGTGTGTGTGTGAGCGCAGACCTGGTACACGAGGCAGTTTCTGAGCGAGTGCCAGACGGAGTCCGGCAGCGAGGCGTCGACAAGCTGTTGTCAGGCGTCCTCCGCGCCCGTCGCCAACAGCGCTCCTTCACGTGTATGTCTGTGTGTGTGTGTGCGTGTGTGTGTGAGCGTCGACCTGGTACACGAGGCAGTTTCTGAGCGAGTGCCAGACGGAGTCCGGCGGCGAGGCGTCGACGAGCTGCTGCCGGGAGTCCTACGCACCAGACGCTAGCAGCGCTTCTCCACGTGTATGTATGTGTGTGCGGGTGCGTGTGTGTGTGAGCGCAGACCTGGTACGCGACGCGTTCCTGAGCGAGTGCCAGACGGAGTCCGGCAGCGAGGCGTCGACAAGCTGTTGTCAGACGTCCTCCGCGCTCGTCGCCAACAGCGCTCCTTCACGTGTATGTCTGTGTGTGCGTGTGCGTGTGTGTGTGAGCGCAGACCTGGTACACGAGGCAGTTTCTAAGCGAGTGCCAGACGGAGTCCGGCGGCGAGGCGTCGACGAGCTGCTGCCAGGAGTCCTACGCACCCGACGCTAGCAGCGCTTCTCCACGTGTATGTATGTGTGTGCGGGTGCGTGTGTGTGTGAGCGCAGACCTGGTACGCGACGCAGTTCCTGAGAGAGTGCCAGACGGAGTCCGGCGGCGAGGCGTCGACGAGCTGCTGCCAGGAATCCTCCGCACCCGACGCTAGCAGCGCTTCTCCACGTGTATGTATGTGTGTGCGTGTGCGTGTGTGTGTGAGCGCAGACCTGGTACGCGACGCAGTTCCTGAGCGAGTGCCAGACGGAGTCCGGCGGCGAGGCGTCGACGAGCTGCTGCCAGGCGTCCTCCGCCCCCGGCGCCAGCAGCGCCGCACATGCGCCCCGCCACATGCGCGCCGCCGCGCAGCCCTCGCTTTCACCAGAAACTGCAACCGCCAAAGGGGAATGACCACTCTTCATAGACACTTCGGCCATGAGTGCCCACATATAAAAGCATATAGATATGATAATATGTAATTAAAACAATGAAATGGTAAAGGAATTGCTTTAAAAAAAGTCGGGGTTTTGAAAATATTTGAAGTTTTTATTTTCACAAATGCAGTTTTTTTAACAACTATTTTAATCGACTTTATCGCGTTTTATTTCTTTGATTTTTAATTCCAGACGTTTCGGGTGCTTTCCAGCACCCATGGTTACGGCAGACTGAGATGACCGACGTCCCAATGTCAGTGTTAACCCGGAGTACCTTCAGATTTTTAATTTTTATTTATGGTCCGATCTACAGAATGAACTTACTGTGTCTTGAAGTCTTGCAGTGGTATGCTTGGGTTTAATTTTAATTTCATTAATTACAGGGTCCTAAGCAGGTGGTAGTGCCAAGCCTCCTTCTTTATTGAAAAAAGAATTTATATATTAGATATTATATAGAATTTATATAATAAAATACACTTTACGACTAATAGTGATGACTTGCAATTCTAGCCCTAAGTAAAGATCAGCTAGGGCTTAACTTTATTCCTTCCATAATGCTGCTCCTCTGGTTATTACAGAGTTCTATCCGGTAGCAACCATTAAATCTTATATGCTCACCATAATAGTAGCGAGCTTGCTTTAATTGGTATGTGACACAAGCAATTAATATTAAGTCGCTGTAAGTTAAAACAGGAAATTCCCTAACATTTTAAAGTCTTCATTTATATTTCTAAAGTCTGCCTGCCCTAGCTCTATTTAGATTGTTTTCCCTAGCATACTCAGAAAAATCATTATTTGTCTCCATATTTTGATGAACTATTTCAAGTATTTGAGCCGCATCATCCCTGTCCCTTATTTTTGTGTGGAATTTATTAACTATAGCAGAAGCCACAGCAGTCTATCATCAAATGTGTAGAAGTCCTGTTAAAGTAATTTTGATGAAATATTTTAAATTCAGTTTTAAAAATGCCATTCACCACCTCTACTACCCATATCGACACATAGTCACGGCTCTGGATTTATTAGCATATCTTGTCATTAACTGAGATTCACCATCTGCTGGAGACATTGCTGCGACCCTTAGACATCCACATCTATCCTCGATTACAAATCACCCAAAGTTGTCACCCGTGAGGACTAAGATCATTTTCTCGTTTCCAGTAAAAATGGTCTCCGGTTCTCTACACTCACTATACAAAACACAGCAGCATTAAGCTACTATTTCAAGCTGGTATTCTGTGAGAGGGTGGTCCTTTCCCGGTCGAGCCGACCCATTCATGCTACAACTATACTTCTAATATAACTGCAGCATGGCTCTACCAAGTATAACACACATACATAGTAATTGTCACTATGTACGTTTGTTATCGCAAAATGTAGTTAATCACAAAAGAGACATACTCGCAATGCTGATGGAACTGTTACAACCAGGTAAAAAACATTGTGCTTTTAAATAATTAGTTAGCAGTACACTGTGTGATGTATGATCTAAGCTTTGTTGTTCTGGGTGCAATACATTACTCACTTCAGATTGCAACGAGGACGGACTAGATGATTCAGATGGTTCCCATTCTGCAGTTGAACATGATGTTATTCTATCAGTTCATTGCCAGCAATTATGATATACACGGCATGACAACTGAAATAATGTAAAATACAAAAAATGAAGTCAAAGTGAAAAAATAAAAATAAAATAGATTTGTTTATTTCAAACTCAAATATAAATAAAATATTTATCAAGTTAAATGTTACTGCACAAGGACGGATTTAATGCCCTATATTATTTAATAATTAAGGCCTGACAGACTACCAGCAGTCCAAAAACAATGAAAAATCAACTGTCTCCTTTCTTGGTAGTTGATAAAACTGGTCAATCTCATAAATAAGCTAGTATGTTTGTCAGATATAGCTAGGGCAGATGTGAAAAAATAAAACAAGTTCTTGAGTTGATATACAATCAGTGTAAAAACATGTATAATTATCAGATATATGGATCACATTTAATAAATTGAAAAAGTTAAACACTTACCTCACGTAGCGCAAATAATTCCTCACGTGGAAAATCGAACTCAAATAATGTGTGTGATCTTATTCTCATAAGTGTCAGTGCCACAGCTGATGTATACATGTTCAAGACGAACTATTGGTGCATTTTGCGAGTGCCACACTACACGTTCACTGTACTCGAAACTTGTACCTAATAAAGAAGCTACAATTATTATATTGATATTATTCAAGTAAACTCAGTTATAAAGCATTTCTTAGAGGAAGACATGCCACATCGTGATATGTACCAACTATTTACCTGCTGTGTTCGAACCAATTGTTGAGAGATCAACAATTGCATTTTCCAACAAAATAAAATAATCGTGTTATTGAATTCTTGTGACATAACAGTGATGTCAGATTCGATGTTGCCACTTAACTGTCATAAAATCTATGAAATGATATCGATTTTTATTCGATTAATAATATCATAAAAAGAATAATCTTTGACGCGTTTTAAGTTCTGCACGCTTTTTAAAATATAATTTCCTTTATTTATTGAAACTCTATTTCAAATGTATTTTTAAGAACAGTTAGCTTGTGCTGTATTGTTTTGTTATGCTTTAGAGAATTCGTGGTAAATCAGCTGGAAATTAACTTCTTGAATTATCATAACATGATTCCATTTTAAATGTTATGTTAAAAACAGATAAGAATAACAGTTAACTTGTGCAGTAGCGTTTTGTTATACTCTAAAGAATTCTTGGTAAATCAGCTAGTAATTCGCTTGTTTAATTATCATAACTATAAATGTGAAGGTTGTCAATGAATTCAACCGAGGCTAAAACAACGGTTGTTTTAGTTTTTAACGGTTGACTGCCGCTTTTGATGACTTGAAATGGATAAAAACCTATTTTGCGCAATAAGTTTTTTCTCTTTGGTAATGAATAAACCACAGAAACCCCCATAATGTATTATAGTCCTCTTTTTTAGATACAAGTAGCACATTTTAAAGAACCGCAAAAACACCTTTGTTATTTATACAAACACTATGAAAAACAAAATAATTTGTTGCTGGCGATAATGATAGTGGTATTTTGACTCGATTTAAAATATATGCTTGTTACTACTGAACTCTTCATGGGCCTGCGAGTCCGACTCGCACTGAACCACTTTTTTTCAACATTTAGTTTTATTCTAATAAATAGTGTTTTCGTTTAAGCGGAGCTCTTTTACTTTAGATTTATTACCTCTTTATCTATAATAATCAATCTGAGTAAGTAAAGTGTGTAAATACGATTCTTAAATTGTAAAACTAATAATTGAATTTGAACATCTTAGGTAGGTATTTAGTTTTATTTATTTAGAAAATATTAATATCACAATCATTTATTGTAATAATATAATTTATCACACAGCTAACGCCCTCATTAGCAATGTAATGGTGAAAGAATTTTCAAAATCGGTCTAGTAATTTTTGAGATTAGCCAAAAAACGTATTCATTGAAAGTAGCGCCCTCTATAATAAAATTAACCCTATATTGGATATCTAAAATTATACATAACAATCTAGTGGTGAAAGAATTCTCAAAGTTGGTCAAGTACTTTACGAGTTTAGCGAATAAAATATTCCTTGATAGTAGCGCCCTCAATAATAAAATGCATCCTACGTTTTAAGCACCATAGCAAAAAACGATTCAACATAGCCTAACCCGCACACACAGTAAAAACATAACCATCCTTTTTCGTCTGTAGTCGGATAAACAATTGGTTAATAACGGTTGCGTATCGACTGCTTTGGATAAATATCCATTGTCAACGGTTATTTTAAACCTATATCATAACATCGTAATAATTATCGAAAAATTATAATATAAGCATTGTAATAATGACACCATAAGTAATCGATCGAAAAGGGGAATCGATTTTTTTAATGATTTTTTGTGATTGGCAACATTTTTTATTTTATTCACAGACTAATGAATTACGTATTTACCTAATTTTATTTTTATCTTTTTGGTACTTTTAATTTGTGCAAAAATATTCCCAAAAGCATATAGATATGATAATATGTAATTAAAACAATGAAATGGTAAAGGAATTGCTTTAAAAAAAGTCGGGGTTTTGAAAATATTTGAAGTTTTTATTTTCACAAATGCAGTTTTTTTAACAACTATTTTAATCGACTTTATCGCGTTTTATTTCTTTGATTTTTAATTCCAGACGTTTCGGGTGCTTTCCAGCACCCATGGTTACGGCAGACTGAGATGACCGACGTCCCAATGTCAGTGTTAACCCGGAGTACCTTCAGATTTTTAATTTTTATTTATGGTCCGATCTACAGAATGAACTTACTGTGTCTTGAAGTCTTGCAGTGGTATGCTTGGGTTTAATTTTAATTTCATTAATTACAGGGTCCTAAGCAGGTGGTAGTGCCAAGCCTCCTTCTTTATTGAAAAAAGAATTTATATATTAGATATTATATAGAATTTATATAATAAAATACACTTTACGACTAATAGTGATGACTTGCAATTCTAGCCCTAAGTAAAGATCAGCTAGGGCTTAACTTTATTCCTTCCATAATGCTGCTCCTCTGGTTATTACAGAGTTCTATCCGGTAGCAACCATTAAATCTTATATGCTCACCATAATAGTAGCGAGCTTGCTTTAATTGGTATGTGACACAAGCAATTAATATTAAGTCGCTGTAAGTTAAAACAGGAAATTCCCTAACATTTTAAAGTCTTCATTTATATTTCTAAAGTCTGCCTGCCCTAGCTCTATTTAGATTGTTTTCCCTAGCATACTCAGAAAAATCATTATTTGTCTCCATATTTTGATGAACTATTTCAAGTATTTGAGCCGCATCATCCCTGTCCCTTATTTTTGTGTGGAATTTATTAACTATAGCAGAAGCCACAGCAGTCTATCATCAAATGTGTAGAAGTCCTGTTAAAGTAATTTTGATGAAATATTTTAAATTCAGTTTTAAAAATGCCATTCACCACCTCTACTACCCATATCGACACATAGTCACGGCTCTGGATTTATTAGCATATCTTGTCATTAACTGAGATTCACCATCTGCTGGAGACATTGCTGCGACCCTTAGACATCCACATCTATCCTCGATTACAAATCACCCAAAGTTGTCACCCGTGAGGACTAAGATCATTTTCTCGTTTCCAGTAAAAATGGTCTCCGGTTCTCTACACTCACTATACAAAACACAGCAGCATTAAGCTACTATTTCAAGCTGGTATTCTGTGAGAGGGTGGTCCTTTCCCGGTCGAGCCGACCCATTCATGCTACAACTATACTTCTAATATAACTGCAGCATGGCTCTACCAAGTATAACACACATACATAGTAATTGTCACTATGTACGTTTGTTATCGCAAAATGTAGTTAATCACAAAAGAGACATACTCGCAATGCTGATGGAACTGTTACAACCAGGTAAAAAACATTGTGCTTTTAAATAATTAGTTAGCAGTACACTGTGTGATGTATGATCTAAGCTTTGTTGTTCTGGGTGCAATACATTACTCACTTCAGATTGCAACGAGGACGGACTAGATGATTCAGATGGTTCCCATTCTGCAGTTGAACATGATGTTATTCTATCAGTTCATTGCCAGCAATTATGATATACACGGCATGACAACTGAAATAATGTAAAATACAAAAAATGAAGTCAAAGTGAAAAAATAAAAATAAAATAGATTTGTTTATTTCAAACTCAAATATAAATAAAATATTTATCAAGTTAAATGTTACTGCACAAGGACGGATTTAATGCCCTATATTATTTAATAATTAAGGCCTGACAGACTACCAGCAGTCCAAAAACAATGAAAAATCAACTGTCTCCTTTCTTGGTAGTTGATAAAACTGGTCAATCTCATAAATAAGCTAGTATGTTTGTCAGATATAGCTAGGGCAGATGTGAAAAAATAAAACAAGTTCTTGAGTTGATATACAATCAGTGTAAAAACATGTATAATTATCAGATATATGGATCACATTTAATAAATTGAAAAAGTTAAACACTTACCTCACGTAGCGCAAATAATTCCTCACGTGGAAAATCGAACTCAAATAATGTGTGTGATCTTATTCTCATAAGTGTCAGTGCCACAGTTGATGTATACATGTTCAAGACGAACTATTGGTGCATTTTGCGAGTGCCACACTACACGTTCACTGTACTCGAAACTTGTACCTAATAAAGAAGCTACAATTATTATATTGATATTATTCAAGTAAACTCAGTTATAAAGCATTTCTTAGAGGAAGACATGCCACATCGTGATATGTACCAACTATTTACCTGCTGTGTTCGAACCAATTGTTGAGAGATCAACAATTGCATTTTCCAACAAAATAAAATAATCGTGTTATTGAATTCTTGTGACATAACAGTGATGTCAGATTCGATGTTGCCACTTAACTGTCATAAAATCTATGAAATGATATCGATTTTTATTCGATTAATAATATCATAAAAAGAATAATCTTTGACGCGTTTTAAGTTCTGCACGCTTTTTAAAATATAATTTCCTTTATTTATTGAAACTCTATTTCAAATGTATTTTTAAGAACAGTTAGCTTGTGCTGTATTGTTTTGTTATGCTTTAGAGAATTCGTGGTAAATCAGCTGGAAATTAACTTCTTGAATTATCATAACATGATTCCATTTTAAATGTTATGTTAAAAACAGATAAGAATAACAGTTAACTTGTGCAGTAGCGTTTTGTTATACTCTAAAGAATTCTTGGTAAATCAGCTAGTAATTCGCTTGTTTAATTATCATAACTATAAATGTGAAGGTTGTCAATGAATTCAACCGAGGCTAAAACAATGGTTGTTTTAGTTTTTAACGGTTGACTGCCGCTTTTGATGACTTGAAATGGATAAAAACCTATTTTGCGCAATAAGTTTTTTCTCTTTGGTAATGAATAAACCACAGAAACCCCCATAATGTATTATAGTCCTCTTTTTTAGATACAAGTAGCACATTTTAAAGAACCGCAAAAACACCTTTGTTATTTATACAAACACTATGAAAAACAAAATAATTTGTTGCTGGCGATAATGATAGTGGTATTTTGACTCGATTTAAAATATATGCTTGTTACTACTGAACTCTTCATGGGCCTGCGAGTCCGACTCGCACTGAACCACTTTTTTTCAACATTTAGTTTTATTCTAATAAATAGTGTTTTCGTTTAAGCGGAGCTCTTTTACTTTAGATTTATTACCTCTTTATCTATAATAATCAATCTGAGTAAGTAAAGTGTGTAAATACGATTCTTAAATTGTAAAACTAATAATTGAATTTGAACATCTTAGGTAGGTATTTAGTTTTATTTATTTAGAAAATATTAATATCACAATCATTTATTGTAATAATATAATTTATCACACAGCTAACGCCCTCATTAGCAATGTAATGGTGAAAGAATTTTCAAAATCGGTCTAGTAATTTTTGAGATTAGCCAAAAAACGTATTCATTGAAAGTAGCGCCCTCTATAATAAAATTAACCCTATATTGGATATCTAAAATTATACATAACAATCTAGTGGTGAAAGAATTCTCAAAGTTGGTCAAGTACTTTACGAGTTTAGCGAATAAAATATTCTTTGATAGTAGCGCCCTCAATAATAAAATGCATCCTACGTTTTAAGCACCATAGCAAAAAACGATTCAACATAGCCTAACCCGCACACACAGTAAAAACATAACCATCCTTTTTCGTCTGTAGTCGGATAAACAATTGGTTAATAACGGTTGCGTATCGACTGCTTTGGATAAATATCCATTGTCAACGGTTATTTTAAACCTATATCATAACATCGTAATAATTATCGAAAAATTATAATATAAGCATTGTAATAATGACACCATAAGTAATCGATCGAAAAGGGGAATCGATTTTTTTAATGATTTTTTGTGATTGGCAACATTTTTTATTTTATTCACAGACTAATGAATTACGTATTTACCTAATTTTATTTTTATCTTTTTGGTACTTTTAATTTGTGCAAAAATATTCCCATTGTTTTAGGATAAATGAATACCGCGATTTATAACCATAAATAAAGATATATTTTTTTAACAAATGCACATTGTTGGGCGTTCCATGGCCTAATATGGGCATCCCCCTTTTATTTCTGTTTACTGTCGCATTGACTAAAAGGCTTTTAGCCAAAAATAAAACGCTATACAGAGTTATTTGGCAATAACCGGCCAAATTTGCAAAAAAGGTTCAGAATTAGTAATATAGGCAAATGGTGAAGACAAACTTAGTAAAAATATCTCAAACATTCTGTCCTTTTTATTTGTAAATTCGAAATGCATGGTAATGCAATATTTTAAGTGATTTTGCTGCGCTCGCACACATTCATATTTCGCCGATAGACAAAAACGTTGTTGCCCAAAGATCACATTCCATTTGGGATAATTTCAAATAAAAGTAGAAGACCTATTTACTCGTATCTTCAAAAACTGCATTTACGGTATATCATTATTTATATATTTGAAGTAAAAAATTTGGCTACTGTTTGAAAACTAACCCTGTATAATCTACAGACAATAATAATGTTCCCCAGACCGAATTTCGGTCACAGCGGCAAGTCTGAAAAGAGACCAGCCATCTGTGCAGGACAAAATTAAGCGAGGGAGCACAGGTGCACTTTCTATTCCCTCACTCTCATAGTCCGGTGGAACGGTAATTCGACACGACCGGAGAGGTCAGGCGCAGGACCAACGGCTTTAGTCCTTTTTGTTGCACAGGGTTGAAATGCTACTGAGATTTTCTTGACAGAAGAACCTAATTAATGATATTGATCCGACCCGGGATTCGAACCTGAGATCTCATGATCAGCAATCGCGTTTACTACCGCTAGACCAACGAGGCAGTCAATCACATCCACAGACAATATTACATTGATGACTCCGAATTAAGTTGCAAAGCTGAGGGCCGCATGTTCGAATCCTGCACGGAACAACTTTTAGAGTGTTAGAGCCACGCGGCAGCTTTGCTGTTGCACATATGGGCCGGCTCAAACTGGGGTGGTACCTCGACCTCACAGAATACCGGCGTGAAGTGGAAGCTCTGCTTCCGTGTTTCGTCTGGTGAATGCAGGTGGCCGGAGGCCCAAATCTCCCCCTCCCCATCAACATGGTAGCTGAATTAAATGATGATAGACTACCCCAGGAGGGTACCAGCACCCCTGCAGAATCCCTCACTGAGCATCCACGACCATGTTTCTCCACTTCTGAGCGTGGGTACTCAGGCTGCTCCGTGTATTCTGGGGGGGGGGGGGGCAAAATTCCGCTAAGACTACAACTGCTCGGGGCAAACGGAGCAACAAGACCAAGGCGACCCCTGCCACGCTGTCCGTGAATTTCTGCAATATCAGGGGACTTCACTCTAACCTAAACGCCGTCCACTACCATCTCGAGACGGCGAGGCCGGCTCTGCACTTTCTGACCGAGACGCAGGTGTCCTCCCCGGCTGATGTCTCGTATCTCTCCTACCCGGGGTACAAACCGGAACACACCTTTGTGCCTCGGGCTGGAGTTTGCGTTTACGTCAGGAGGACATCTGTTCTCGACGCCTCGGCAGACTTGAAGGTTCGGACCTGTCCATCCTTTAGCTACGCGTAGACAGCGACGACCATCCGCGCGTCTACGAGTGCCTCTATAGGTCCCATAGTGGTAATGCCGAAACAGACCGACTCTTCGACCACGTCCAAATGGCTACAGATTCGTTGCTACAGCAGATCCCCTCCGCAGAGATCGTGATCCTCGGCGACTTTAACGCCCATCACGCCGAATGGCTTGGTTCACGTTTAACCGATCATGCGGGGAGATCTGTTCATGATTTTGCCTTGGCATATGGTCTGACACAACTGGTTACTTCGCCTGCGCGGATTCCAGATGTGGAGGATCATGTACCTTCCCTGTTGGACCTTCTTCTGACCACTCACCCGGACGGATATCAGATTTCCGTCGACACCCCTTTAGGCTCCTCGGACCATTGTCTTAACCGGAGTGTGGTGCCACTCACGCTGAAATCGCAGTTGCATTCTGCAGGCTGCCGCCGTGTTTGGCACTATAGGTCAGCCGATTGGGATGGGATGCGGTCTTTCTTTGCATCCTATCCTCGGTGGCGGGTTTGCTACTCGCCGGACGATCCCAACGTCGCTGATGTGGTACTTCAGGGTATGGAACTTTTTATTCCTTCCTCTGTGGTGCACATTGGAGGCAAATCTCAGCTATGGTTTGGTCCCTCCTGTAAAATAGCATCATGCTATAAGCAGTAGTGCTACCAAGCCTGGGCTGGTGCATCAGCGTCCCGGGATGTAAACACCAGCGCTCTAAAAAAGAAGTATAATTCCACCTCTAGGTCCTTCAAGGGTCATTGCCAAGGCAAAGTCAGAGCACATAGGCAGAATTAGCGAGAAACTAGTTCGCCTTCCTTCTGGAACCCGTGCATTCTGGTCTCTGGCCAAGCCTGTCCAGGGGAATTTCTGTCAGCTATCTCTTCCATCTCTGCACAGGGAGGACTCACTGGCCCATACCGCAAAGGAGAAAGCCGATCTTCTAGGCTATTTCTTTGCGTCCAACTCGACTCTCGATGACGGGGGGAGTACGCCGCCGACCATCCCGCGGTGTGAGTGCTCCATGCCGGAAGTGCAGTTCACACAGCGCTCGGTTCGCAAAGAACTCCTCTCCCTGGACATCCACAAGTCGAGTGGGCCTGACGGAATCCCCCCAATTGTGCTGAGGACGTGTGCTCCAGAGTTGACACCGGTTTTAACGCGTCTTCTCCGTTACACCTACTCCCTAGGCGTAGTCCCAAAATCATGGAAGACGGCTTTCGTCCACCCGATCCCTAAAAAAGGCGACCGCCCAGACCCATCCAACTACCGGCCTATCGCCATTACCTCCTTGTTCTCCGAAATAATGGAGTCCATTGTAAACTGCCAGCTCATGAGGTACCTTGAGGATCACTAGCTGATTAGTGACCGCCAATACGGTTTTCGCCGTGGTCGGTCAGCTGGTGATCTTCTGGTCCACCTAACTCACAGATGGGCGGAGGCAGTAGAGTCCAAGGGGGAGGCATTGGCCATTAGTTTGGACATTGCGAAGGCCTTCGATCGGGTTTGGCACAAATCGCTTCTTTCGAAGCTCCCTTCCTATGGGCTTCCCGAGAAATTGTGCGATTGGATCACCAGCTTTCTTGCAGATCGGAGCATCAAGGTCGTTGTAGACGGTGCAAGCTCTGATTGCAAGCCTATTAATGCTGGTGTTCCACAAGGCTGCGTGTTATCACCAACGCTGTTTCTTCTGCATATCAATGATATGTTATGAAACCCGTAACATTCATTGCTATGCAGATGACAGCACTGGTGATGCTCTTTACACCGGCCGAGCCAATATTTCTCGGGAAAACGTCTCGGAGTTCCGGGAAAAACTTGTGTCTGAAGTCGAGTCTTTGCTGAACAAAGTCTCGGATTGGGGGCGACTAAATGTAGTCCAGTTTAACCCCCAGAAGACACAAGTTTGCGCGTTAACCGCTAAAAAGAACCCCTTTGTCGTATCTCCTCAGTTTCAAGGCACTCCCCTTGTTGCCTCAGCCAGTATCGGAATCCTCGGCGTCGATATATCGAGTGACGTGCAGTTTCGTGGTCACTTGGAAGAGGAGGCCAATTGGCCGCTAAAAAGCTTGGCGTGTTCAGCAGAGCGGGACAGTATTTCATGCCGGCACACCGCCTGCAACTTTACAAGGCGCAGGTTCGGCCGCATATGGAATACTGTTCCCATCTCTGGGCTGGGGCTCCCCAGTACCAGCTCCTTCCACTTGACCGCATCCAGCGCAGAGCGGCTCGAATCGTCGACGACCGTGTGCTTTCCGATCGACTCGATTCAATGGCACTGCGAAGAGATGTTGCATCTCTTTTGTATTTTCTTTAGCATATACCATGGAGAGTGCTCTGAGAAATTGTTCGGATTAATCCCAGCCGCCAAATTTCGTGAACGCACTACGCGGCAAACGTCCCGATACCATCGACACCATCTGGATGCTTGGCGGTCCACCACTGTACGTTACAAAAGGAGTTTTCTTCCTCGCACAACCTCTCTGTGGAATAGTTTACCACCGGCGATTTTTCCGGACCGATACGACCTGGGGACCTTCAAGAAAAGAGCTTACTCCTTTCTAAAGGGCTGGCAACGCACCTGCAATTCCCCTGGTGTTGCGGTTGATCATGGGTGGCGGTAGTCACTTAACATCAGGTGAGCCGCATGCTCGTTTGCCACCTCTGCTATAAAAAAAAAAACAAAAAAACAAGTATTTGTATAGCCTCCAAATAATCATACCGGTCTTGATGTTTGTCCTTCTGCAATTTATGTTTGTAAACTGCTCCCACGATACTGGTGAAAATTTCAATATGGGGGTAAATAAAATACATTATTTTACGTTATATCTGTTATAGACTTTGTGCGGAAAGAGAGCTGACACATTGGAAAAATTAACTGAAATTAATATAATTTGAAAATTTTGATGATGCATTTTTACTAACCTTAAAATTTGCTACACGCTCCCCGCCGAACGAGTCAGCACTAACTATTGACACGCTCCCCCCACACTTCACTTGGGAAACGCTTTCTAACCACGACTCAAGCAACAAATTGGCGCCTTTTTTCGCACTGATTCAAATTCTGTCCGGCTTTAGGAGCCGTCCGGGCTTAGGGGACTTCCCCTAAACCAGCACAGCAAGTCGAAAAGCCAAGTGGCATCTTAGTCGTTAGCTGGTCAGGTGTTTAGGGGCGATAATGCGTGTGGTCTTCTTTAATAGATGTCGAAAACGAGTGCTGCTTCGTACGATCAGGTGAACTGTCAATTCGTTTGACACTGTTATCTCTTAATATGTAAATATTAGTGTTTATTTGTTCGTATTTTGTGCCCTACCTTACCGTATATCAAATTGCAGTAAAACTTCTTCAACTTATTGCTTGCACTTACGCAAAGATTGTACACACAGTATAATTAACCTACAGCAGATGGCGGGCGTATCGTACCTACAAATATATTTGAATTCAACTTCAATGTATGTATTATCATTACTAATCAAACAATATAACTTTTATAAATTTAAAACCATATTTCCATAATTTAATTGTGAATAATATTTCTTCTGTGGCCGTAACGCGTAGGTTTTTAGCTAATATTTTATTTAAAAAATTATGTATTTTACGGGTTTAACTAATATACTGTATGAGCTTTTTTACCGTCTGGAAAAAATAGGATGTAACATGTGAACGAAGTAGGAGTAGATTGTTTTTATTTTTTGTAAAATATCAGTACCATAGGCTTCTACTCCGTTCACATTTTTTATGGAATTAGGGTGGCAAACGTGCACACATTTCACCTGATGGTAAGTGGATGCTGTGGCCCATAGACATCTACATTTAACCTCGATTCATAATCAAAATGCAGATGCGTTGTAACCCCTGAGAACTAAGATGGAGTGCCTCTTTTCCAGTAAAATGGTTCTCCGGTTCTCTATACTCACCATACGAAACACAGCAGCATTAAGCTGCTATTTTACGCTGGTATTCTGTGAGAGCGTGGGCCTTCACCGGTCGAGCCGACCTTTTCGTGCTACAACCATAATATAACCGCAGCGTGGCTCTGCCACGTATAAAACACTTTATTTTTTCCAGACGGAAAAAGAGATCATGCAGTATAGAAAAATTGCGCTTTTTCAACGTATCTCCGTTGTAATCAAATATTTGTTTGGTAGTTACTTGATAGAGCAATTAGCGTTCACTTAGTGGTCAACCACCGCTGTGTATATTCCACCTGATGACGCCTCGTTTAGAGGCGGTGTAGGTAGTAGTGTTGGTAGTAGTGGTGCTGTGATTAGTGGTGACGGGGACAGTGCACACAGTTGAGAGAGGGCGGGTGGTGCTCTTCTAACTAGGAAAGACAAATCATTGTGTTTGACGAAAGACGCTCTTCAAACTAGGTAGGACACATAATTTTATTTAATTAAGTGAATCTTCATGGGGGGTATATTGCCATAGTTGCCACGCTTGGCGAGCGGATTGGCAACCGCAGTTTTTTATTACGTCACAGTTGTTATCAGGAAGATGCTGCTGCCCATCTCCTGCCTGTGTCCCTCTGTCGCCTCTTACGACACCCACGGGAAGATATGGGGTAGTGGATATTCTCAACCGCCACTACACGGCAGTGATGACCTATGAAACTGAGACGTAGTCCTTCACTGCTGGCCGTATGAGGATGCTCAAAGTCGCTCATCGAGCTATGGAGAGGGCTTTGCTCGGGGTTTCTCTGCGTGATAAGCTCAGAAATGAGAATATCCGCAGTAGAACCAGAGTGACCGAAGTAGCCCAGCGGATTAGTAAGCTGAAGTGGCAATGGGACGGCCATATAGCTTGAAGAACCGATAACCGATGGCGGAAAAAAGGTTCTCGAGTGGCAGCTTCGTACCGGTAGGCGTAGTGTATGGTGACCCCACACTAGATGGAGTGACGACCTGGTAAGACATGCAGGAAGTCGATGGATGCAGGTGGAGACCAGGACCGTTCTTTGTTGCATTCTTCGGGGGAGGCCTATGTTCAGCAGTGGACTTGTGAAGGGTTGTAATGATGATGAAGCGGATCTTAGCTAATTAATTTTTAAACGTCTTTTTATATCGAATAAAAAGTTTTTATTTTTACTTCTCTATTTCTTTTTCATATTTTTGTTTTTGGTGGGATTCCACATCCAAATATATCATAGAACAAGTTGTGACTTTTTACGAAAGGATTTGCTACGTCTTGTGTGTAGTACAGTGCATAAATAAAAAAAATCCTAAGAGTAAAACATTTAAAAAACCTGACTGCGTAAATAGATTACTGAAAACAGAAAAATTTTATCTCCTGTGTCACTTCTACCACTAAGACGATTGTAACAACACCTCTTACTTAGCGTTGCCGGACGTCCGGATAATGCCGGACCAGTCAGGCTTTTGGTTGCGTGTCCGGCCAAATTAGACGGTGTCTGGCTTTTGTTGGGCTTTTTTTAATTTAATTTGACCATTTATTTACATTTTTCATGTACTTACATACATGCCATTGTAATTATTGAAATTAATATTGTGATGAATATTGAATAATTAATAATAAAAAATACTGATTTATTCAATTGTTGTTATTTCGTTAGAACTTAAGAAGTTTTTACGGTGAATGATAAAAAGCACTGTTTTACTTTAAAAATATGTCTTTTACTAAGACAAAAAAATAACGGTGTCCGGCCTTTTTATCAAAATGTCCGGCTAAGCGCGCTGGTCTGTCCGGCTTCTTGGTTTTGAGAACTGGCAACCCTACTCATAATAGACATACATATTATTATTTATTACACACATACACCTGAAAAATATTACCCTCCTGCGGCATTCGGGTAAAAATTACAGACTGTTTACATTATGACACTGTAATTATGTACCTAATAATTACAGTGTCATAGTCATAATGTAAACAGTTACGTTATTATGATGATTTACGATCTTATTTTTTGTTCATATAGGTAGGTACCCAGTCCCCACGCCACGTTTCAGATCAGTCGGGTGTGTCGAATAGGCATATTATAAAATTAACATAATCAATATGTATTAGTTATTATTATCATTATTATTATAACAGGGGTGTCTTAGAAGGAATTAGACAGCCATATTAAAGTTATATTGAATAACGTGACTGTGTACACGTGCGCAAAAAAAATGTTAATGCTAACTAGGTACCTACAATATAAATTGCTATAAATAAGAATGAATGTGTTTGTTTGCGCCCTCCTTTCTGCCAAGGAGGGTAGCGTTCGTATACGGCTTAGAGATCTCTCGTCAGATCGGTAAGCCAATCCACAAAGGCGGTGATTAGTGGGTAAAATTCACCACATAACCACGCAGCCGGCTGCGTGGTATGCTATGAGCATTCATCGCCCCCCTCCCCCGCTTTCCGGAGGGTTGCCCATATTTGCTTCGGGCGCAAAAAAATGAATGTGACACGTCCAGTATCATTTCTGTGCAACAGCTATAAATAGGTTAGATTATGAGAACAAGACAGTAAGTCAAAAACACATAAAATATTATTATCCTAAAAAAAGGAAACAACACCCTCTTTGTTTTCAATATACACAACAAATACCTATCAGGAATTAAGCAGCTCAAGCTCAACCAAATTTAGAAAGTAATCTCTTTTAATACAACCGATATTGGCATGACAGACAGCTTTACTGATAACTCAAAAATTCTCACAGTCTATTTCAGATTCTAATTCATAGGCATGAAGTTCTTATTCAAATAGACATTAATGGATTTTCTGGAACGTTTTATAAAACGTCAACTTATAACAAGGATAATCTATTTTGTACTTTATACCTATAACATTAAAGACCACACCGTAGCATTCCACAGTGAAACAATCGTTTAATAACATGATGTTAAACATAACATGCATCACATTCAGGGTTGCCATCTTTTTTCATTCGCGTAAAATTATGGAAACGCCAAAGTACGTAGGCAGATAATATGCTGCGAAACATGAAGATGTTTTGTATTTGTGACATTATGATTAGGGATGCATCCGATACCGATACCGATATTCGGCGGTACTCGAAGTTTGCCGATATATCGACATCGGCGATATTTCTATGGCCGATTCAACGATACTTTTAAAATTTCGAGCTTTAAAATCTACTTATTCCCTTACAAACGAGACTCGAAGTGGCTATGCTGTGCTGTGTCTTGTTTCCATATTTCCCTGTCTACTCTGAGCTGTAATTGTCTCAAAGAAGAAGGTGTCTATCTACCTAATAATATAGGTCTCGTAATATATCTAGAGGCATCACTAATTATGATGATTAATGCACGTCAATACCGTTTAACTTAACTATTAAATTACGTTAGAATTATTTTATTTCTTTCACCAGAAATCGAGTGAATAGTAAGCTATTACTTAGTTTAATAATTATTAAATAAACAGCTAATCAAAACGAGCCATTGTCACCGAATACCCACCAAAACCTTGTACTCACATCAGTACCTATCTAAAATGTTGCTTTCGGTGGGTTGGATATTTTTCGCATACCTAAATACAACCTATTGTTTTATGTCAGAAAATAGCAAATTTAAGCAACACTTACATAAGTCATATAATGTTTAAGCAGTTATTCATTTTCGACACATTTATGGAAAAAATATGTAAACTTGTATTGCCTATTATTTTAAAATTATATGATAATAATCCCTTTATTTCTAAAACAGGGAAAACGTATGCAACGCAGTTTATATGGTAATTTAGATTCGTGTTATCTTTCGGCGATCACTATCAATATTATAATATAGTAAAGTGGGTAAGGTAAACTACCTACTTCACTGCCTGTTGTTGTAGCGACCGCGAAAGCGGAACGCAAGATTACATTCTTCCTGTTCGAACAAAACAATGACATATTGTTTGTGACTTATGATCTAAAATACGAAATACCTGCATTACGTACCTTTATATAATTATTTATGACCAATCCAATTATAACTCATAAAACATGTTTAAGTGTAGATAAATACCGAAACTAAATTATAATCCTGTTATTTGAACATTTTTTTATAAATTATGCTTTCGTTACATTAGTGTCATGCAAAATGTCCTTGAAGCGAATTAAAATAGCACTTATTTTTGGACCGGTTTATTATAAATAACGACTTAATAAGTCGGTCTAAAAATACAATACTAGGCAGTATTGTAACAAAAATTGCAAACAATGAATTAAAAAAATAATGTTCACCTCCCATATCCGGTTCCCTTCACCAGACTTGCCAGTTTTTACGAGATGGGGCCGCAGAAGCGTGACGTCACCTACGAAACAAAACGACGTTACAAATTACAAAATACAATGATTAAGTCGCCTGCGGTACAACTGAACTAAAATCATTTTATTGTGTAGGTTTAACTTCACGAGTGTTGTCATGATTATATTTGGCGCTGTTATAGCGGCAAATTTAAAAATTAAATGTTCTAGAACTAGATAACGTAGAGTAGGTATAGCAAGAATAACGATCGCTTAAGAGATTAGGGTTTTAATTGCATAATAGGTACATACTACATAATATAGGATAGGAGCGTTTACTATACTATTTGGAGTCTTTACCTGACATAGGCTTATAGTAAAAAATAATCAGTTATGATAAGAGAAAAATATTTTCAATGTTAAAACTAACTACTAAAATTTAAAGTAATTAACGAATAACATTATCAAATGAAACCAAATATATATTTTATAAAACCCGTAAAAATAACAAGTAATCATATGACACAGGCAGACAATGTAATAAAATAAAAATAAGCAGATTTAAATTAGCAATAATATGGTCATCCTTGATTGTTTCGAAGCGAAATATATTGAAGTCATAATAGTTAGTTAATAACGTATAGTGTAAATAAATAAAAGAGGTGATAGCGATGAACAATACTCACGTAGGAGACCCAAATTTTTCTTTCTCCGATAATATTCTATTTTTGAACGCGACAGCGGCGTAGGGCGCGCTCGACTGTCATGGCGGCGCAGAAGCGAGAGCGAGGGGACGAGTGATGCGTGCAACGCCATGCAGTTATATCGACTCGCGATGCTTCATACATTTACGCCAATATTTTATTAATATAGAGATAGATAGACACCCAACTGCAGAATAGAATATCTCATTTGAAAAAAATCTTTTATTAAATTATTGACTTCAAAATTATGTTTGAAATATTAAATAAAATAGTTGAATGTATGTATAATTTATTATTAATATTACTTTTGTAAACGACTGCATTAATGCCTACTAATAATTTATGATATCGGGTAGGTAAAAATCCTAATTAAAAATTTCTGATTAAAAAGATTTAATTAAATTGTTATTTATATGGTGAAGTGATACAAAGGTTAAGAAATCTTACCACAAGCATAAAATTCAGTCTCATTTAGTAGAAATGGTTCAAAATTGCTGATTGTCTTTATTATCATAGTTGTTGTTTTATTTTTGAATTATCAAAAATATTGTACTTAAGGACAACCTAAATTATGATTAAAGCCGATGGAGGCCGATGGGTGACGTCCTACGATAAGC
Organism: Parnassius smintheus behrii; assembly: GCA_036936625.1. Lineage (NCBI taxonomy): Eukaryota > Metazoa > Arthropoda > Insecta > Lepidoptera > Papilionidae > Parnassius > Parnassius smintheus. The sequence continues at coordinate 776,784 of JAUPFT010000022.1, forward strand.
AGTGAAATTTTGAAGGGCTGTAAATATTCTAGAGAAATCGATTGTAATTACAAATATATCAAAAATAAATTAATAATATTTTATTAACGATGATCTAATTTTAAAGACAGAGACTACGACAGATATTATATTACAATAAGTTTTAACGTTGCTTACTGTACTTTGCATTACGTAACATAAATGCTGCAACTACAACTTATTTTTGTTGAATAAAACTATTTTATTGATTTTACCACGTTTAATTTTACTTATTTTTAATTTATCTTGTTTCAGGACAGAGTGACAGAGGTGATTGACTTTCCGATGTTGAAGTGAACTCGGAGTACCTACGTTCACTACCTTTAGATTTTTAATTATTAATTTTGGCCCTATATACGCAAAATGAGCTTACTGTATTGTGAAGTCCTACAGTAGTATACTTGGATATAATTTTAATGTTATTAATTACAGGATTCCAAGCAGGTGGTTGTAATCAGCCTCCTTCTCTATTGAAGTTATGTTAATTTTAATAGCCACACGTACGAATTGATGTTCTTTCACGAGGTTTCGTGGTATGTCAAATCTGATGTAATGGCGGATGCTCTCAAGGGTATTATCACAAGCTGCAAAATTCTAGAAGCGTAGGTGTTTCACGTCAGTTATAGTTAACTTTGACATCGGGATGTCAATCATCTCAGTACCTCCGTGACATTTGAACGGTGCTGCAAAGCACTAGAAACGCCCGTTAATAAAAATAAGAAAAATTAAATGTCATAAAATCTAAAAAATAAAGTACAAATAGTTTATTCATTGTGTAGTGTTCGGATAAATATAAGAAATCATTGTCAAATGTTTAAATAATTGCAATGTAAAGTGCTTCGGTTTCTGCTTTATTTAACTTTTTATCTCAACTTTTGATAAAGTATAATGAAGATGTTTATGTACGATGTACTTATTGATTATTTTTTTACTATCCATAAGTATTTTTTTTTACATTAGATTATACCTGCTACTTTTCCACTTACAGAAACTTATTGCTAAATGCTTGATGTTGTTATCCTTATTTAAATACACTACACGTAAAATAAGGATAGGATAGAATTTAGTGACGACTTCATTCTACTAACCCCCATTTTTTTGCCAACAAATTTATACCTATATAAGACGTGAGACGAGACCTACTCGTATCACCCACCCGAAGGACGTTTAAATAAAATTATTTGTTTGACATTTCTTTTAGCAAAGTAAATTTGTCGACATTTTTATCAAAAATATTATTCTCATTACTATTAGGTTAAGGGAGAAAATGTGAATTTGACGCATGCGTTAGGGGTTAGGGCGAAATCAGAAGAATTTAGTACTTATAACAAGACAAGCAAAATAATACTTTAATACGTGCAAATAAAGTTTATTAAAATTGTTATTAGGGAAAAGAAAGGTCAATTGAACGCATTACAGAGTTATTTTAAAAATAATGTTATTTCCTTCAAACTCATTTTTATCCTAAAAATGGAACACTCTCCTACGACTTGATTTACGTACGTAGTATTTTTTTATATTTTACATAATATTAGCTCAGATACTAATCTTATAGGCTGTCAGTCGCAGTTCTGCTGCGAATTCCATTACCTATAATGAATGCTACATTGAGTTATACAAAACTATAAATGAATAAAATGCCATAGATTACCTACTATGAATACATAACACTTCTGCCCTCGGTTAACGTCTTTGAGCCTTTCCTTTTATGTTCACAGCAAATTTTTTATTAAATGCTTTTATAAAAAATTTGCTGTGCTGTACGTAGTGAGACTGATTTGGTTTTGAAGAATACTTACATAGGTAACAGACTCAAACAAATGAGTCAGGTAATATAAAATTAAAAGACGCAAAATTTTCGAAATATTTTTTATTACATTTATAACAAAAAAGGTAAAAAATATAGCTGTAAATATCCCAGAATATACAAAAAACTAATATTGCATGGGATAAAGCTCCTCCCAGACTTTCATTCTGTCTTCCTTAAGGTTAGTTCTGACAGAGAATTCCTTATCTATTCGCAAATAGCTCCGCTTGTGTGCGGTCATGGCGGGCCAATGCAAGCCGTTCAGCTCGGGAAGATCCAGGTCGTTGCGAGGATTTGGATCACTGCGCGAGAAAAAAAATATCACATTAGAGAGTTAGTTCGTAATAACATGAATTAAACGATAAAATGTAATATGTGAGAGTGTTACATGAGTTTTAAACCAATTTTTGCTGATTTTAAGGGTCAAGCTCATAAACTTATGTACCCCTTCATTAGTACCAAAATTTTAACATAATGATTGGGTAAAATAGAATAACCATTACAGCCCGTCAAAAGCCCACTGCTAAGGATAGGCCTCCATAGATTGTCTCACAGGGAGGATATTTGCCATAGCTGCCACGCTATGTAAGCAGCTTGGTGAACATAGTTTTGTTATCTGCTGCTGCCCACATCCTGGTTCAGCTTCCCTCTATGCCTCATGCGACTCCCGTGCGTATGCGATAGTGAATATATAAAAGATATAAGATATAAAAAGAAAAAAGAGAAAAGAATAACATTCAAACTTAACCTTTATTGTGTTTTCAGTTAATTTACTGCCCATACTTACTAAGTTAGATATGTTGAAGAGTTTTATAGCAATAAAAATTAGATTTATTTGTTTATTTGGGGTGGTGTAAGGAATTCTTGTCGTTTGTGTGTGTTTACTGGTTGGTTTGGTACATACCCGTGCTTGGCGAAGTTGTACCAAATGGCGGTCATTTTGTCCACGAGGTTTGCGTCCAGCCCAGCGGTGGGAATGGCTGGGAAACGGTAGCTCAGCGTGAACAGGTAGATCAGATCGTCGTGGTGAGCCGCGCCTGATATAATTTAATAGTTGTGATTGTGCAATTAGAACTTTTAATGTTTCTTTTTATACAGTGTGATTATGATTCCTTTCCGTTATAGCCTATTAAAGTCCACTGCTAAACATATGCCTCCTCATAGTTTGCCACATAGGGGGGGATATTTGGCATAGGTGCAACGCTTGGCAAGTGGGTTGCTAACTGCAGTTTTTTATTTTTAGTAGTCGTTATTAGAAAATCGCTGCTGCTCATCTCCTTACTTGCTTCCCTCTGGCGCCTCGTACGACACCCGCGGGATGATGCGGGCAGCGGATATTCTTACACCGCCACTGCGCGGTAAATTATGTTTTGCTATTATTGATTTACTTATAGAAAATAACATACTAAGAATAGAAATTGCATAAAATTCAATTTAAAATTAATAGCAATAGATGATTCTAAAATTAAAAATAAATCTTGTACAAAAATTAAAGTACCTAAATAATATAAAAATGATAAAGGGGAATGCCCAGTCTTCATAGACACTTCGGCCATGAGTGCCCACATATAAAAGCATATAGATATGATAATATGCAATTAAAACAATGAAATGGTAAAGGAATTGCTTTAAAAAAAGTCGGGGTTTTGAAAATATTTGAAGTTTTTATTTTCACAAATGCAGTTTTTTTAACAACTATTTTTATCGATTTTATCGCGTTTTATTTCTTTGATTTTTAATTCCAGACATTTCGGGTGCTTTCCAGCACCCATGGTTACGGCAGACTGAGGTGACCGACGTCCCAATGTCAGTGTTAACCCGGAGTACCTTCAGATTTTTAATTTTTATTTATTGTCCGATCTACAGAATGAACTTACTGTGTCTAGAAGTCTTGCAGTGGTATGCTTGGGTTTTTAATTTCATTAATTACAGGGTCCTAAGCAGGTGGTAGTACCAAGCATCCTTCCTAAAAAAGAATTTATATATTAGATATTATATAGAATTTATATAATAAAATACACTTTACGACTAATAGTGATGACTTGCAATTCTAGCCCTAAGTAAAGATTAGCTAGGGCTTAACTTTATTCCTTCCATAATGCTGCTCCTCTGGTTATTACAGAGTTCTATCCGGTAGCAACCATTAAATCTTATATGCTCACCATAATAGTAGCGAGCTTGCTTTAATTGGTATGTGACACAAGCAATTAATATTAAGTCGCTGTAAGTTAAAACAGGAAATTCCCTAACATTTTAAAGTCTACATTTATATTTCTAAAGTCTGCCTGCCCTAGCTCTATTTAGATTGTTTTCCCTAGCATACTCAGAAAAATCATTATTTGTCTCCATATTTTGATGAACTATTTCAAGTATTTGAGCCGCATCATCCCTGTCCCTTATTTTTGTGTGGAATTTATTAACTATAGCAGAAGCCACAGCAGTCTATCATCAAATGTGTAGAAGCCCTGTTAAAGTAATTTTGATGAAATATTTTAAATTCAGTTTTAAAAATGCCATTCACCACCTCTACTACCCATATCGACACATAGTCACGGCTCTGGATTTATTAGCATATCTTGTCATTAACTGAGATTCACCATCTGCTGGAGACATTTCTGCGACCCTTAGACATCCACATCTATCCTCGATTACAAATCAAAATGCAGATGCGTTGTCACCCGTGAGGACTAAGATCATTTTCTCGTTTCCAGTAAAAAGGGTCTCCGGTTCTCTACACTCACCATACAAAACACAGCAGCATTAAGCTGCTATTTCACGCTGGTATTCTGTGAGAGGGTGCTCCTTCCCCGGTCGAGCCGACCCATTCATGCTACAACTATACTTCTAATATAACTGCAGCATGGCTCTACCAAGTATAACACACATACATAGTACTTGTCACTATGTATGTTTGTTATCGCAAAATGTAGTTAATCACAAAAGAGACATACTTGCAATGCTGATGGAACTGTTACAACCTGGTAAAAAACATTGTGCTTTTATATAATTAGTTAGCACTACACTGTGTGATGTATGATCTAAGCTTTGTTGTTCTGGGTGCAATACATTACTCACTTCAGATTGCAACGAGGACGGACTAGATGATTCAGATGGTTCCCGTTCTGCAGTTGAACATGATGCTGTTCTATCAGTTCATTGCCAGCAATTATGATATACACGGCATGACAACTGAAACAATGTAAAATACAAAAAATGAAGTCAAAGTGAAAAAATAAAAATAAAATAGATATATTTCAAACTCAAATATAAATAAAATATTTATCAAGTTAAATGTTACTGCACAAGGACGGATTTAATGCCCTATATTATTTAATAATTAAGGACTGACAGACTACCAGCAGTCCAAAAACAATGAAAAATAAACTGTCTCCTTTCTTGGTAGTTGATAAAACTGGTTAATCTCATAAATAAGCTAGTATGTTTGTCAGATATAGCTAGGGCAGATGTGAAAAAATAAAACAAGTTCTTGAGTTGATATACAATCAGTGTAAAAACATGTATAATTATCAGATATATGGATCACATTTAATAAATTGAAATGTTAAACATGTTAAACACTTACCTCACGTAGCGCAAATAATGCCTCACGTGGAAAATCGAAGACAAACAATGTGTGTGATCTTATTCTCATAAGTGTCAGTGCCACAGCTGATGTATAGATGTTCAAGACGAACTATTGGTGCATTTTGCGAGTGCCACACTACACGTTCACTGTACTCGAAACTTGTACCTAATAAAGAAGCTACAATTATTATATTGATATTATTCAAGTAAACTCAGTTATAAAGCATTTCTTAGAGGAAGACATACCACATCGTGATATGTACCAACTATTTACCTGCTGTGTTCGAACCAATTGTTGAGAGATCAACAATTGCATTTTACTTTTACAACAATACAATAACACGATAACAACACGTAATTTAATTCTTGTGACATAACAGTGACAGCGGCCTACCTGTCGGATACGATGTTGCCACTTAACGGTCATAAAATCTATGGAATGATATCGATTTTTATTCGATTAATAATATCATAAAAAGAATAATCTTTGACGCGTTTTAAGTTCTGCACGCTTTTTAAAATATAATTTCCTTTATTTATTGAAACTCTATTTCAAATGTATTTTTAAGAACAGTTAGCTTGTGCTGTATTGTTTTGTTATGCTTTAGAGAATTCGTGGTAAATCAGCTGGAAATTAACTTCTTGAATTATCATAACATGATTCCATTTTAAATGTTATGTTAAAACAGATAAGAATAACAGTTAACTTGTGCAGTAGCGTTTTGTTATACTCTAAAGAATTCTTGGTAAATCAGCTAGTAATTCGCTTGTTTAATTATCATAACTATAAATGTGAAGGTTGTCAATGAATTCAACCGAGCCTATAACAACGGTTGTTTTAGTTTTTAATGGTTGACTGCCGCTTTTGATGACTTGAAATTAATAAAAACCTATTTTGCGCAATAAGTTTTTTCTCTTTGGTAATGAATAAACCACAGAAACCCCTTTAATGTATAATAGTCCTTTTTTTGATACAAGTAGCACATTTTAAGGAACCGGAAAAACGACTTTGTTATTTATACAAACACTATGAAAAACAAAATAATTTGTTGCTGGCGATAATGATAGTGGTATTTTGACTCGATTTAAAATATATGCTTGTTACTACTGAACTCTTCATGGGCCTGCGAGTCCGACTCGCACTGAACCACTTTTTTTCAACATTTAGTTTTATTCTAATAAATAGTGTTTTCGTTTAAGCGGAGCTCTTTTACTTTAGGTTTATTACCTCTTTATCTACAATAATCAATCTGAGTAAGTAAAGTGTGTAAATACGATTCTTAAATTGTAAAAATAATAATTGGATTTGAACATCTTAGGTAGGTATTTAGTTTTATTTATTTAGAAAATATTAATCTCACAATTATTTATTGTAATAATATAATTTATCACACAGCTAACGCCCTCATTAGCAATGTAATGGTGAAAGAATTTTCAAAATCGGTCTAGTAATTTTTAGATTAGCCAAAAAACGTATTCATTGAAAGTAGCGCCCTCTATAATAAAATTAACCCTATATTAGATATCTAAAATTATACATAACAATCTAGTGGTGAAAGAATTCTTAAAGTTGGTCAAGTACTTTACGAGTTAAGCGAATAAAATATTCTTTGATAGTAGCTCCCTCAATAATAAAATGCATCCTACGTTTTAAGCACCATAGCAAAAAACGGTTCAACATAGCCTAATCCGCACACACAGTAAAAACATAACCATTCTTTTTCGTCTGTAGTCGGTAAACATTTGGTTAATAACGGTTGCGTATCGACTGCTTTGGATAAATATCCATTGTCAACGGTTATTTTAAACCTATATCATAACATCGTAATAATTATCGAAAGATCATATAAGCAGTGTAATAATGACACCATAAGTAATCGATCGAAAAGGGGAATAGATTTTTTAATGATTTTTGTGATTGGCAACATTTTTTATTTTATTCACAGACTAATGAATTACGTATTTACCTAATTTTATTTTTACTTTTCCGTACTTTTAATTTGTGCAAAAATATTCCCATTGTTTTAGGATAAATGAATACCGCGATTAATAACCATAAATAAAGATATATTTTTTTAACAAATGCACATTGTTGGGCGTTCCATGGCCTAATATGGGCATCCCCCTTTATATGGGTTGCCAGCCCCCGTTTCATGTTTTAGACGATTTGATAACATGAAATATAAGGATGAAAATAAAGAATATCATATTGTTTTAAAAAAAAGTTGTTATGGTATCAGCAGCAACATTTATTAATGTATAAATAAATAATGTTAATACGCAATGCAACGTATGCTTAGTATGTCTGTCTAACATCGCGCGTCACCTAAATTATTATAAAGTCTGACCTCAACCACTTCAACTAGCAGAGGGAATGTTGAATACGTGCGATATTGCCTCGTCTTCAATTAAAGACTCCAAATTAGGGGACAAGATCATTTTTTGGATTGAAATAGAGGTCTTTTAAAATAATAGACGTCTGGCAAACCCAATTCACAGTACAGTTTGGAGAGTTGTGTGCGTGTGTGCTATCCCACCTGTGGGCTTCTTGGTGTCTGGGTCCTCGTAATGGCTGTGGTTGCCCACGTACGCGAACTCGTAGTAGTAGACCGGGTGAGGTGAGTGCCGGCACATCAAGTTGGCCATCCTGAGACCATGGAACAGTTAATATCTTTAAGATTCATATGAAATGCTTAATCGCCTGATAATAAAGTGACAGCTCTGTCAAATAAAATTCTTACTCTACGTTGCGTTGTCACCCCTGAAGACTAACATAAAATGCCTCGTTTCCAGTGAAAGGGGTCTCCAGCTCTCTACACTCTACACTCACCATACGAAACACATTTACGCTGGTATTTTGTGAGAGCGTGTTCCTTCCCCGGTCGAGCCAATCCATTCGTGCTACAAACATAATACAGCTGCAGCAATACTATACCACAGTGTTTCCCAAACATTGTTCTGCCATGGCCTGGTAATTTTCACACTGCCCTTTTGTAACCCACTTGATACTTTTAAACCCAAGCTGGTTCCATTACGTAAAATAATACACATTTATTAATAATAAAAATGTTTTGTTAATACTACATATTTTGATATCGCCTATTTTAATGCGAAGTATGGACCTGCTGTTTAATTTTTACTAAAGAATCCAACTTCGCGGAAAATGACGAAAGTTTTGTCCTAAGTCTGGTTCCACTTCAAGTCGGTTTCTATATTTATTTTAAAGGTAAACTGGTAGTAGCAGGTATGCGGTAATGTTGCGACCCGGTATTTTATTTTGATAGCCAGGTACCGATACCGGGTCACGACCTGGCAAATGGGAAACGGTGCTCTACCACGTGTTAAGTATAAACATTATGTAAAAGAGTTAGGTATATAATATACAAATTTATTTATAAAGTGAAGTAGATCAGTCACACTGAGAGGAGTGTAAATGTAATCAATCCTAAAATTTTACACGGTACACTTTGATGAATTTTATTTCTTTAGAATATGGTTTGGCCAAAATAATATAAAGGCGACAGTCTTTTAAAAATGCGATACCACTTGTCTGTACGGAAATTCGTTGCTTTTGAATTTTGTCCAGGCGCTCATTTGTATGCAGATTTCCTGAACACACGTTCAGTCTGTATGGATAACGAATAGGATTAGAAATGGCGGTTGGCGGCTCAGAGAGCCCGTACCATCAACACAGTACCAATAGCGAAAACCCGCTAACAACGGTATATCGTTATAAAATTACATTATTCGTTATTTGTTTTGTTTTTTAATTATTGGGAAAATATTTGAAAATAATTACATATGCAAGTAGGTACATTAATTTTAAAATAACAATTATAACTAGCGAACCGCTCTGTCTTTTCCTGGGTGGGATCTATTAATATGGCGTTATTTAGAATTATGATAATTTATAATCATTAAAGGCCAAGATCACTCCTGGTGTTACTCTGTATTTGTTCGTGAAGTTTTAGTGCAATCGGTCCAGCCATACCCAAGATTAGCTCGGACAAACAGACAGACAAACAAAAATTTTAAAAATGATTACCCAATAGCATGCAAATATTTTATACAAAAATATTAACAAACAAAAAGAATAATAATTATAAAGAAAACTCTGAAAACGCTTCATAGCTCACAAATTAGCGAAACTGTATAGAACTTTTTTGTATTGTATGGTATTTTGTTATTATTGGTTCCAATGACCAGTTACACTGAAGTCATAGAATGTACAGAAAATACATATAGCAATGTAGTTTTTAGTCTTTACCGGCGGATGTGAGTATAAATAGCGACAGTGTACGAGCGAGAGGTGAATAGATGTGACGTCATTTTCAATCCCATTCTTTAACCGTACGTGTAGTAGTTTGTCAGTTTGATATGTCAATTTATCATAGTCTCTTGGTAGAGAATATGATGTTCTTTTTCTAATGGTCATAGTATTTCTTCGCTAACCGAACAGTCGTGAGGTTCCCAAAGTTTTTGTTGTGTACTTGTGTACAGCGTAAAAATAATTACAGTATATACTTTAGCGTCGAAATAACATGGAATTGAAGTAAATAGCAATTTAAAGGTAGTTACTTATGGTTAGGTCTATTTGATACAATGTCAATGAAAAACAATAAACTTCAAACAAATCTATGTCATAGCCTTTTACTTTGTTTATTTATTATAGTTTATTGTTTTTTCAAGGTAAAAAGGTTACCTTGTTAAAACAGTAAAGTAAAGCCGTCATTAAAATCGGTTAAGAACTAATGAATATTATGTAACATACATAAAAAAGAACATACAGTCGAATTGAGAATTTTTTCTCTTTTGAAGTCGGCTAAAAAGAAAGTTCTGCTTTATAGCTTTTTTGCGGTTTCTGATCCGCTCAAACTTGAAAACTTTGAAACGATAATGTTTCACAAACGATATTTTTAACGAGTATTTCAGAGAATAAAAGGATTTCATTTAATTGAAATCCTGGAAACAGTGATGAAATATTCATTATCGACACGCTAAAATAAAAACTGTGACTATGATGCACTGACCTGTGTACGGGGAAGCCAATGATAGCGTCGCCGTACAGATCGCCCAGAGCTTTAGCACTGGGCTGGTCATCTCGCAGCTCCCGGCCCCGCAGGTACGCGTCCCGCAGACGGGACACCTTCGGACCCGCACCCTCGCGCGGCACCTGCAGCGAGATGGGCGCCACCTGCTCCCACTCCTCGTTCATGCGCTTCAGCAGCGTCTCGTTCTTGAGGACCGCTGTAAGTAACTCTCTTATTCATTCAAATTTTTGAATTTTAACCATTGAGGGTAGATAACTGAACAATTTTTTCAGACGAAAGCAATGTTTAGTAAAATTCATAGTATGTTCACCCCGTTTCACTCTCCTGTCGAACTCACTCCTCAGTCCTTACTTGCAATAAAAGTGGTAGTGTATATTCTTCCACTGCCACTCGGTTAAAATAACAAAATATGAAGAATAGTTCTCGAGTGCAGCTTTATACCGGTAAACGAAACGAATGGTAGCCCACTAGTAGTTACGATGTACCAGTTCTGGCTCACTGAGTCAGAAGTGGTACAAGTACGGCGTTCGTCGACTCACGATCCTAAAAAAAAAAAAATAAAAAAAAAAAAAAAAAAAGTTTTGGCACGCTCTGATCACGAATCTGCGGTCCATTTTTGCGTAGGATGCACGGTTCCGGAGATGTGCAGATCAATTAACTCTTATCTAATTGATATCCGCTTCGAGCCTCAACCGTCATTAGCGCTCCATTGTCCTTATCTACTTATCTATTGTTGATTGACTACCGTCATTATCTATTATTCGTCGGCGTGTGGGTCGGCTTATGCTATTATATTATACTCCTTGGTTCCTATCTACAACGGTAATCTGAATCATCAATAAAACACATTACCCAATTTTGTTAAAAGTTTTATTTATAAAATACAAAATCTTATTACTTATTATCTATAAAATAGGAGCGAAACATCTCATCCACTAAAATATCGTTGTACAATGTGTTCCCTGTAAATATACTCGTAAAACTATGCATTGAACATCCCTGAAACTTATATAGCAAATACATTAAGCAATATTCGCCACAAACTGAAGTCCACTCATTCTGAATCCTATCAACATTCCAGTTCCATCTTTTACAATTTCTTTTAAAAAACTCTAGATGATATCGTACAGGTGCCCGTCCGAATGAATCAAAATATTGACCGACGTCATTCGTATCGATATATAAAGCTACCCAATGTGACCCTGGTTTATCATCTGTATCCAAATTGCATATTATATACGTTGGTACGTGGGTGTACATGGGTAGTTTATTGGCAGCATAAACATTATTTTCTAGAGTGGGGTGAATCTTTTTCAGATGTTGTTGTACATCTAGTGTATCCATAATATTACTGCTATTAGTAGATTATTACAGTACCAATCTACTCAATGACTAATATAGGAGTGATCAATTATAGTGATTTCTAAATATTAAATTGCATTCTTTGTGTTATACAAATCGTATTTGAGTCACCAATACACTGAACAAGACACGACAGGAAGGACGTAGGAATGTAGAGATAAGCAACAGAATGTAAGGTAAGCTTGTTGACGCATAAAGATACTATCAATTCTACTGCAGAAATTCTTTAGATTAGAATTATTACTCACTGGTACTATATAAGACCAAGCAACTGCAGTCATGGAGTTAGTGTATGGTCGTTTGACCGCAGTGGATCTATCAATACTACGTTTGTGTTACTTCAACGCATCAAAGGCCATGGATGTAAGTGTTTATTCTATTGACAAACTTACTTTTCTTTCTGTTATTTTCTTACGTGTGTATGATTTAGTGTTAACAAATTATATTTAAATATTATGTGTGTGTATATGGTTAAGCCGTGGTAGCTCAGATGGTTAGCGCAAAATGTAAAATTCACAGTACGCGACCCGGGTTCGATCCCCGCCGGCACCAATTAAATTGTTAATTACAATTTTAAGTGCTGATTTACCACGTGCTCAGCGTAGCCCTAAAACCCTCTCAGAAATGAGAGGAGGCCTATGTTCAGCAGTGGACTTTAATAGGTTGTAACTTTAGCTTTTTTAACTTTTATGATTAAGTGTTAACAAATTGATATTAACATGATAACTGTGTTGTTGCAGAAATCATTGAGCTTCGATGAAAATACCTATAAACAGTATTACTACTCGCCACTCTCCCCTCAAGAAGAGAGTGATGACATCGTCATTAATAATAACACATGCGATGGTGGAAAAAGAAAATCGCAATCGATTGATCATTTTTTTGAAGCTGAATCAAAAATAAAAAAGAGGAAGCTGTTATCATCAACCGTAGCACGAGCCGCTAGAGATGGTGTATCATACATTTCTACTAATTCTGACGACGGAGACCAAGCGACGCATCTCATCAAAATTGAAATGTACGATATGAAGAAGCTATCCAAGATTCCAACTACTGATCATTGGAAACATGCTTCCACGAGGATTAAATATTACGTAAAGACTAATAAGGATAGCATCTACGACAACACAAACGCCCTCGTATACAATATTACAAAGACAATAGCAGAAAGTGAAAAAGTTAAAAAATACTTTTTTAACAATGACAGTCATTAGCTGATCATTAGTGAATGTGATTCTGTTTACTTAAATTACTTCCGTGTACTCATTATATTCTATTTCTAATCCTTTGTTAGACTTAAATATCGGACATTATTTGAAATTTGGGTATCAGTTGGTCTACCAACACTGAACTGTTACTTACTCTGCTACCTATTTTCTTCTTTACTATAAGGATGGCAAACTTCAGTGAAGTGTGCACCAGTGCTTTCTTCTCCACAACCATGGAAGAGAATACGGAACTATTCAACAGCGAATTAAATCAGGAGTTGTCTAAAGTTTGTGATGAAATGGAGAAGGATCAACTGTTCGATTCATCGTATGATGATGAGTTGTATAATCACTGTGCGATGGTTGAAACACAGTTTAAGTAAGTAAAATAAACATTCATTTCGATCATAATTTACACAATGTCTTGTACAGTTTTTAATAAATTTAAACATTTTAGTAGTCAACCACTACAACTTGGAAGAGGAACGAAGCGAACGAGCAGCAAAGAACCCAAGATCATCAAAAAACCAACAACGGAAGCAGAAGCGCCTACCTCTGCAGGGAACAGTATCAGTAACGATGATCAAGTGGAATGTCTAACGTGTCATATATTTATCAAGAAACGGTATTTAGCTAATCATTTTAAAAGTAATGTTCACAAAAATAATCTTTTAAATTCACATAATTCTTTATCAAACGTTAGTGTTATTGAATCTGCTTTTGGAAATAGGATTTTAACTTATAAAATCAAGAGTAGAGTAGATAGTTCGACATTGGTAAATTTTGAAACTCCTGAACTATTTTTAAATTCTATTAAAGATGATATTTTATTTTTAATACAAGAGTGTATTCATCAACACATAATTTTTAAAGTAAACTTCATATTGCATGCTGATTTTGTTCAACAAACTAAAGATATTCATGATACGTTCGATTTTCAAACGCTTAACTATATTATTTGTCAAGGAGATGACTTAAATATTTTTTTTTCATCTTTAAATGATACAATTACTACTAAAATTAGTGCATTTGAAAAAAAAGATAGTGGATGGAGTCTAAAAAACATAAAATCTATAGACATGAATGTTAATAAATTTAACCCCCTACGCGGTACTTCATACATAGATCTTCCTCGTGACATAAAATTAAAAAAGGCTGTTATAAATGTAAAAAGCAAGGATTATTTTTGTTTTAAATGGGCGTTACTCTCGGCGTTATATCCCGTAAACAAAAACGCGGATCGTGTATCATCGTACGTTAAACATGCAAATAAACTTAAATTTGATGGTATTTCCTTTCCAGTTAAAATTTCTGACATAGCAAAAGTAGAGAAATTAAATGATATTAGTATTAATGTTTTTGGGTTAGAATATAATAAAGAAAAACGATGTAATTCTATAGTAGGTCCATTATTTTTAACAAAGTGTCGTAAAGATAGACATATCAATTTATTATTTTTTTCCAAGGATACAAAAAATCATTATTGTTACATAAAAAAATTATCGCGGTTAGTTAGTAAACAAATTTCAAAAGACGGTCACATCATGTACATTTGCGAAGCATGTCTACTTCACTTTCCATCTAAGGAAAGTTTAAATAACCATGAACAATACGATTGTGCCCACATTTGTACAGAATTATCAAACAGTGAAACTTTTAAAAAAAAGAATTGGTTTGGTCAACCTATTTCAAATGATAAAATTAAATTTGATAGTTATGAAAAAAAGTTGAAGATACCATTCGTAGTTTATGCTGATTTTGAAGCATTTTTAAAACCAATAGAATCATGTTCTAACGATCCTTCCAAACCTTTCACACACAATATTCAGAAACATGAAGTACATAGTTTTGGTTATTATATTAAATGTTCATATGATGATAAATTATCAAAATATGTAACGTATTGCGGACCCAACTGTGCACAAGTGTTTATGGAAAGTTTATCTAACAATCTCAAAGAAATAAATAGACTTCAAAAATATCCTCCACTTCCGCTAACAAATGAAGACAAAAACCAAATTTCAAATGCAACCATTTGTCATATTTGTGAAACAGAGTTAGCAGAACATTTTTATGATTTTGATTGGTACACCGGTAGTTTTATAGGTGTTGCTCACGAATCATGTAGCTCGAAGTTCAGAAAACCTCGTTATATACCAATATTTTTACACAACCTTAGTCACTATGATGCTCATTTTATTGTTCACGCGTTAAACTTTTGTGATGGTGAAGTCGAAGTTATCCCTCAAAATAAAGAAAAATATATATCCTTTTCCAAAAAATTAAAAATGAATAACCACGAAATTATATTAAGATTCATAGATTCATTTAAGTTTTTATCATGTAAATTAGAAGAATTGGCCAAAAATCTCAGTAATGATCAATTTCAAGAATTACGTAGAAATTATCCTAATGATGAAGATTTCTTTCGTTTAAAACGGAAAGGCGTTTATCCATATGAACTTATGACTAATTATGATAGTTAAAGCCTAACATCGCTCCCCGAACAAAAATTTTTTATAGCTCGCTCACAGATTCCCATATTTCAAATGATGATTACAATCATGCTAAAGATGTTTGGAAACACTTTGGGTGTTGTAATATGCTAGATTATTCAAACCTGTATTTAAAAACAGACGTTTTACTTTTAACCGATGTATTTGAAAACTTTAGAAAGTTATGTATATATATATACTTATGATTTAGACCCTGCCCATTATTACACAGCACCCGGTTTAAGTTGGGAAGCAATGTTAAAATATACAAAAATAGAATTAGAACTTTTAACAGATTATGAGAAAATTGCATTTATTAGATCAGGTATCAGGGGTGGTGTATCTCAATGTAGTAATCGTTATGCTAGAGCTAATAACAAATATATGGGGGATTATGATGCAGGGAAACCAAATTCATATATCACATATTTTGATGCCAACAATTTATATGGTTGGGCTATGTCTCAATGCCTTCCTACTGGTGGATTCGAATGGGTAAATCCGAATACAGAATTTAATGTGTCTGAGACATCGAACTTCGGTTTTATTTTAGAAGTTGATTTGGAATATCCAGATGAACTTCATGATTTACATTCGGACTTTCCTTTATGCCCCGAAAACATTTGTGCAGACAATATTAATGAAAATAAACTAGCCCCAAATTTAAATAATAAAGATAAATATGTAATTCATTACAGAAATTTAAAGCAGTGCATAGAAATGGGGGTTAAATTAACTAAAATTCATAGAGTTTTAAAATTTAAACAGTCTCGCTGGTTGAAGATGTACATAGATCTAAACACAAAATTAAGAACGTTAGCAAAATCAGATTTCGAAAAAGATTTTTATAAATTAATGAATAATTCAGTCTTCGGAAAGACTATGGAGAATATTGAAAAAAGGGTTAACATAAAATTAGTTACACACTGGGAGAACCAGGGCAAAGCTTTAGGTGCTCAAGATCTAATCGCTAAACCACAATTTCATAGTCTTTCAGTATTTTCGGAAAACCTAGTTGCGGTTCAGTTGCGAAAAACAAAGTTAATATATAACAAACCAATTTATTTAGGGTTTTGCATTTTAGATATTTCAAAAACATTAATGTATGATTTTCATTATAACTATATGGTTAAAAAGTTTAGTAAAATTATTGTATACAGATACGGATAGTTTAATATATCATATATTTACAGATGATTTTTACTCGGATATAAAACCTGACCTTTCATCATACTTTGATACCTCAGCTTATGATGCAAATAATATTTTTGAATATCCAAAATTAAATAAAAAGAAATTAGGTTTTTTTAAAGATGAAAATAATGGTAAAATCATGAAAGAATTTGTGGGTTTACGATCCAAAATGTACGCTTTTAACTTAGAGAATAAGACTATAGCCAAGGCAAAAGGCGTAAATAAATGTATCACTAAAAAGATGACCATGGATAATTATAAGTCTTCTCTATTTAATAAAAAAGTGCAATATTATAGTATGCTTAGATTTAAATCAATTAAACACACAATTTTTACACAAAAATTAAATAAGATTGGTTTATCATATAATGACACAAAGAGGCATATTTTAGATAATAATATTGAAACATTAGCTTGGGGTCATTATAAACTGCGTTATGTAAGTGTTGATAGTTTTTAATTTTATGTCTGCATGTAAATAAAATTTGTATTGATTGTAAAATAATGATAATAGTATAATATGACGTAGAGTTTATTACATATTTAATCGTTGTTTTATTGTAAATAATTTAAGTTAATTGTTGTTTATATTTGCGTGTGTGTGTGTGTGTGTGTGTGTGTGCATTTATTTGAGATTGAGTTGATTGTAAAATTATGATGTACTAATTGTGTTAGAAATAGTATACAGATCATTCTGTTTTATATAATGTTTGCAATATATATTAATTGTTAACACCAACACTTTCATTTTTTATTTCACCCCTTAGAACTTTAGACGTGTGTAATGTTTCACTTTATCCATCCGTTTACTGCTATTGTGGCGGGGCCAAGTGGATGTGGGAAGTCAAATTTTGTAACAAATTTCATAAAATCAGTTACAGAAATATGTAATTGTGATTTTAATCAGATCACATGGTGCTTTGATGAAATGCAACCTTTATATAATTTACCAAATGTTAACTACCATCAAGGAATTCCAAATGTTAATATGTTTGACGGTGAAAACCCACATCTTGTTATTATTGATGATCTAATGAGAGAGTCCGATGGAAGAATTGTGGATATATTTACAAAAGGTAGTCATCACAGGAATCTTAGTGTATTTTATTTAACACAAAATTTATTTCATCAGGGTAAAGGGCAAAGAGACATATCCTTAAACTCAAGTTATATAATATATTTTAAAAACCCTCGAGATAAAACTGAAATAAGATATTTAGCACGACAAGTGTCACCGGATAACCCAAAATTTATTGAAGATGCCTACATGGATGCAACTCTAGAGGCGCATGGATATTTAATGGTAGATTTAAAACAGAATACCAATGATTTTTGTCGTATCAAGACAAATGTCTTCCCATTTAATGGTTTCTGCACAGTCTACGTCCCCACAAAAGAGTTTAAATACACCAAGAATCAAACATTTCAAATCATTGCTAAATGATGTATCGTCGACTCACAACGCATAAACATTTGCTAAACGCTTTGCATACGCTTAAACCAAAATATCAAAGAGCATTACTTAAAACGTGTGATGAAGAAGAAATTAACTGTATTTGTGAGTGTATTCATAACGTTTTACAAGGAAAAGTACCTCTTAAAGATCAAGATAAACAAAAATTGAATAAACACAAAAATATACTCCGTCAACTAGTGCGTAAGTGTAAACATAAACTAAGAAAAAATATAATTATACAAAAAGGAGGGGCTTTCTTACCAATAATATTAGGTGCAATATTGAGTGGATTAGTGAGTGGACTAGCCAGTTAACATGGAAAATGCAAAGAAAATGATACTTATCGAACCTGGATTGATTGAAAAATTAAAACAAGAAAATAAGGTTAATACGAGTAGTAGTTTATCTCGATTAGATATCGAAATGCAAAATATTATGAATAGTAAGACGGAAGACCGAAAGAAATGGATGTTATATTTACAAACACTGCAAAGATACCTTCATTTTACCGAAGAGGATCGTCAACCACTCAGATTACCAATTTATTCTGATATATCTAATGAAGATTCAAACGAGTCTAAAATTGGTTTTAAAAATAAAGATAGAGATCTAAAAACTTCAGTTGATGCTGAATCTTTGTTGGAGGAGAATCGATCCATCAAAAGTAAAGAAAATGTTGAAAATCCACTTTACACACCAGCTCAAATACTCAGTTTAATACCAAAAACTTATAATAAAAAAGGACAGTTATTATTAAACTTAGTTGAAACAAGTAAAGGTAAAATACATTGGGATAATGAAGGTACAGTCACAATTGATAATGAAAAAATTCCTGGAAGTAATATTGTTGATTTAATAAATGATTCACTAAGACCCTTAAAAAGAAGTGATCCAGTAGGTTGGGATAGATTTGCTGAAGCATTAAAAGATATTAAAGTACCACTTACTTATATTGGAAATCCAAAGAGATGTGAGTTTATTAACCAACTTCAAGCAAAAGATCTGAACAAACCCTCTGAGATTGAATTTCAAGAGTTTTCTACACCGAGCAGTAGAGATAAAAAGTCTACAACTAAAATACGTAAAAGGCTTGAGTGGGAAAAATGGACCCCGTACTAGAAGAAATTAACAGGATTTATTATGATCCATCTAATCCCGCTGGTTTTGGTAGTATTGATAAATTATCAAAAGCCATGAAGGGTAAAATGAATAAAAAGCAAGTAAAGGAATGGTTAAAATCACAAGAAACATACACATTACGTAAACCCATTCGAAAAAAATTCCCGCGTAATAGGTACATTCTATCAAATATTAATGAACTGTGGCAAGCTGATTTAAGTGATATGCGAACTTATTCTCAATATAATGATGGTTTCAAGTATATACTTTGTGTTATTGATGTATTTAGTAAATATGCTTTTGCAAGACCAATGAAAAAGAAAAACTCAGAAACAACTAAAGAATGTTTTGAAAGTATATTTACTGAAAGTAATTTAACACCTACTCACATACAATCTGATAAAGGTACAGAATTTGTTTCAAAAGATGTACAAAAATACTTTAAATCCAAAAAGATTAATTACTATACCACTAACAATCCTGACATTAAGGCCAGTATTGTTGAACGATTTCAAAGAACACTAAAAATGAAAATGTGGCGTTATTTCACTCATAATAATACTTATAGATATATAGATGTTTTACAAGATTTAATATACTCTTACAATCACAGCTTTCACTCTAGTATTAAGATGTGCCCATGTGATGTAAATTCCAACAATATTATGACAGTTTGGACTAATCTTTATGATAGACGGTCAAACAAACTTTCTTTAGAAAATCCTAAACCAAATTTCAATGTGGGTGATTATGTTCGAATAACTAAATATAAACATGCTTTCCAAAAAGGATATGAATCAAATTGGAGTGATGAAATATTTATTATATCTTCAATAATTGATAGATCTCATGGGTTGTTTATACAATAACAGATTTACAAAATGAACCAATAGTTGGTACTTTTTATGAAAGAGAATTACAGAAAATCACTTACAACCCCACCTCACAATATAAAATAGATAAAATAATTGACACTCGTTACTCAGGTAACAGAAAAGAAGTATTAGTGAAGTGGAAAGGTTATCCAGATAAATTTAACAGTTGGATTTTAGCTTCTAGTTTAAAAGAAATATGAATAAAGAAAGTTTTTATTTAACTTTGCTCAGCAATAGTTCAATGGAATATTTTCCTGATAACAAGACCACAAATTTTTCAACGAAATTACCGAAAGCTATTAAATTAGAAGGTGAATGGTCGGTTGGAGTTGTCGAGTTTCAATATCCATGTACCATGTTTACTGTTCAAGATCATGAAAATGTTATATACATTACAAAATCTATGTTAATGCCTAATGAAGATAAACCATCCACAGTGTACTACAAAAAACATATTCCAGCTACCAACTATGATAACGTTGAGCATATTTTAAGAGTGTTAAATGGTATCGGAGAGAACTTGAAATTTCGCTATGATGAAATAACAAAATTTGTGTCTATTTCTGTTTTGGATAAAAATATAACATCCGTAACATTATCACCCAAATTAAGTTTACAACTAGGTTATGAACCAAATAAAAATCTCCTAGAGAGAAATTTTGGAAAGTGTCCTGCTAATTTACACTTAGGGTTACCATCTCAACTCTTTCTATATTGTGACATTATCGATCCTCAGATTGTGGGTGATGTTATGACTCCTTTACTAAGAGTCATTTCATTAGATCCTACAAAATACATTTATGGTGCAAATAAAATGCACGTTTTCTCTCAACCTCACTACTTACCTGTTATGCGAAGAGAGTTCGATACGCTGGAAATAGTTATAAGATCGAGCACAGGACAAAAAATACCATTCCAGTTTGGAACCGTGTGTATTAAACTACATTTCCGAAAATTATAATAATGAATTCCCTTCGTGATCATCATAAATGTCCATATAAAAATTATTATACACATCAAGCTGGGTCAGGAGTTGGAGTAATTTATAAGGGTGCACCATACCAACGCGGTCATGGTATTGGGAGCTTCTTAGGGGGGTTATTTAGATCAGTTTTACCTTTACTTTCAAGTGGTGCTCGAGTGATTGGTAAGGAGGCATTAAGCGCTGGAGTAGGACTTTTATCGGATATGGTTCAAGCGCGTCCTATGGAAGCCTCAATAAAAGATCGTCTAAAGCAAGTTAGTACGAATTTAAAACGAAAGGCTGATGAGAAAATTGATCAATTTAACATGACAGGATCTGGGTATAAAACTAAAAGAAAACGATTGACCTCGTTCATTCCACCATTAACTGCTAAAGTGAAAGCTGCGAAAAAACTTGGTCTAAAACCAAAAAATAACAAAGATATATTTTCAAATTAAATATGTCTTTCCTTCATAATCATTCTTGCGAGTGCGTTAAGTCAGAATTGGATTTGTTTGCACTACCGTCTACACAAACTAGCATTGAAAATGGATTGTGGATTCATTATAAACCAATTTCATCTCTTGGTGATGATGGACCTATCGAGTTTCAAGTTCCTGGGACAGGCGATGACTACATAGATTTGTCTCATACATTACTCCACATAAAGGCAAAAGTATTAAATCAAGATTCAACTAACTTGATATCTACTACAATAGTAGCACCTGTAAATAATTGGCTGCATTCACTTTTTAGTCAACTTGATGTTTATTTAAACCAAAAACTTGTATCACCACCTAATAATACCTATGCATATCGAGCATACATGGAAACCCTTTTAAACTATGCTCCTGCTGCTAAACAATCTCATCTTACTTGTAGTCTTTGGTATGATGATACAGCAGGAAAAATGGATTCTACGGATGGTAAAAACATAGGATTTGTTAAAAGACAGGAATTGATTAGTGAAAGTAAGGAAATAGAAATGATTGGTCATCTTCACGGTGACATTTTCAACCAAGATAAATTTTTAATTAATGGTGTTGAAATGAGTGTTAAATTGGTTCGATCTAGAGAGAGCTTTAATTTAATTGCTGGGTCAAACGATGTAAAGTTTAAAGTTTGCATTACGGATGCAACTCTTATTGTTCGACGAGCACGAATTAATCCAAGTGTATTACTCGCACATCAAAAAGTTTTAGCTTCTACCACTGCTAAATATCCTATTACTCGAGCTGAAGTAAAAGTTTTAACAATTCCATCGGGTGTTCAAGGAAAAACTCTTGATAATATATTTTTAGGGCAGGTACCCAAAAGATGTATAATTGGATTTGTGAACAATTCTGCATTTAATGGTTCCCTTACTAAAAATCCATTTAACTTTGAAAACTATGGTATTAATTCTTTCAGCTTATATATTGATGGTCAACAAATACCTTCAAAAGCTTTGCAACCATCTTTTAATAATAGCATATTTACATCAGCATATCATACTCTATTCTCGGGAACTGGTATTCACTTTCTTAATGAAGGAAATGGAATCTCTTGTGAACAGTATGCCAAAGGTTACTGTCTATTAGCATTTGACTTAACTCCTGATTTATCTGCCAACTCATCAGCTCACTGGAATCTCATAAAGCATGGTAGTGTAAGATTAGAAGTACGATTTGAATCCTCACTAATACAAACAATTAACTGTATAGTTTATGCTGAGTTTGATAATATTATTGAGATAGATAAAAACAGAAATGTTACTGTAGACTATAGTAGTTAAGGTTATAATATGTGTTGTGTGATAGATTTTATGAGTTATGTGTAATGCATTTTGTGTGTATGTAACTATGTGAAACATTATAAAATTAAATAAAACAAATTGTATGCAATATATTATTTTTTTATTTCTTTATAAATATTCTATTTAATGTAATACAAAACTCTGTTCGAGTTAAAATTTTACATAAGCACACTGACTAAACCACTGAACATGCTGCTGCCAAGGATCATCATCATCTTCCCAATCTTTTAAGCCACCACCACAATGGAAACACTTGGTCCTGTCTGCATGGCCAGTATAAAAGAAACCGGCTTCTGCAAGATCTTCAGGTTTCTGTCGCATAACGAGAGGCCAGTTTTCGAAACTGAGCAACCGGCTAGATTTTGAACTGAAGAATGGATATTCAGCTCTTGAGTACTGCATATTCTTCTCGTTTTCATCTCCACTCAGTGTTGTAGTTTTGTTCTTCAATGATGTGTTCTGTACACGTATGCCACACTCATCTCTTTCTTCTGCTCTTGTCTTCCTGTAATTTAAGTAAACAGAATCACATTCACTAATGATCAGCTAATGACTGTCATTGTTAAAAAAGTATTTTTTAACTTTTTCACTTTCTGCTATTGTCTTTGTAATATTGTATACGAGGGCGTTTGTGTTGTCGTAGATGCTATCCTTATTAGTCTTTACGTAATATTTAATCCTCGTGGAAGCATGTTTCCAATGATCAGTAGTTGGAATCTTGGATAGCTTCTTCATATCGTACATTTCAATTTTGATGAGATGCGTCGCTTGGTCTCCGTCGTCAGAATTAGTAGAAATGTATGATACACCATCTCTAGCGGCTCGTGCTACGGTTGATGATAACAGCTTCCTCTTTTTTATTTTTGATTCAGCTTCAAAAAAATGATCAATCGATTGCGATTTTCTTTTTCCACCATCGCATGTGTTATTATTAATGACGATGTCATCACTCTCTTCTTGAGGGGAGAGTGGCGAGTAGTAATACTGTTTATAGGTATTTTCATCGAAGCTCAATGATTTCTGCAACAACACAGTTATCATGTTAATATCAATTTGTTAACACTTAATCATAAAAGTTAAAAAAGCTAAAGTTACAACCTATTAAAGTCCACTGCTGAACATAGGCCTCCTCTCATTTCTGAGAGGGTTTTAGGGCTACGCTGAGCACGTGGTAAATCAGCACTTAAAATTGTAATTAACAATTTAATTGGTGCCAGCGGGGATCGAACCCGGGTCGCGTACTGTGAATTTTACATTTTGCGCTAACCATCTGAGCTACCACGGCTTAACCATATACACACACATAATATTTAAATATAATTTGTTAACACTAAATCATACACACGTAAGAAAATAACAGAAAGAAAAGTAAGTTTGTCAATAGAATAAACACTTACATCCATGGCCTTTGATGCGTTCAAGTAACACAAACGTAGTATTGATAGATCCACTGCGGTCAAACGACCATACACTAACTCCATGACTGCAGTTGCTTGGTCTTATATAGTACCAGTGAGTAATAATTCTAATCTAAAGAATTTCTGCAGTAGAATTGATAATATCTTTATGCGTCAACAAGCTTACCTTACATTCTGTTGCTTATCTCTACATTCCTACGTCCTTCCTGTCGTGTCTTGTTCAGTGTATTGGTGACTCAAATACGATTTGTATAACACAAAGAATGCAATTTAATATTTAGAAATCACTATAATTGATCACTCCTATATTAGTCATTGAGTAGATTGGTACTGTAATAATCTACTAATAGCAGTAATATTATGGATACACTAGATGTACAACAACATCTGAAAAAGATTCACCCCACTCTAGAAAATAATGTTTATGCTGCCAATAAACTACCCATGTACACCCACGTACCAACGTATATAATATGCAATTTGGATACAGATGATAAACCAGGGTCACATTGGGTAGCTTTATATATCGATACGAATGACGTCGGTCAATATTTTGATTCATTCGGACGGGCACCTGTACGATATCATCTAGAGTTTTTTAAAAGAAATTGTAAAAGATGGAACTGGAATGTTGATAGGATTCAGAATGAGTGGACTTCAGTTTGTGGCGAATATTGCTTAATGTATTTGCTATATAAGTTTCAGGGATGTTCAATGCATAGTTTTACGAGTATATTTACAGGGAACACATTGTACAACGATATTTTAGTGGATGAGATATTTCGCTCCTATTTTATAGATAATAAGTAATAAGATTTTGTATTTTATAAATAAAACTTTTAACAAAGTTGGGTAATGTGTTTTATTGATGATTCAGATTACCGTTGTAGATAGGAACCAAGGAGTATAATATAATAGCATAAGCCGACCCACACGCCGACGAATAATAGATAATGACGGTAGTCAATCAACAATAGATAAGTAGATAAGGACAATGGAGCGCTAATGACGGTTGAGGCTCGAAGCGGATATCAATTAGATAAGAGTTAATTGATCTGCACATCTCCGGAACCGTGCATCCTACGCAAAAATGGACCGCAGATTCGTGATCAGAGCGGGCCAAAACTTTTTTTTTTTTTTTTTTTTATTTTTTTTTTTTTTAGGATCGTGAGTCGACGAACGCCGTACTTGTACCACTTCTGACTCAGTGAGCCAGAACTGGTACATCGTAACTACTCCCACTACTGGATGGAGTAAGACAGTGTAATGGACACTAGGAAAGACGTTTTATTACGTGGTAGAGCCACGCTGCGGCTATATTGTGGTTGCAGCATCAACGTGTCGGCTCGACCGGGGTAGGATCACGCATATAGAATACCAGCGTAAAATAGCAGCGCAATGCTGCTGTGTTTCATGTGGTGAGTGTAGAGACCCTTTTTACTGGAAACGAGGCATTCCATCTAAGTCCTTAGGGCTGACAACGCATCTGCATTTTAATTTTTAATTGAAGATAAATGTAGATGTCTTGGGCCACAGCATCCACTTACTATAAAGTAGACTGTGTTCCCATTTGTCACCCTTATTCTATAAAAACACCACTGTCAATAAAACGACAAGTGTTTCACCTCTAAACGAGGCGTCCTCAGGTGAAATAGACTCTGCGGTGGCTGACCGCTAAGTGATAGTGACTACGTAGCGCATTGGCTTAGCGATACATCGCAAACTAAGGGCCGCGGATTCAAATCCCGCACGGAACAAGCGTTGTATAACGTCCTCCAAATTATACCGCAAGTACTTGCAGAACCATTTACACTACCAGCAATATTACTATCGCAATTTGCTTCTGCAAGCGGCCTGCAAAATAATTTGTGGAAGCACTTGGAAAAGAGTTACCACTAGTACGAGCAATATTTTTTGCATGCAAGTCAGAGGACCCAAATTCAGAGAGTTGAAATAAATCATCATGCCAAGCTGTAGAAAAATACGTGAACGGTTCTGCAAGTACTTTCGGAATAACTTGGCAGAAGATCTTGCTAATCTAAGCCCCATTTTATACTTGTGCAATTTTTTTGTGTAAACTGCCCCCACGATACAGAAAAATATCTTGGTGTCTTGATAACGTTTTTTTTATTAAAAAATAAATGGTGTTGGTATTAGTGGTGCGATGATCGTACATGCAGTTGAGTGAGGGCGGGGAGTGCTCTTCAAACTAGGTAAGACGTCATTTTGTTTTATTTCGAGGATCTTAGTGAAATAATTTTTAACATCTATACAAATAAAAATAAGTCAGCGCATGTATGTATAAAAGATCAACACTTGAAACCAAATTTGATAATTTTTTTTGTGTGTTTGCGTGGATCCGTGGATGGTTTAGATTCACAATTGGACCCGGGTAGCGCTTTTGTCGATATCCAAGAATCCCCCGTGAGAAGCCGGGGCGGATTGCTACTTTTAAATAAAATGGATTTTCGCAAAGTAACACCTGATTGTTATCATCTACCAATGCTTGTTTAATAAATAATGTAGGTACTTACTGAACGCCTTCCAGAAGAACTCATCCTGCGTCTGACTGATGATGTGGGGCACAGCGTGCATGTTGCCTGAACGTATCGCGTCTGAAGGTTCCACGTGCAGGAAGCGCTCCTGCCCGAAGTCCTGCTCCACCACCGGCATCCAGATGCCAACGGGATCGAACCCGAATTCCTGTGGGATCGATCGGTAATAGGTTTGAGGCTGCCACTCGAGAACCTTTTTTCCCCATCGGTTGTCGGTTCTTCGAGCGATATGGCCGGCCCATTGCCACTTCAGCTTAATAATCCGTTGAGCTATGTCGTTTGCTCTGGTTCTACTGCAGATATCCTCTTTTTTAAGTTTATCACACGGAGAAACCCTGAGCATATCCCAAGTAAATCACAGGGCATTATTTATAATGTCCAGACAGTTTGAAAAATGCCCGATATGAGTAGGCTATATCATAAAACCCATTGAAATAATGAAATTGAAAAACTCGGAATGTAATATAATAAATAAATGAAATTGAAAAACTAGCCATGCTACAGCTATCGTATAGTTGTACTAGGAATGTGTTGGCTCGACCGGAAAATGACCACACTCTCACAGAATACCAGCGTAAAATGCTGCTGTGTTTCCTATTGTGAGTGTAGAGAACCGGCGACCCTTTTTACTGGAAAGGAGGCATTCTATCTTAGTCCTCAGGTGTGAAATCGCATCTGCGTTTGTTTCTTAACCGAGGATAGATTTTAATGTCCATGGGCCACTGGATCCACTTACCATCAGGTGGAATGTGCGCTTGCTTGCCACCCTTATTGTCAACATATTATTATATTGTTACGATCGTTGAGGTTCGTGACAATAAAAATTGCCGATAGAATTACCTAAATTAACACTTTAATTCACTTTACACTAATTAAAGTTAAAAACACTAATAATTAATCACACTGATATACTTTATTCGACTTCAAGAAGTTTAGTTCTTCGGTTCGAGACTAGATGGCGCTAGTGCCGTCGACTTAAGCGCGTAACACTGCCCCCTCCTAAGACATGCTCGTCCCGAGCATTATCGGCCCCATAATAACGCGCCAGGCGATCCACATGGACGATCTTAGGAGTCCCCTTTGCGCCTTTCTGTAACGGCTCCGCAATGTCAAGGGATGTCCTATCCCGTGGTGCACCAACATTGTACAATTTCGATGCTCCTCTACTCCGTGTCTGAGGTCCCCTCACAGCCGCACAACTTGCACATGTACGACACCAATTCTCGACATCGTCACGATAATGGACCCAGTAAAACTGTTCTCGGACCTTCAGTAGAGTTCGTTTAACTCCCAGATGGACTCTTGAACGACCATTATGGCACAGCTGTAGAACATTCGGCACTTTAGCTTTAGGGACAACCATTTGTAAACGACAGCTGTCTCCTCGACCATTGTCCCATTTACGGCACAGGACTCCATCCTGAAGCAGCAAGCTGTCCCATTGGGCCCAATAGCTTTTCGTGGTTGAACTCATCGCTGAGACGTCCCTCCACTTAGGCTTGGTAGCACGGGCCTTCATCCATCCCAGAATCGGCTTGATGTCCGGATCTTCCTGCTGTGCATGTCGTAGGCCACCCTTCCACCCGTTGCTGAGGTGGTTTGTCCTGAGCATCCTCACGGATACCACTTCCTTACTCTCTTGCCTACTGCAATGGTTGCAATCTTCAGGAAAAGGTCTTCTTGACAATGCATCTGCGTTGCTGTTAGGAAAGTCGTATTCCTGCTGCTGCTGGGCGGTGCTGTTAGCCGCACTTCCTTTCTGAGACCGTTCACCTTCCCTTCCTAGGGTGTGCTTAGGGCAGCTGGACCGAAGATGGCCCCTTTCCCCACAGTCATAGCACCTAGGGCTGTATCCTTTATTGTGGTCGCGAACCGTAACTGCTGCAACCTCCCTGACGCGATGGGAACGATGATCCTGCCGCACGGCTTCCACCTCCAGTGCATGGGCCAAGGCGTCCTTAAGCGTCTTGTGGTGCCCGAGCCTCACAGCAGCTCTGACTTCCAGGTCGTGGATGCCGTCGATGAATGTCTGCACCAGGTTCCCTTCAATGAGCGCAGGTACAGACCGGTATGCTTTCCGCACCAGCTTCTCCACCTCTAGAGCCCACTGCTGCAGGTTTTCGTTGATGCGCTGCACGCGATCTTTAAGCTGCGCACGAAAGACATGTTCCAGGTGAGCGTCGCCATGTCTCGCCTCCAATGCCTCAAAGAGTTGCTCATAAGTCACTTCCTCACCGAGAGCTTCCAGAACTGTTAAGGCCTGTTCGCGCAGGCCTAGTGTGAGAGCAGTCATGGCCTGACTTTTATTCCAGTCGTTCGCCTTCATAACAGCCTTGAACTGGATTTTGTAGGCTGACTAGGAAGAGGTACCGTCGAACGGTGGCACCTTGAACCCACGTAGCGAAGGTGTTGTAGCTGCTACAGGAGCTGTAGCTCCATCTCCAAGTTTGAGTTCGTCCAGTGATTTCTTCATGTCAGCCATTACGTTGTTAACCCGATTGTTTACTTGGTCGATTCGGGTTTCAGCTTTCTCGGTTCGGGTTTCAGCTTTCGCGATTTGGGTTTCAGCTTCTGACAGGCGGTTGTCATGCTGAGCAACCCTGTCCTTCACCTCCTTGATCTCCTTCCCGAAGGTAGCGTGAAGATCCTTCATGAGGAGCATCTGCTCTTCCAACCGACGGGCCTGTTCCTCCTGTCCGTCCCGCAGCTGCTCTTCTAAACGACGGACCTGTTCCTCTTGTCCGCCTCGCAGCTGCTCTTCCAATCGACGGACCTGTTCCTCTTGTCGGCGAACTTGTTCCTCCTGTCGGCGAACCTGTTCATTCTGTCCACCCCGCAGCTGCTCTTCCAACCGACGGACCTGTTCCTCCTGTCGGCGAGCCTGCTCCTGCAGCATCACCATCAGAGCACCTAAGTCAGGTGCTGCAGATGTAGGAGCTACCGACGGGCCTGCAGCCGGTGGCTGGCCCTCCGACGTCTGCGGCGTTGCACCACCAAATCTTCGTTGGTCCGTCTCCTGCTGGCGTTGACTTCGGGTACGGACACCCTCCGTTTCCTCCTTAGGTAAAATCAGCATGACTTTATCCCACTTCTGACACCAATTGTTACGAGCTTGAGGTTCGTGACAATAAAAATTGCCGATAGAATTACCTAAATTAACACTTTAATTCACTTTACACTAATTAAAAAAAACTAATAATTAATCACACTTTATTCCGCTCCGAAGCTTCGCTTGTGTCGCCAACTCCAATACTTCCCCGATCTTGCAGCGCCTATTTACATAAATTAGCAGCGAAATATCCAGAATATTCAAGTAAACACGCGCAAGGTACCGAGAGTTCGTGTTTCGACTTCAAGAAGTTTAGTTCTTCGGTTCGAGACTAGATGGCGCTAGTGCAGTCGGCTTGAGCGCATAACAATATTATATTATATATTTGTCAACAGCGATTGACCGAGTTTTATGAATAATGTCCGTTACTTCTTAGGCAGAGTAATAAAAAGATAGGCTAGCTTAGGTTTTCTTTTTGATGTCATATATTAAATACAATGGCAATAAAGTTTTTTTAACAGGTATTTTTTCTTTGTAGCGCAAAAGCTCAGATGAAGTAAATTTTTTAAAAAATTTACTTCATCTGAGCGCAAAAGAAGGAATATCGCATTGCTGATATTTACACTGCAAAATGGTTTTTCTCTTCTTTTACATTTTTACACTTGTTAAGCCGGAATTAGTTGCGTAACCTGTTTTGTATTGTCGTTGTTCATATTGCCCCGGCATTATAAATAGTGCCCCGATTAATTACTTGATCCACAACATATGAGTACATACACCACGAGCAATAGACTCTCTAATTATGAGTAAAAGAGACCAAAAATAACATATGTGCAATTCAAACGCGGCAGAATAGCGTTTGAGTGGTCGAGATGACGTCACGCCAAGTAAACTGCGCAGGATGCCGCGGTGTTATTATGGAAGACAGCGCATTCATGAGGTGCGCAAAATGTAAGCAATATTTCGATATTATGTGCGCCAATTTTAG
This sequence comes from Parnassius smintheus behrii, assembly GCA_036936625.1. Classification (NCBI taxonomy): domain Eukaryota; kingdom Metazoa; phylum Arthropoda; class Insecta; order Lepidoptera; family Papilionidae; genus Parnassius; species Parnassius smintheus. The sequence goes on from JAUPFT010000022.1 coordinate 807,723, forward strand.
TGTGGAAGTGTTTGCAACAATGACATCAGAATTTAAAAAGATGTGGATATGTTTCGAATGCCGTAGCAAAATACCTAAGCTTGATAATTCACATACGCCAGTGCGCCAGCAGTTGAGTCATGATACGACTGCCGTTGATGATTGTTTGGATGTATCGATGCATACGCCAGATAATATCACGTTTTGAAACGGGAAACGTCCTGCGCAATTAGTGGCGACGAAATGTGACCCTTGTCCCCAAACCATGGCCCCTGTAGTACAAGAAATAAAGCAAATGCAGGACGACTTCGAATCGTGCCTTACCATGAAAATTTGCGCACTACTCAACGAGCAATTTAATGAATTTAACTTTTAAATTGAACGAAATTAAGACTTCGGTATTTGAAAAAATTTGCAATTTAACCAATAGCATTGACAAATTAGAAAAAATAATCCTAAAAATGGACAAAGATAATAGTGCATCAACGCAGGGATATGCAGCGGCGGTACAGCACCCATTGAACCTAGATAATGGGAAGACTAAGCCGAAAGTAAATTATTCTCTTAATGTCCTAATAATAGGAGATTTTAATTTGAATTCTTGTAGTGTTAATGTTAAGAATAATTTTAATTCATTTTCTGACTATTGTGGGCTTCAGCAACATAATATTGTGTATAACAAATATGATGGCATGTTAGATCTCGTGTTGAGCAATTTTAACCCGGAGCTGGTCTTAGTGTCCGAGGGTTCAGATCCCTTAGAACCAATTGATAAGTATCACCCTCCGCTGGAGGTGACGCTTAGGTTTCAGTGCGATGCGCAGGTCCAGCCCGGGAGCTGCTCCAAGCTGGAATTGGCGTAAAGCAGACTTTCTGGGCCTATACATGGCATTAAAAAGTATAGATTGGTCGGACATGTTTGTAATTGCAGACGTTGACGACCCAGTTGTGTTATTCTATCACCATATTTATAATTGTATCAGTGAATATGTTCCAACTAAATCCCCTTACATGCCGAATTATAAGTACGTATATCCAAAATGGTTTAATGCTGATATTATATGTAATATACGTAAAAAATATACTTACTTACTTACTTACTTATCTTAACGCACAATCCCTAACGGGGTAGCCAGAGAGAACAGATCGCCAAGTGTCACGATCCTTACATACCTCTTTCGCTTCTTTCAGGTTCATTAACTTCTTCATACATGCACGTCTAGGTATCCGAGCACTCTTGACCCTCCCCTCTTCGAGCAATTTGCTCACATGGTCTTCGAAAGTTAGTCTCGGTCTACCTCGACACCTTTTAATATTTACTTTCGCTCTATATATTTTCTTCACCATTCGGTCTTCACTCATTCGTTCAACGTGCCCAAACCATTGGAGTACGCCCCTATCAATTTTTGTGATAAGGTCATCTTTCAATCCTGCTATATTGCGAATCTCTTCGTTTCGCTTTCGGTCGGCTATGGTAACGCCACACATTTTACGAAGAGATCGCATCTCCACTGCATTCAACTTGCTTTTATGCTTCTTCTGGCATACCCAGGTTTCGCTGCCATATAACAAAATCGGTACCAATACTGCGTTATGTATTGCAAGGCGTGCACTCTTCACCACGCTTTGCCTTTTTACTAATGCATTCAGGGCACCATTGACTTTGTTTCCGGCAGCGACACGCCTATCCACATCCAAATCACATCTTCCATCCCGGCTGAAAGCACTCCCCAAGTATACAATTTCATTTACCTGTTCTAGACATTCCTGATTTACCCATATTTCACATTTCGCTCTCTCTTCGTCCTTTTCAAATACCAGAACCTTAGTTTTATTAGCATTCAAACGGAGACCTTTAATTTCACATTCCTCTTTCATACACGTGACTAATGCCTGCAGTTCTGCTTCTGATGGTACAATAAGCACTGCATCATCAGCATACAGCAGATAATTAACTTTTATGTCACCCAATTTCACACCCAAACAGCTATCTTTCAGCTTCTGTAAACAGCTGTCGAGATACAGTATGAACAGCCAGGAAGACATGACACAACCCTGTTTTACGCCCGCTTGGACGCTAAACATGGGTGACAGGTCATGCCCTACCCGCACACAGGCTTTACAGTCGTAGTAAAGTGACTGCACAGCCCTTAACAATCGACCATCCACACCATATCCCGGCAACAGTTCCCACATTTTCTTCCTTATAACCTTATCAAATGCTTTCTCCAGATCCACAAAAGCACAGAAAATCCTCTGGTTAACACTCAGAAGCTTCTCCGTGATCATGCGGAGAGAAAACATTTGATCCGTGCTTCCTCTTCCAGGTCTAAATCCGCATTGTGCCTCCCATAAGAATCTTTCCGATTTCTCTTGCATCCTACGTGTCAAAACCTTCGAGTAAACTTTACTTGCTAAACTGGTCAAGCTGATCGCCCGATAGCACCCGCAGTCAAAATGTGAACCTTTATATTTCCCTTTATATAAAGAACCTTTATATTTACCTTTATATAAAGGCACAATGACTGCGGATCGCCAATCATCCGGGACATTTCCCGTCCACCAGCACAAATTGCACAGCAGATGAAAGCTGTCCCAGACGCGAGGCCCACCGTACTTGACCATTTCAGCAGTAACTCTGTCTAGTCCCGCAGACTTACCACATTTCAAACTTCGAATCGCACGTTCAATCTCTTTCATGCTGATGACCTCAGTGTCATCGAGGTCCGTGTCTGGCATGCCAGTCACGGCGTCACCCCCGGATCCTTCACTAAGATCATGACACGCATACATTTCTCTATAAAATTCACTCCATCGCTGCATGACGTCCGATTTTTCTGAGAGGACGTCATTGGTTCTCGAAAGCACTTTGTTCATTCTTAAGGCTGTCGCACCACTCCGTGACCTTCCAACCTCTTTCCAGAAGAGTTTGGAGTTTTCCTTAAAGTTGCGCGACAACCTCTCGTCCGCTTCTATTCTACACCTTTCACGTACTTCCTCAATCAATGTTTTCGCATGAACTTTCTGCAGCTTATATCTTTCTTTCATCTTCTCTCTCAAATGCTCATCGTTACTAGAGGCTAAGTAGTCTAACCATGCTTTTTTCTTCTTTTTTACAGCTTCTCTCACTTCATCATTCCACCATGCATCTTTTCTTTTACTACTACCTCTTTTTGTCGTTCCACATACTTCTTCCGCTGCACTTACCATTCCATCCCTAAGGTTCTGCCATGTTCTCTCCACACATTCTTTCCTGCCATCGATGGTGTCAAGCTTTTCGGCTACCCTTGTGTGATATTTGTCCCTAGTATCCGTTTCCTGAAGCTTCCAGCTTCGGATGCGACGTAAAAAATATTATCATTTGAAACGGTATAAGGCTGAAGGTAAAGAGTTCAACAAGGAATTATTTAAATACTATAGATGGCATGCTGAAAACTTGATTGACAATGCATATAAGCAGCACTTACATCTGACTCAACAAAATATAATTGACGACCCGGCCAAATTCTGGGAGTACGTTAAGAATAGGAAGAATCGGAGAAAAAGAGAATCGAAGAAACGGATAGCATATGAACGCTTATTCTTCCAGTGGTGTCGAAGTTGTTGGGCAATCTGCGGCCGACGCTTTTGCGAACTATTTTAGTTCGGTATATCAGAACAAAGTTCCTGAACTGGACCATGTTGATGCGGTACGTGCCGCAGATAGTCAATATGACTCCACCTGTATCACAATAAATACTATTGATAATACCAAGTTGAAGGAAGCAGTAAGGCGGCTAAAACTGAGGTCGACGTGTGGCCCTGATGGTATCCCTGTTTTTTTAGCAAAGGACTGCATACACTCCACTCCTGTCCACTCCTGTACCTCTTTAACTTGTCACTGACTCAGTATAAGTATCCAGAAATTTGGAAAGTTTCTAGGGTTACTCCGGTTCCAAAAACTGATGGTGAAAATGACGTTTCGTCTTTTAGACCGATTGCAGTCTTGTCAGTCTTTGCAAAATTATTTGAAATTGTCTTATGTCAGCAAATTAATAAGCAAACTCAAAAATTATTGCATGATAGTCAACTCGGTTTTCGAACTGCCCGTTCTACAACTACCAATCTTGTGTCTCATCTTGACTATACATATGCTGAATTGGATGCTGGTAGGCAGGTGGATGCTGCGTACTTCGATTTTAAGAAAGCATTTGACCTGGTCGACTACGATATCTTGTTGCGTAAATTGGCGGTGATTGGCTTTGCCCCGGCACTCGTCAAGTTTTTTTCAAATTACTTACGTGATCGACGTCAGTTTGTTAAAGTGGGTGCATTTGAGTCTAGTGACTATTACACAAGATCTGGAGTGAGCCAGGGAAGTACGTTGGGGCCTTTGCTCTTTCTTATTTTCATTAATGACTTACCGAATAGCGTGACTGCCTCCAAATGTCTGTTGTTCGCGGATGATCTCAAGTTAAGCCTAGGTATAGATGACCCGTCTGACTGCGAGTCATTGCAAAGAGACATCGATGCGGTTATGGAGTGTACTAAATCATCTTCCGTTTAGTAGTAGTAAATGTAAAATAATAACATTCACGCGTAAACACTGTCCACTAAAAAAAGAATATAAATTATCTGACACGCCCTTAGTAAGGGTAAGTGAAATTCGTTAGGATTATTGTTAGACGCTAAACTTGACTTTCATAACCATGTGACTACTGTATGTAAAAAGACCAGTAAATTGTTTGGCTTCGTTATTCGCACTTCTTCACAGTTTGATAGATTAGAGGTCGCTTTGGTACTTTACAATGCATATGTTCGTAGTAAGCTTGAGTACGGTGCCATTGTATGGAATTTCTATGAGGAAAATATATTTTGATGATAGAGAGAATACAGCGCAAATTTGCACGATGGCTATATAAACAGAAATACGGTTACTACCCCTATCTATATCCGTCCTTATTTGTTAATGGTATGGTGGGGTTGGACACGCTTAAACTTAGGCGAACTATGCAGTTGATAACACACTACCTAGCAGTCATCCATAATCGTATAGATAGTCCGATGATATTAAGTAGAGTAGGGTTGTTGGCTTCGAAGCGGCTGGGCTGTGATGTGGAGGGGACGGTGGCACCACGGCGGCGGCCTCACCTTCTGTGGCAGCCGCCCGCGCGCACCAAGTACGGCGCTCACGTGCCCACTTCTCGTGCTATACGGCTTATCGGAGACATGCTCGCAGATTATAACGAGACCGATTCATTTGCTGATAGCTTAGGGCAACTGTGTAATAAAGCCCTTCTATTTTTGACATCCCATTTTGACAAATTGTAATATTATTAGTATTCTCTTAATCCTATCTTATGTAATCAATCTGACAATGACATTTTGCTTAATTTATTTGACTTTTAATCTATTTGGCATGTATTTTTTTTGGTATTTAGTTGATCTACTGGACATGTATTCTTTAATTTGTTTGACCTTTTGACATGTATCTTGTATTATTACTATTATTTAAAACTGAAATTTGTTAATTAGCATGCTGTCGTTTTGGGCAAACTGTAAGCCAGCATGTACACTGTTTTTAAAATATAAATAAATAAATAGAAATTTTATTTATTTTTATTATTAATTTATTGAGGCCAAGATAATAGGAAACACTGTATACTGTATTCCATCTCATTCTTTCGCAGTCTAATACATATATATATATGTATATATATATAAACGCTGCTCAATTTTAAGATGTCATAAGTCTCGTGTTGTCTCTGAGAGACTGCGACACCGCGAGACTTAACATCTTAAAATTGAGCAGCGTTTGAGTTTGGCGGTCAGTCCTATAGATTTTTACTATGTTTGTTTCTTTTAAAAAGGAACACTATTCCTATTTTCATTTTATCAAGTTTCAAATCTAAGTGATTTCAAAAAAGCTTCCACATTTGTGGTAAAAATAATATAAGTTGTAACTCACATAGAATCCTAGTAACGAGTCGCCGAGCTCCTTCCAGGGCTTAGTGCGTAGACACTGGAGGATCTCGTGCGAGGAGTTGGAGGGGCAGCCCACCAGCTGCGCCTGTCTCACAGCCAGACGGAACAGCTCACGTGGACTGGACCCCGGCACCACGGGGGATGCGCTCATTGATATCCCGCGGTGGAACAGACCTGCACATGGGAGAGCCACGCTGCAGTTATAGTATGGTTGTACAACATCCAACCATTCGTGCTGGTTCGACTTGAATAATAATAATAATAATACTTTATTTTCAAAACTTGCATAACTATCACATTTATAAATAACTATTCTATGATCTATACCTAGTTCACAAAGATGGATGGATGAATGGATGGAATGCTCACAGAAAACGTAAAATAGCAGGTTAATGCTGCTGTGTGGTGGTCGTATGGTGAGTGTAGAACACCGGAGACCCTTTTTACTGGAAATGAGGCAGGCAGGCTTAGTTCTCACGGGTGACAACGTATTTGGATTTTGATTCTTAATGAAGGATTGATGTAGATGTCTATATATGAAACACAAAATCAGGAGTTTTTTTGAAATAGAATAAGTGTGACAAACACACAGATATCTATAAATTTACATCTACATTGATCCTCGATTAAGAATCAAAGTGCAGATGCGCCTTCACTCCTAAAGAATTCGTTCCACGTTTCCAATAAAAAAGGTCTCCTGTTCTCTACACTTGTCATATGGAACACAGCAGCATTAAGTTGCTATTTTACACTGGTATTCTAGAATATGTGCTTATTTGTCACACTCAATCTTTAAAAAATCTCCAATGTCACTGCTAGACTACGATCCAATCTACTAATCTAGTGATAAAGGTATTGTCTGTTTGCTTAATAAGTATATTCAGGAAGGCTGTTTCCCTGACTGACTGAATTTTGTCAAAGTCACTAGTCTGTAAAGCGTTCTACCATCTCAAAAATTTTTGACAAAATTTTCCATAAGCGCCTTAGTTCACTTCACACAAATACCTCTCAGATAAGTATGGTTTCACATTTAAATCAAACCCCCTTTCAGAATTAATTTATCCAATTAGAACTCAAAATCACTACAAACCAAAAACATATAGCCCTTAGAGTTTTTATTGATTTAAAGAAGGCATTCGATACCGTAAATCATGAAATACTATTGTTTAAGTTTTCTCCGCTCGGTGTTACTTGATCAGCATTAAATTGATTTATTCGTATCTTACAAACCGTTGTCGAATAATTAAAATATAAAAACATATTAGCAGTCCCAAGCCTGTCATTAGGGTGTCCTCCAAGGGTGATTTTGGGGCCGTTGCCGTAGTATGTTTAATACAAACATCGGGGAAAAAGTTTCTTCGTGTTTTGTTTGTACGAAATTGAAGAATAAAGCTCTCTGGATGTACTGTTTGTATCTGGCTGGTTTTTATATCAATACATATAGAACATTAACAAAAAAAAAGAAAAAAAGGAAAAAAAACACTTTCCCGCCATTTTTCAATTGTTTTTCTGTACAAAGAAATTCGATACTTTCTGAAGTTTTATTATAAAAAAGGGAAAAATGCATTTTTGAAAAGACTGATCACCAGGTGGATCATCCACAGCAAGAACGTGCGAAAACATCATGTCAATCAATCACTGGTTCGCAACACCCCCCTCACGCGAGCGATACACATTTGGTAGCTGAGAAGTTGGACTTACTTTCGTGTTCACGGAGTGAGTTCGCAAAAGTGACATTATTTACAATATGTTATTCTTAAATTGTATTATACAATTGATAGTAATGTATTGTCATTGAAATTAATTATTATGTATTGTTATTTAAATTAATTATTGTGTTGTAATTAGTAATCTTTTACCATTTGAATTGTTACTTTTTGAATTGTGATGCTACATTTATCGATTTAGGTTTTCCCTGTAATGGTAGATGTTAGTAGGGAATATAAATAAATAAATAAATAATAAATAAATGTTCAAAGGGCAGTCGAGCTCTAAAGACTGTAGCGAAACCCGGATTAACACGCAATAAGGTGATACTGTGTGTATGGTGGGATTGGAAGGGCATCGTTTATTATGATTTTAACCGCCGGGCAAAACCATCGATTCAAATTTATACTGCCAACGACTAACTGTTAATGCATCCATCATATAGTTCTGACTTTGCACCCTCAGATTTTTACCTGTTTCGGTCTCTACAGAATTCTTTAGTAAGTGTTACGTTAACATCAAGACAGGACTGTCCAAACTACTTTACGTACGTAAGATTTCTACGGCAACGGGATTATGTCACTACCTACAAGATGGTAACAAGTTATCGGACATACTGGCACATGCACATTATAATTAAATGTAATTAATCTTTGAAAAAAAAAAATGTCTTGGATTTTTTCCCCGACCTTATATACAAATAAAATTAACTCCTAAGGCTTAAATGAGCATATCTTATTGTATGCGGATAATTCCTGGCCCTGTTACTTCGGTCACATCGTAGATCCTACTGGAGGAGAGTTCCAGAAATAAATTAACCTCATGCAAGAATGGTTCTCATGCAATGTGTTTAATTGCCGTTCGTTGTAAACGTCTTTTGCGCAAAAAGGTTGTCTGAAAGAAATAGTTTACAGAGCGATAAGGCAGCCTGTTGTACCTTCTATCTAATTTATTTCATTTGTTTTCGTTTGGACATAACGTTAAGGGGAAATATAATGTCAAATGGCTTAGCAAGATCCTTCGTTATGCCGAAAATATTGCAGCATCAATTTTGAAATAAATATATGGTAAAGTTGAGGATTAATGTTAAGGATTATGTTAGACGAAAACACGATTTCGTAAAATATTCTCGATAGAAAAAAAATCCAAAGTTACCTCCAAAATAAACAATAAACCGCTGTTATACATAAAATACTTTAAATAAGTTCATGAAACTTTGCACACTAACTGAACTAACTATAAAGCAGTGCTTATGTTATTTACTTTTTTTAAAATACCATTATTTTTACTGTAAAAAGAAATTACCTAAACTATTGGCCTTTTGAAGCGTGATTCCTGCAGCACGGTCACTTCGCCTCGGCCTTTGGACGGGGAGGTTGTGTCGCTTACGATCAGAATATACATTACGCAACAGTACGACGTAAAATTAAAATGGGAAATAACCGTGATAAAAATAAGAAGCGGCTGGCTTGGCGTTAAGAAACAGGCATAAATATGATAAACCTAATGAAATAAGTGTCTAACGACCTTTGTAGTGATTACAAATATGTCGGTACATAGCATACGACGCGCGGGCAAGTGGGGACGAAATTAGAATTTGAGCTGACTTACTCTATCCTCTTAAAGAACATATTTATTGATTGATGCGCAGTTGAAAGTGAAATACAGCTTGAATATTTTACAAACCTAAAAATTTAAAGAATCGCGGTCGAACTTGGGCCACCAGATTACCACTACCACTGAGCTTCAGTGTGAGCGTTTGCATCCGCGCAATCTAAGAGTATCGAGCAGTGACCAGTGAAGGTACCTTTGGACATGGGCGAGATCATGTGCAGCATGACAGAGATGGATCCTGCGCTGCATCCAGCCAGTGTAACTTGTCCAGGATCCCCTCCAAAAGCAGCGATGTTCTTGTGAAGCCAGCGCAGCGCAGCCACCTGATCCTTGAAGCCGTTGTTGCCCGGTGCCAGCTCATCACCAGTGCTCAGGAACCCTGGTCATTATCCAATTATTATGAAAATATCCTCGTTTATGTCGTAAAATATAAATGACTAATATAACAAAAGTAAGAGTAAAGTGTTGCCTCACCAAGAGAACCGAGACGGTAGTTAATGGTGACCAGCACAAGATCCCTATCCAGCAAGTAATGTGGACCGGCCAGGTCACTGCGACCCGTCATGGAGTAGAATCCGCCCGCGTGGATGTAGAAGATGACTGGCAACAGTTTTGAGCTGGAAAATATACATGGTTACGATACCGACTGGAATAGACGGTAGATTTTAAGCACGTTTTTTACATGGTAGAACCATAAAAGTAAAAAAGTAAAGTTACAGCCTATATACGTCCCACTGCTGGGCTCAGGCCTCCCCTCATTTCTGAGAGGGTTTAGGGCAAGGAAGTGTCCGCCGCACTGCCCAAATGCGTGTTGACGAACTTCACATGTCTTCGAAATATTTTTTTTCTTATTCCTCAGACATGCAGGTTTCCTCATGATGTTTTCCTTCACCACCGAGCACGTGGTAAATCAGCACCCAAAATTGCAATTAACAATTTCATTGGTGCCGGCGGGGATCGAACCCGGGTTACTCGCGTTCTGTTATATTTACAGCGAGCGGTAACCACTGAGCTACCACGGCTCGGTAGAGCCATGCTGCAGTTATATTAGTAGTATAGTTGTAGCTCGAATGGGTCGGCTCGACCGGGGTAGGACCACGCTCTCACAGAATACCATCGTAAAATAGTAGCTTAATGCTGCTGTGCTTCGTATGGTGAGTGTAGAGAACCGGAGACACTTTTTACAGGAAATGAGGCAATCCATCTTAGTCCTCTGGGGTGAAAACGCATCTGCATTTCGATTCGTAATCGTGGATAGATGTAGATATCTATAGGCCACAGCAACCACTTATCATCAGGTGGACTGTGTGCTAGTTTGTCACCCTATCCTTTAAAAAAAAACCATCATTTCCTACGATGACTTCGACCGGACCAGTTACAAGACTCCAGTCAGTAATTTATTATTGGGGCGATGGATACGCTTTTACAACAAAATCTTAGAAAATATACAAAATTTCACCTGTTTAAAGTGCAAAAACTTTATAAAACTAAGTTTGTATAAAAAGGGTTATTATATTATTAAGGAATTTATGGATTATAATAACCCCCACCACGAGCGAGCATCGACACTAGCAAACGGCCCCCGGTCCCCGGGGGCCCCGTTATTCCTGGCCACGGTGGCGACCATGGTAACGGCGGGGCAGGGGGCAGGGTGTGTTAAGAATCCCCGGTGGAGTTCTTAGCAGAGGTGGAGGGATAGCAGTTATAAGAATGTAAAACATTCCTATAGCTGTTGTTATTTCCCATAGTTCCTGAAATTGCAAAATTGAAAAAAAAATAGAAATAATATACTTATTTTTAATTTAAACTAAATTAAAAATAGAAAAAAGTCAAGCGTAAATGTAAGACAAAATGTTGAAATAAAGGTGTGGAAGGTACTTTTAGAATAATAAAAGAAAAATATTTTTAAAAATTAATTAAATATGTTTTTGTTTATTTTCCTTATTATTATTATTATATTTTTGTACCTGTTATGGGTGGGCGTGTACACGTTGACACGCAGACAGTCCTCGTCCACGTAGTATCCAGGCGGCGCGGGCAGGGGACATGCCGGGCCTTCCTGACTTGCGTCCACTAGCTCAGAGTACTTCTCAATCAGCTTCGGTGGCTGGAACATCACACAAATTGTAACACTTACCAGAGTAACTGAAGATTATAAAATTGTATCTGGGTGGCTTTTATTATACAATACGAACGTATGTCCCTGTTGTCTCCCCAGATATTTTAATAGAAAATAGGGGAAAATAGGGGCCACACGAGCACACAGGCCACTTGATAGTAAGTGGATGCTATGGCCCATAAACATATACGTTTATCCTCGATTTATTATCAAAATGCAGATGCGTTGTCACCCCTGGGGCTAATATGGAATCTTTCGTTTCCACTAAATAGGGTCTTCAGTTCTCTACACTCACCATACGAAACACAGCAGCGTTAAGCTGCTATTTCACACTGGTATGTGAGAGGGTGGTCCTGCCCCGGTCGAGCCGACCCATTTCTACTACAACCATAATATAGCGGCAGCATGGCTTTACCACGTATAAAAAACTTTAGCTTGTACTGATAATATCTATGAAAAATTGCTGACGAAATCATCATCTCGTATTTAACTGTTTTTTTTTCAGCTGAAATAGATCGAATTATAAAAAATGTTCCCTCTTATATCTATGTTTTGCACATGCTTAACAAAAAACACAGATTAATTTCAAACTAATGCAAACATTATCATCATTATAGGCAAATTATACTAATTAGAAGGTTACTTTTCAAGATAATCAGTTTTTTACAGTGTATATTTGAACTTGTAGGTGGCTGTGTTACCTGGAACCGTAGGGGTCCAACTGGAGGTTCAGCGTACCGAATGCCGCGGTATGCCTCGAAGGGTCGTCCGCGACGCGTCACCATCATGGAACCCTTGATGGTGCCCGAAGGTGTAATTACTATTGGAGACCCGTCTGCAGGCGGTGATGAAGCTACGTGAACACATAAGTGCAGAGTGAACTTACCACTTACACAATAAAAAAGGTATATTTATATGTATATACATTTTTTTGTAACTTTTAGTAAATTAATTATCTATGTAAAGCAGTGCGTTAGTTGCGAATGTGAGTACCAATAAAAACCATTATTGGTTTAATGGTGCAAATCAAGCAAATATGTAAGAATACTTTTGATAAATAAATATAAAAAATTAAAAAAATTAAAAGTGCGGCTTCCATAGTTGCCACGCTTGGCAAGGAGGTTGGCAACAACAGATATTTTTTTATAAAAGCCTAAATATAGCCATAAATTTCACAAGGCCAAATATTCCGACACGGAACACTTATTTTGTAGACCATACAAATAATAGTTCCGAGCGGGATTCGAACCCGCAGCCCTTATCGCCATAACTCATTGCTAACCACTGTGCCACGGAGCCGTCATAATTGTTATTGTTGTTATTGTGAAGTCTCTCTCTCTGTCGCCTCTTACTTAACTTACGGGACGATGTGGGAGAGTGAATACTCACACCACCACTACCCTGGGAGTTGTACCCTTGTAATTTTTTACGATATATCAACTTTCATAGGCTTAACTAACAAAATAACTGATTTTCCATATTCCGAACTTTCAATCCCTATTTTGCCCTTGGAGTTTTCAAAATGTTTTTAAAATGTGTTTTTAGGGTTCCGTTTCTCAAAAGTTTCTCAGACTGAGAAAACAGGTCCACTTTAATGCCCGTCCGTCTAAAATATTGTCAGGATCCTTTATCTCACGAATGGGTAGAGGTATCTACTTCATATAAGTTATAATTAATATCAAATACCAAAGTCTACAGTCCCTTGGAGGTGTAAAAAAATTCAAGCTACTTATTTAACACAATCAAAAGATGCATCACATATTTATTTTATTACTCACTAACTCACTCATGAAAACCTGTAGGATACTTCCCGTTTACCAGAATGATAAAAAAAATTTATGAAAAAAATTGATGAAAAACTTATTTTGGCTTGACCCGGAATTCAAACGCGGGGAGACCTCATCAACAAACCGCGTCTACAACCACTATACCAACGAGGCGGTCAAAATACAATATACATACATACAAAATTTGTCATACGCAAAGTTCAAATATTTTATTAAACTCAGTTTGTATAAAAAGGGTTATTATAATATTAAGGAATTATATTAATTGACAAAGTTTCCCTGATGAGGATAAGTTTGTCGGTAAATACATTTGTAAATAAAAATTACACGTGAGCACATCACGTGTTTTGTGCATAATGAAAGAAAGAAACATTTATTCGACCACACAAAGAACAGGAAATTCGAAATGATTTGTCAAGTCTTATTTCAGCTTATTGCTGTAAGAGTTTTATACGTGTTAGAGCCATGCTGCAGCTATATTATGGTTGTTGCACGAATGGGTCGGCTCGACCCGGGAAAACTCCCGCTCTCACAGAATACCAGCGTAAAATAGGAGCTTAACTTAACTGCTGTGCTTCGTGTGGTGTGTGTAGAGATCCGGAGACCCTTTTTTACTGGAAGCGAGGCATTCCATCTTAGTGCTCAGGGGTGACAACGCATCTGCATTTTGATTCTTAATCATCCACTTAGATCACATCAGATGGACTGTGTGCCCGTTTGTCACCCATATTCCATAAAAAAGTGCTGTCTCTGTACTAAAGGACATCATAATTTTTTTTATTGAAGAATACGTTATCGCCACACTAGGATATTCTCCTGTTTCGTGGAGGCAGTTTACAAACGTGCGGAAGTCGAACCCTTGGCCCTTAACGCCGCAACTCAATGCTGCCCCATGGAGTAGCTGTACCATGTGAATATGTAGCTGGTAGCTGTACTATGTTGAATGTACCATTTAATATTTTTACCGTCAGCAATTGTAGGGATTTGAACACCAACTTTTATAATGAATCAAACCATATCACACAATTGTTTTCGGTCTGTGTCACAGATTTAAATTTAATCTTTCAATTTCTATCTATAGGTATGTTTATTGTTTAAATGAAACTAGTTTTTACTAGTCGTGGTAAACTATGACATCGGGACGTCGAACGTATCCAAAGACTACAATATTATATACGGAAAAACATATCAGTTCTCCTCGTGATCACGGTTGATGTAAAGTACTCGAAACTTTGGAAATATAAAATAAATTAATATACCTACGCGATGAAATCCGTAAAATGTAGTTTCACTTTAATGTGTAGTGTTTGCGTAAATATAAGAAAATATTATAAGTATACATTGTTCATGTCTTTGAAAACGTATTAAAATTTACTCTTTGAGTGTTATGTTATAAGCATCAAAATTCTAAATTACCGTTATTCGCAAAACTCCTGCAGTCTTAGTGAATATTCTGATGCTTTAATTAAAATTTCATTCATTAATTCAAAATTGTATTCCAAAATTGGAAAATTGGTTTGAATGAATGAAATGAAAATGAAAATGCGAAGAGACCAAGTCGAAGAAGAGACGTACAGACATTGTGGAACATACGCTGTCTTCTCTCCGTATGAGGAAGCTGAACTATTTGTCACGGATAGGATTATGCTCGTAGTTTCTATGCGTAATAGAATTCGTTTCGTGAAAAACTACCCATAGCACAACTAGAAATGTTACTTCTCGACCCTCACTAGATGGTAGTGATAACTTAGTAAGACAAGTTTTTTTTCTTGGTATATAATAAAGGATATATTGTATTATAAGGCTTGCAGGAAGTCGATGGATATAGGATACTCAGGACCGTGCTTTGTATGCCACAAAGCATTACATCCTTGGAAGATTAGTTAATTTGTGAAGCTGGTTTGGAATAATGGTGAAAAGGTGGCATGGCAGGAAGCATTCTGAAGAAGGTATAGTCTGAAGCCTATAAGGATATTACAGCGTAAACGCCTTGTCACAATCTCCCACTGCTTACAGTTCGATGGTAAAATCCAGTTTAAAAAACCCTACGCAAGAGTAAGTAAATTATAGATTTAAGTAGATAATAGAGAGACATTCACTGTAAATGCGGTCTATTTCTAATCTCAACGCCCGTCACTTAACCTGATCTTCGGCTTAACGTGTCCAGTTTTTGCCAGCAGTATATCGTGCAAGTCGTCGGTTCATCTAGC
This sequence comes from Parnassius smintheus behrii, assembly GCA_036936625.1. NCBI lineage: Eukaryota > Metazoa > Arthropoda > Insecta > Lepidoptera > Papilionidae > Parnassius > Parnassius smintheus. The sequence goes on from JAUPFT010000022.1 coordinate 823,103, forward strand.
ATGGGAGAACGTTTGGGACGTTGATATTTAAATATATCCTTCTAATAACTATTCATATTGAAAACCACTTCTCCAATTGTTTATTTTTATTAGAACATGGGTGACAAGCGAGCACATAGTAAGTGGATGCTGCGGTCCAAAAATATCTACATCCATCCTTGATTAAGAATCAAAATGCAGATGCGTTGTCATCCCTGAGCATTAAGGTGGAATGCTTCATTACCAGTGAAAAGGGTCTCCTGTTCTCTACCCTCCCCATAAGAAACGCGACAGCATTAAGCTGCTATTTGACGCCTTTATTCTGTTAGAGCGTGGTGCAACCCCGGTCGAGCTGACCCATTCTACTATTTAGGAATTATAAATTGTTTTAAGAAGAAAAAACCTAATTAGTTAAATTACGTTAAATCACTGATTCGACAAGCGGTGCTTAGTATAAAGATAATTTAATCACTAACGTTTTAATAATGAATGAGGAAAACATATTTGTATGGCGGGAAAACCGTTGATTCCGCCTCGCCTCGCCTTTACTTCTATCGTCTCGCAGGTCGCGTGCGCATACTCTATGTTTACAAATAGTTCGGATACGCAGTGCCTCGTGAAGAGAGATACATATTCTATTTCATCGACTGCCTCGTGGTCTAGTAGTTGTAAGCGCGAGTGCTGATTATGAGGTCCCGGATTTGAATCCCGGGTCGTGCTAACAAAAATCAGTTGCTGAGATTTTCTGTCAAGAAATTTTCAGTTAGCGGTGTCTCACAGCCGTGCCTCGGAAAGCACGTAACCCCGTTGGACCTGCGCCTGATCATGACCTCTCCGGTCGTTTTACCGTCCCATCGGACTATGAGAGTGAGGCAATAGAGGGTGCACCTGTGCTTGCGTATACACTTGGGCACTATAATCCCGTCCTGCGCCGATGACTCCGTTGAGGCTGGCCGCCGTGCCCGAAATTTGGTGTGGAGGACATTATTTAAACACAACTTACACAAAGCAAAAATACATTACAAAGCAATAATATATGTATGTATATAAATTAGACATAGTCGAGCCATTTCGAAGATTTATTGTAATTGTAGCAGGAATGAGTTGGCTTGACTGGGATCTATATTTCGTAAGGTAGGTTTAGAGAATCGAAGACCCTTTTTACTGAAAACGAGGCGGTCCATCTTAGTTCTCAAGTGTGACAACTGTTATCTGATATGTTATAGGTACTGCATACTTTATATGAATGTTATATATAGGTATAGGTAGGTCCTATATATTTTATTTAACATATTTACTTGTAAGCTAAACTCATGAGATTATAATGTTTAAATATTGATATTTGTTGTTCCCAAGTTTACCATTCCTAATTGTATCTTAGAATAAGTTAAGGATAAGGAATCCTCACTTGATAGCTTCCTACACTATTAAAGCGAATTCTTCAATCCCTTAAGTCATCCCCCTCCACCAGAGAGTCCTAAACCGTTCTTAACACACGTACAAACACTACACTAGTACCTGTAACTGTGTCTTTAACCTGTGCTAGTAGGTACGTTAAAGACACACCGCGTTCGCCAGCGAACGCGAGGTCACAGACACACCCCGTGCACGAGATTCAACCCGTGATGACCCCAACGAAAACGGGTCGAAAAGACTAAAAACACCCCGTGTTTTTAGTCTTTTCGACCCGTTTTCGTCGAGGTTCAGACCTCCTTCTGAGGGGCCCCCCAAGCCGAGATCAAGCCCCCCCCCCCCTCTAGCTCGAGGAGCCAAAAGCAGAGGCCACAGGGCCAACAGCGTACGCTTACCGAAAAACCCTCAAATCAGTTCCATTTCTAACTTTAAGATATAGAACATAATACAGAGAGTATTCTATATGTTAGGTTAGTTTAAATTATGAAATAAAATTATCCTTAAAATAATTTTTATTCTTGCCACATAACACAGCGTATCTGCATTATGATTCTTAACTTAGGATAAATGTAGTTGTCTAGAGCCTCAGCATCCGCTTACCATCAGGTGTATGCTCGTTGCCATCCTTATTCTTTAAAAAGTACAATTAAAACTCATAATTTAATTGTTATTTAAAAAGATATGTCTTTTACTACTTACCTATATATCACTTATTTTAATGGACGTGTCTATCTACATTTAATACTGACTAATCTAATTTGCAAAGTAGAGTATAAAAATCTCTATGTTTAGCGTATTTGTTTTTGTGCGCTTAGTTTTTGGCGCCGATTTTAATTTTTTTATTAAAAAAATACAATCAAATGTTTTATTTCGGAAAGTCGTTACCTATAACTGTTAAAAAACTTTATTACGCGGATCTTATTTCATTAATTTTGAACATCTTTATTTTTTTAATTTTGAAGTCAAAACCTGGTCAAGGAGTCTAAATGATAATGCTTTATTTCCAAGCACTATGTATGTGAGGTATTATTCCCATATTTGTAGATGATTGAAATTGATGATATAAATTTTCCATAACGTGATGGGAAACCACTGCTTGTTATAAATGCCTATAAAGCTCTGATGCGATGCACGTAAGTGCTATTTTAGTAAAAGTGTGTAGGTGTACTATAGGTGTACTATAATACAAACATTTTATAAAATCTTTTAAACTCGAGGAGTTTAAACTAATCTATGAGACAAATGGACTAAAAATCTATTTCAAAAATATAATGTTTGTTTATAAATATTCTAAAGGTAACTGACACAGTGACACATAAGATAAATTGCAAAAAAAAAATAACAAAGGAAGTAACCGTGGAAGTACTTAAATGAGTTCACCTCGTTGATATCGTTTATGAATGGATCGGTTTTCCCCAATGACTAAAAGTCTATGTTTATATACTAGACCGGCAATTCATTTAAAACAAACACCGTGTCGCAGCTGCGGCTCGCGCGGACGTGGAGGGGGGGGGGGGTAGCTGGCACGGTGAATATGCCACGCAGTTGTATGTTCATTTACAGCACTTACTGTTTTAAACCAAAAACGAAATAAAATTTCATACTTATCTCAAATAAACTTGAAATCGCGTCGACAAAGTGCGCACATAATCATGACAGCGTCTTGATTTCTTAAATTTACGCGAACACTACACATTGAATAAAACTAAATTTACGGATTCTATCGCGTTTATTTAACTGATATTACTTATTTTTAATTGAATGAATTGAAATTGAATTGAACAATGACATTGGGACGTCAAACATCTCAGTCCCGCCCGTGACCATAGCACCCGAAACGTCGGGAATTAAAAATAAGTAAAATCAGTTAAATAAACGCGATAGAATCCGTAAATTTAGATTTATTCAATGACAGCGTCTTGTTGCAAAATCAATGTTAGCATAGAGTTGTATTTCTTATATACCATAGTATTTATATATTATTTGAAAATTGTTATTGTTTTTAACCGTCTTTTTGAATAAACGTAGACAGATTCTTTTCGTTTTTAAGGTTCCTCACATACACGGAATTTGCTCTACGTCGTAGAGATGTTCTATATTTCTACATTCAAGAATTGCACATGAATAAAACTTTGACACGGAGTTATTAATTATCATTTTAGCACTTACCATCAGGTGGACTGTGTGCTCGTTTGTCACCCTATCCTATATAAAAAAACTTCATACAAAATGATGTTTAGGCCGACTAAGTGCCTGAGACTTTCCCTACCAGTGAAGTCAACCATTGGGTAACGGAGAGGTAAAAATATGAATTTAAAGAAAATACATAATACGCATACGTAAACTTGCAAATCAAAAATTAACGACCGAGTCGCCGGCGACCAGTCGACGGTGCGTAAAGAGCCTTCAAGTCAATCGGTCGAGTCGTTTCTAGAATTTTCAAAAAATAAAAACCAAAAAAAAAATTCTTTAAATTTTTCTAAATAACTTTAAAAATATTTGATTAATCAACTCCAGACACTCGAAACATTTAAAGCTGCGTCAAATGCCGTCAAGCAAGTCAAAATCGAATGACGGGTTCAAAAATTATAGCCCTTTAAACATCTCAAATAGTCGTTTCGAGGTTAAAAATTGAACAGATTTTCGAACGTTGCGCTCGAAGATAAGCGGGAAGTTCCAGGGATGGCTTGCAGGCTCAACCGTTTTTCAGATTCTGTTATAGGCTTTACCGCCGTGTGTGAGTATAGATACCGACAGTGCGTTACAATGTTGCACCTATATTAGTTATATGCACCAGTTTCTCAATTCCAAAGAATCAGTAATTCCTTTATGGCGCAGTGTTTACGATTTTACAACATATTCCTAGAAAATATGACCTTATCTATCAATAGCTTTAAAATATTTATTAAGCAACAATTGTTTAATTAGGGTTATTATACTAATAAAGAGTACGTGATTGAAAATAGCCCCTGGGAATGATGTGGTCGTTACCATGTTGTTACTAAATGTTTTCATAACAATTATATGAATATCATATTGTAAGTTATGCTTTAAAAAAAATCTCGCTAGGTTTCTTGCTGGTCCTTCCCAAGACAGAGGTCTTTTCCGAACCAGTGGCAAAAGTAAAAAATGGTTATCAATAAGAATTACATGTGATCAAAAAAATCTAGGTTTAATTCCCTCAGTCGCCGCGAACGACGATGCTGTGAGATGATATGGGCTAGAGGTTATTCTTACACTTTTTTGTAGTATTGGGTGAAAACGATTACACAGCCCGCCTGATGGTAGTGGATGCTGTGGTTCATAGACATTTATCCTAAATTAAGTATGAAAATCCAAATGCGTTGCCACCCCTGAGAACTAAGATGGAATGCTTCAATTTCAGTAAAAAGGTCTCCGGTTCTACACTCACCACACGAAACTCAGCAGCATTACGCTGCTATTTCACGCTGGTATTCCGTGAGAGCGTGGTCCTGCCCCGGTCGAGCCGACCGATTCCTGCTACAATTATAATATAGCTGCAGCGTGGCTCTACCACGTAAAAACTGCTCTTTTTCCTTTTTTTGATAAAATTGACTTTTTTTTAAATTGACTGTTTGCACTGCAGCTTGACCGCCGATCTCAGAGTAATTGGTAGGACCTTGTACGTAATTGCTCTAAGCCGCCGATGGCTTGTTCCTTTTGTTAACATGTTTTTATTAGCTTCGCGAGCATTTATATAACGGAATCTTTTAATGTAATTTTCACCAACTTGTAGACGGCCGAATGATTTGAAAATTTGCGCTTGTATTAAGGATCAATACAAATAATACAATAATTTTATCTTAGTATCCTGATCAGGATCACTACAGCTCATGAATGAGTGTTGTTTTACCTTTTTCAAACCTTGATATTATTTCATTGTTTAAATAATTTTTGACATGTGGTGCAGATTTGTTTATTAAATGTATACGTATTCCAAAGTATAAAAACCGTAAATTATTTTGTCTGCTAAGGCGCACTCAGAAACGTCTAGGTAGAGAGCATATTTATAATACTTCGTAAGTAGTACGAGTATGTATGTTATTATTCTAAGGTAGGTAAAGAGTAATAGATGTGCTAGATATAGCGTTATTTTCTGTGTTGCTACTGTTGACGAGCCCCACGCCTTTGTGCGTGTGTTGCGAGCCGTATGAAGCACCCGCACTCCCGTCCACCTTGGCAATAGTCTCTGGGTAGAGATTAATAGTGTTCGTGTGGTAACCGTGTAGTGGCGGTGTACCACAACCCCACACATCCCGCGGGTGTCGCAGGAGGCGGCAGAGGGAAGCAAGTCTGGAGCTGGCCAGCGGCGGCTTCCTCACAACGACTAAAATCAAAAACCGCGGCTGCCAACCCGCTTGCCAATCGTGGTAAATATGGTAAATATCCCCGCTATGAGGCCTAGGTTCAGCAGTTGACTTTAATAGGCGGTAATGGTAACGGATGCTTCTGCACCGTTCCGTAAATGATGGGCACTGGGCACGAGCCTTCCCAGTAGTGGGGGAGGGTTTGTTTGGATCGTTACGCTTACTAGGCCCGTTGACCACGGTACTGGACGTGAGCACCTCTGGTATTGTTGCCCGGCGCCGCTAAGGGAATTAATATTTTGGCGTAATCGAGCCAGTTATTTCCCCACCTAGCGGAAGACATAAAATTTTTTTGACAGTTCTCGTAGTCACCTCTTACGACACCAGTCTCTCTTAATGTTGATACAACACGGACCCCGAACCTCATTGTCAGCAGTCACGCTTTGCAACCACAGAAATCGTAATTAATATTACTTTGCTTACAACCACTAGACTATCATATCACATATTTGAAGCCATGAGATCTTTCTGATGTTTCCCATAAACCCCTCTCAAACCAACTTGGTTCTACCATAACCATAATATGTCACATAAATAAAATGGTTTCAATACACTATAAAATGCTTAATGACAATCCATTTTTGAATTATATTTAAATCAATGAAAGCTGTTAAAAACTAATTAGCTTAGATCCGTGTGACAAAATAAAATCATACATCTTACCTAGTTTCAAGAGTTTTGTTACTCGGATCTTAGCTGATTAGTTTTTAACATCTTTAATATAATTGATTTCCGCAAAATAACGCCGAATTCCATTAACTTTTTTAATAATATTGTTTTAATTGACTATAGGTTAGTAGGACTCGAGTACACTTGCAAGTAATCACGGCACGCCTTGTACTGCCACAACTGGCTCGAGCGCAAGCAAACAAGCGATGCTTTCGTGTTGTCATGGTCGGACAGTGAATTGCCGCAAAAGTGCGCCGTCCGATGCCAGTGGCGGGAAATTTACAGAGCTGTCAATGTTTTTTTTTTTAATTTAAGTAAATATTTCTAATCTTATATATTTTAAATTCAATTTATCAATAAGGTCCTCCAGACCGAATATCAGAGACCACCTGCCACAGAGTAGGATTGTAGTACGATTATAATATCTGCGAAAGCTACAAGTGCACTCCCTATTCCCTCACTCTCATAGTCCGATGGGAAGGCAATCCAACTCAACACGACCCGAGGACCCTTTAGGCGGCTTTATGTGCTTTCCGAGGCACGGAGACGAAAACACCGCCAACTGTATGACTCCGGGTTGCTACTGAGAAATTCTTGATAGAAAAACCCAATAAATTCAATTTACTTTTAGTGCTGTGTGCATGATCATTATGGGATCACGTTATTTCGACGTGTCTGTCACCAACAGAGGTTTTGCCCCTTGGCCTTGAAAGGAAAAGGGAGATCTCCCGCCGGGCAAGGTGAGGAGGTTGGCGGCATCGGTAAGGGAAATGAAAATATTGTTATATTAGGAGATTTTAATGGAAGGATTGGGCTGAAGAGGCTTGGTTACGAAAGTATAAACGAGAACGATGAGAGCCTCCTTACCATATGTAAATTCTTTTCCACACATAAGATTCTTCTTTTTGTGGCGAACAATTTCTTTCGTCATAAGATTTATGTGTATGCATAGGAAAGAGGTGATGATAGAAGCATGATAGATTTCATAATTGTAGATGAACGAATGAGGAGTGCAATGGTAGATATAAGGGTATACCGGGGGTCCAACGTAGGGACGGGGATGGCCTTATGCCGAATTAATGGTCACACATTGGCAGCATCGAACATCTGTGTCTACCACTCCGTTACAGCATATAAGAACATAGAGGTTACAAGATGAAGGTGGATGTAGTACAAACGTAGACTGAGAGCAAATATAAGTGGTTTGGATAAATTGTATATAAATGAGTTAGACTTGGAGACTGTGTGGCTTAATGTTAATAATGGTTTGGTGGATTCAGCTACCGACGTAAAGAGGCAGTACCGAATAAAAGGAAAAATAGTACATTACGGTGGAATGATGAGGTACGTATGGAAGTTGAAGCAAAGAAGAGAGCATGGCTAGACTTACTAGCAACCAAGGCTGGTAATTTTGCCGTTACAAATGATGATATTGAAAGAAAAAAAGCAGTCTTTAGACGTCTAAAGGGAGTGAAAGAAGTAGTTGAAAGGAAAAAGCAAGAAAGAACGGATAAGAATGATAGAAGAATATCGAATAACTTCCAGGCAAATATTTAAAAGATTTGGAAAATCGTAAGAACTGCAACTGAAGCATTCAAAACAGCCTACAATGAATGATATACGAGAAGAGAATGGCTGTATTCTGAATGATGAAGTTTTGAGTTTAAAAAGATGGAAAGAATATTTTGAAAGCGTGTTTATGAGGGAGTTGTTGTAAGATGTTTGTATTAAATGAAATAGAAACTCCAAAAGAAGAGGTAAGTGATAAGAAGATAAGTATAGATAAAATAATAAAAGCAATGAAGAGCATGAAAGCAGGTAAGGCAGCCGGATATGACAGAGTAACTCGAAATCTTAAAGGCTGGAGAGAAAGTAATGGCAGGCCTGATGTACACCTTGTTTAATTTATGTTATTGAAGCAGGTATTTGGCGACTGGTGCAAAGCCGTAATATTAACAATATATAAAGGAAAATGATGGCAGCAGGACTATAAAAATTACCGTGGTATCAGCCTTCTTAGCATTTTGGGAAAACTATATGCTAAGGTACTAATTGAAAGAGTTATGAAAGCAAGGAGTTAATATATCAGCATGTGCAATCTGAATTTGGAAAGAGAATATATACACCATATATACACCCCGTACGGATCAAGTCTTTTTCATGCGCATGATCGCGGAGAAGTTTTGGACAAAAACAGGTCATTAAAAGAAAAGGGAATGAAAGTGATCGTAAGGAAGACATAAGTTATGGTTTTTCAAAGAGAAGAACTTAAAAGGATATGTGAAATAAGAATAAAAGGGTAGTTGGTCAAGTAAGTAGATGAGTTTGTATATTTGGGATGTGTATTTAGCAGGGATGGGAGATATAATAAGGATATAGAACGACGAGTGAACGCAGGAAATAGAGTAAATAGGACTATACACTCTATTATGAAGAGTCAGAATGTATCAAAAAAGGCACGTATGGTAATTCACAGTGCTGTGTTAGTCCTTACTTTAACGTATGGTAGTGAAAGTTGGGAGTGGCAGAATAAGAATCGGCGTTGAACAAACGCAGGAGAAATGCGGTCGTTAGGGTATATGTTAGGGTGTATGTTAGGGCTAGATCTGAGTGACAGGGTGCGAAATTTCTATTACGTGGTAGAGCCACGCTGCAGCTATATTATATTTGTAACAAGAATAGGTCGGCTCGATCAGGGAAGGACCACGCTCTCACAGTACCAATACCCACGTAAAATAGCAGCTTAATGCTGATGTGTTTCGTATGGTGAGAGTAGGTATCTGGAGACTGTTCTTACTGGAAACGAAGCATTCCATCTTAGTCCTCACGGGTGACAACGCATCTGCATTTTGATTCTTAATCGACGATAAACGTAGATGTCTATAGGGCACAGCATCCACCATCGCGTGGACTGTGTGCTCGTTTGTCATTCCATTCTATAAAAAAATTATGTGATAAGAGAAAAGTAAGGTTTGAAAGATGATATTGTGACCAGGATTAAGAAAGGAATGATACGGTGGTTTGGTCATGTAGAATGTTAGAAGTAAAGTATGAGGAAAGAGTGACAAATCAAAATTTTGCAGAAGTGAACGGCAGAGTCGGAGAGGAAGGTCCTAGGCGAAAGTTTATCGACTAAATTGTCGATATATTGAAAATGGGCCAAATTTCGAGTACCCTTAACCGACGAGCATGTATGCGTAGGTATATGGATGTGAAGGAGGCGCGAGAGGTGTGTCAGGATCGTGCCAAATGAAAGTCTGTAGTCTCTGCCTCCTCTTCTGAATGACAGGCGTGAGTGTATTTTTATGACTGTTTTGTTACTCGATTTCTTCGAAAATTGTGAACCGATCTTAATGATTCCTTTTTATTAAATAGGATAAAATTCAGGGATGTGGTCTTATACACAATTAAAAAGAAAGATTCTACTTCTAAGTGGGAAAAATAGCGGATGAATTCCTTATTTATTTAGACGGCATTTAAGCTTTTGATATTTCTTCGACATGGTTTGTCACAACGGATGGTCATTAAGATTAAAAGTCTATATGTTAAAAGAGTTTTAATTAAGAATATAGTAATTAATAATTTTTGTTTTATAATTTTTGCATTAAAACTGAAGCAGGAAAAGCGTTAAAAAGATATTGCAACTGTGGCACATACTTCTATATGTATACAATATTCAGCTCTATGTCTATCCTTTCTCCAAGCCGTAAAAGTTTCCCGTTCTCTCGCATGTTGTCCCGCTAGAGGCAGTCGGAGTTCCGAACGCAGAGGCTGCACGCGATACGGTCTACGTCTTTAAAAAAAAGTACGCGGTATAGTAACCGACAAAAGCGCGCCAATTGGAAAGTTGTACTATTATTTCCGTTTCGTCGTTTTCGTGATATTGAAGACTAAGTATTTTAAATGATAAAGTGTTGTGCACTAGTTTTATTTAGACATTTTTAGTGCAATAATAAAATGAATCGACACCTGTTTACTTATTGGGTAAGTTATCAATAAATAATATGTGAATAAGGTAAATAGTATTTTTGTAAGTTACGATACGATATCGCGTTAAGGCTTTATAAAACAGACTATTTTTAGAAGAATAAATAATGTTTTATATTAATATTTAATGTACATACTTTAATGTAATTCTCAGTAATATCTCTGTAGCGTTTTTCATAAACTATTTAATTGGGTTTGATGAAACTTTCGGCAAAAGGCGATCGATCAATCTATCTTAATCTTAGGTCGAAAAATTAAAAAAAAATACTGTTAACAAGCAGTCGTACATTCACTGCTGCGATCTTAATATATATTTTCAGAATGCACCATTGTCACGTGCTATACACTATGTTAATATCATCTCACAGGATATTGACATATTTGCATGTAGTGAGACGAAATTCATAATTGCAGCATACAAATGCGTCGAAAATTGTAATGTTTTTAATTAGTATTTTATTTTACCATCAATTTGATGAATTTCATACTAGATACCATTATTTATTAGTCAGTAGTTTTCTTATATTTAGGTTAGTTATAGCATCGCATTGGTTTAATAACTGTAATGATGTTATAATTGTGTAATAAATAAATAAAAAAATAAATAAATTTTAGGGTCACTATAATTACAGACATTATAGTAACATAATGCGCCACAGGTATTTGTCATTTAAGCCTTCTTCGGATGAATTTGGCGGCAGTCGCCATGGGCTGCGAACGCCATTTTCCATTAGGACTGTTAGTTCGTTTTCCGCTTTGTTTAAAATATCAACACTAACACAGTCTGTAAAAACATGAATAGAATAGAATAGATATTTTATTCTGGAATTTTATATTCATCTACTGGGAAGAATCAGCAAGAAAACCAGCGGGACTCATTTTTAGAAAACAACTTACATACAATTAACTACATTAAAGAAATCCAAAATAGCCTGGTAGCGATCACGACATTCCCAATTGTTATTATTCATTAATTCCTTAATACTATAATAACTCTTTTTATATATAATCTTTATCCTGAGTCACTTGAATTCATTGACTGCTTGCATAAGGTCTTCACCCCATTTAACTGAGAGCTCCTCATCAGTTTAGTTAATCACCAACGAAAACAATTTCGTACGATCGGTTTCAATGTTTTAAACATCTTCGGAAGTTGTCGTGCTATTTATTAGGTATCTACTTTGACTGGGGATCTACATTACAGGACCCTTAGTTTAGTAGGGCACCATGACTTTGAACCTTCGGAAAATGATAAAACCCTGTCTGAATGAAATGTCTAAATCTATATTTTACCTAAATTAAATTATATTACGTTCAGAATTTAAATTACTCTAATCATTATTTTTCCGTTATTGTTACAAAATCTCTGGACAAAAATGTTCATGAATCTAAATAAAAGACAATAAAAATTATTTCAATGTCGACCAATTGTCGAGAAATTCTTGATAACAACAAAATAATAAGATGATTATTGGTAGAAAGCGCGGAATGGAACGTCGGAGGCGGAGAATTGGACATCGTTCAGTAACGGACGTATCACCCATAGTTCTTAAACTTACTGGCTTAGATAATAATGATTTCTTAAATTTACGCGAACACTACACATTGAATGAAACTCTATTTATGGATTTTATCGCGTTTAATTAACTATTTAACCTATTTTTAATTCCCGACGTTTCGTTAATATTTATAAAAAAGTTAATATTCAAATACTGAAGGTAACCGGGCTGACTATGACATTGGGACGTCAAAAATTTCAGTCCTTCCTGTGACCATGGGTGCTGTAAAGCACCCGAAACGTCGGGAATTAAATATAAGTTAAATAGTTAATTAAACGCGATAAAATCCGTAAAAAGAGTTTTATGCAATCACTGGCTTAGCTTGCAGTGTTGTCACTGACTGCTGCTGTTTAGTGCTTACGACATGGTCTTGATTGTTTTTCTAGATTAGTGTTTCAAGGTAGTAAAGCTATACAGTAGCTGTATTATGTTTTGACTGCCACGTAGGACTAGAGGCAGTAAACGCGACTTTTGATCATGAGGACCGACCTAGGTTCGAATCCCGGGTTAGGCCACAAATATCAGTCATTGAGTTTTTCTGTCAAGAAAGCCCCGTACCTTGGTATTAGTAAGTCTTCCATTTTTGATCATTTTTTTGTAGAACAAAGGTAGCGTAAAGCACACAGTTCACATGCTGGTAAGTGGATACTGTGGCCCGTAGACATTCTACATCTATCTTCGATTGCAATCAATAATTTTGCACGTGGTAGAGGCAAGCTGCAGTTATATTAGTAGTATAGTTGCAGCACGAATGGGTCGGCTCGACCGGGGTAAAATAGTTGCTTAATGCTGCTGTGTTTCGTATGGTGAGTGTAGAGAACCGGAGACGCTTTTTATTGGAAACGGGGCATTCCATCTTAGTCCTCACGGGTGACAACGCATCTAACCATGTCTATAAGCCACAGCAACCACTTACCATCAGGTGGACTGTCTGCTCGTTTGTCATCCTGTCCTATAAAATTGCAGATGCGTTGTTTATAATAAAAAGGGTCTCCGGTTTTCTTCACTCACCGTACGAAACTGCAGCACAAAATATACGGTACTGTGTGATCTGATTTGAACACAGAACTTTTGTCTACTTACTATTAACGCCCGAATCTTATACTAAAGAAAAATTTTGTTTTTCGTTATGATCCGTTTTCTTATATAGGTACGTTGTGCGTACTTAAAACTGTTTCTGTTAGAAACTTTGCGCCTGGCAATACTGAAGACGACACAGAAATAGTATTTGTCTTATTGTTGCGATTTCTTTGGAAGACGACTAAAATGAAGACAACTTTTAGGGGTCCTTATGTTGTTAAATCAGTATTTTGGTTTATAATGGGTTTTTTTGCACACTTTCTGCAGAATGGTTCGTAAGGGATAACGAAACGTTTAATAATCATAGAAACTAGGCATAAGCAATAAAACAACATGCAAATGTTATAAACAACTATTTCAGAATCACAAAATTTAAGTCTAACAGGTGTGAAGCCATTAGATATGTAATCAAGATTAGCCCTAACGGAATATTAAACATTCTAATCTGCTAGGCATTTTGGAATGTGGTCACGAGTGGGCACGCGACCGGCAAGCCGCCGGTTCGATTCCGTTAGCGATGAATATTGCATGAGCGCGATTCGCGGCGATGCGCGGCCGCTGGGCCGGCGCGCGGTCCAGTTATGTTACGTTATGTTACTGGCACCTGACGCTCCACTTGTGTGAGCGAGGCTAAGTGAGGTAAAGCAACACGTTAGTACGTTAGTACGTGCCTTGTGTCCGATCCCCGACGACACTGAAACTGCATTTAAGGTACTACAGGTTAGGTAGATTTACCACATGCTCAACGGTATAGGGAAACCTGAATGTCTGTGAAAGAAAACATTTTGATATTGTGATTTAGATAAATACTTGTACTTGTTTCGCAACGTTTTTTTAAATTTTTTAATATACTAACTAAAAAAACCACCGGAAAACCACCGGTTCCGCCTCACGACATCATCAGGATTCCCTGATATTGTGAAATAGTTACAACTGTTTATCCAAACCACAAAAATGAAGCTGAAGTTTCGCCAAGTGAAGACAATAGCAAGTATAAATTATATAAAAGATTTTGTGTTATAGGAAAGCATTAAGGCAGCATCACAGACTCTTCCATGACTTCCTGGAGGTAGCCACTTCCTCTGAAACGAGAAGAGGCCTGTGCTTAGGAATGAGACATATAAGGGCTTATAGGCTTTTTACTTAAATTGTATGTTACTACGTAAATTTTTTCTGAAATTTGTTTACCAACAATAAACGTGTTTTCAATCCGACAATCGATTCGACGCACGCGATTTGACATTTTACTTTTATTTGACTGCGTAGAGCAACGCTGCAGCTATATTATGGTTGTATCACGAATGTGTCGGCTCGATCGGGAAGGACCACGCTCTCACAGAATATCACCGTAAAATAGCAGCTTAATGCTGCTGTGTTTTGTATGGGGAATGTAGAGAACGGGAGACCCTTTTTTTGAAAACAGGGCATCCCGTCTTAGTAATCTAGGGTGAAAACATATCTGCATTTTGAATCTTAATCGAGGATAAATGTAGATGTCTATGACTATATGGGCCACGGCACCCACTTACCATCAGGTGGACAGTGTGCTCCTTTGTTACCCATATTCTATAAAAAAAAGGATTCCACGGTTCGCGTCACTTACAATACGAAACCCAGCAATAACATGCTGCAATTTAATAGTATTGTTTGTTATTAATTAAATGTTATTTGACATTTTGTACTCTGTCGCATAACGAGAGATCTGTTGCTTTTGCGTTTGCTTCCCCAAAAATAAACTGTGTTATTCATGAATAAGTTTTTTTAATCGTTTTCGTTCGTATACCGTTATGTGTGGCCTACGCAACGTCCCACGCAGGAACATCGACAGAAACACTTAACCCCATTTCGGGGTCGAGGCCGTATAAGGCCATAATTCTTTCACTATTTTGGCAGTATAATACTATAAAATATAAAAAACAGTTGTTAATTGGGTGAGATCAGCAAATGAGACACCCACCTGATACCTGATGATACGTGCTATTCACTGTCGCATATCTTTTCTCTCAGACACCGCCATTTACCAGATAAATTCTGATCATTTTTTTATAGAATAGGGTGACAAACGAGTACAGTCCACCTGATGTTAAGTGGATGCTGTGGCCCATAGACATGTACATTTATCCTCGATTAAGAATCAAAACGCATGTTGCAACGCAATGTTGTTACCCCTGAGGACTTGTATAACAATATTGTAATAAGATTAGTGTCATCAGTCTACAACAATTTGGTTTTTTAGAAAAACAAATCTACTTCGTTGGCCACTTATACATTAATTAAATCCATCTTAGAAAGGGTAAATAATTCTTTTCTTTCGAATTCGTAGACCATAAAGTCTTTATATAAAATTGGAAAATATGGGCATCCGAGGGATTCTTTTGCAGTGGCTCGAATCTTATTTGACAAACAGAAAACAAAAAGTTGTAATTAAAAAATAATAACCAGCTTCCATTCTTTCACAAGGAAGCATTCTTGGGACCTTGCTTTTTATTTCATATATAAATGACATTACAAATATTACATAGTACATTTAAATGTACTATCTTTGCAGACGATACTGAACTAACTATAAAGCAGTGCTTATGTTTTTTATTTTTTTTAAATTACAATTATTTTTACTGTAAAAAGAAATTACCTAAACTATCGGCGTCCTGAAGCTTGTTTCCTGCCGCCCGGTGCCAAGCTTCAGGACGCCGATAGTTTAGGTAATTTCTTTTTACAACACTTTTTAGCATAAGCCCTGCTTTATAGTTAGTTCAGTTAGTATGCAAAGTTTCATGATCTTATTTGAAGTATTTTATGAATAACAGCGGTTTATTGTTCAGTTTGGAGGTAACTTTAGATTTTTTTTTCTATCGAGAAAATTTTACGGAATCATGTTTTCGTCTAACGAAGTACTTAACATTAATCCTCAACTTTACCATATATTTATTTAAAAATTAATGCTGCAATATTTTCGTTATAACAGAGGATCTTGCTAAGCCATTTGAGGTTATATTTCTCCTTAATATAAAAAAGCGGTAAAATAAAAAAATGTCCAACCGACTTCAATGCAAATAAAATGAGAACATCATCAATGTATTCGAAGTCAATTAAAAACATTAGCAAGCATTATCAAGGATAACTCAAAAACTACTGGTCAGATCGTGATCAAATTTCTATGGGACTACACGGGCAGCTTTAGTTTACAAATAAAAAAAAGAATCATCGAAGCCACTCAGAAAATGTTCTGAGGTAACACACGTAAGAAAAACTTTGTCCTCCTTTTTGATGTCTGTTAAAATGTTTCGTATGCGGTAGGGCCACGCTGCAGCCACTCGTGTACTGTGCTTGTAGTACGAATGGATCGGCTCGACATGGGAGGGACCACGCCATCACAGAATACCTGCGTAAAATAGCAGTTCAATACTACTGTGTTTCGTATGGTGAGTGTAGAAGTGCGGAGATCTTTTTTTACTGGAAACGAAGCATTTCATCTTAGTCCTCAGGGCTGACAACGCATGTGCGTTTTGATTTTTAGATATCTATGGGACACAATATCCACTAACCATCAGGTGGACTGAATGATCGTTTGTCACACTTATTCTATTTAAAAAAATACAAAAGCATTTAGTAATAACAGCGACAGGTTAGGATAAGTAAAGGTGCGGCCAGAGTGGAGAGAGTGGGCCGTGGGCCACGTACATTTTTATAGTACATATATGATGATTTCTTATATTTACGCGAACACTACACATGATTAAAACTACTTTTACGGACTTCATCGCGTTTATTTTTACTTTTTATTTTTAATTCCCGACATTTCGGGCGCTTTCCAGCACCCATGGTCACGGGGGACTGAGATGACTGACGTCCCGATGTCATTGTTAAACCCGGAGTACCTTCAGCTTTTTTAATTCTTGTTTATGGTCCGATCTATGCAAAATGAATTAACTCTGTCTTGAGGTCTTGCAGTGGTATGCTTGGGTTTAGTTTTAATTTTATTGATTATAGGATCCCAAGCAGGTGGTAGTACCCAGCCTCCTTCTCTATTGAAATTAGGATGTTTTTTAATTTCAATAGCCTCACGTATCATCCCTGGTAGGAATCGGTGTTCTTTCGCGAGGATTTGTGGGTTCTTTTACGCGGGTCCTAATTGATCTTTTAATTTAAAAAGATCAATTAGGACCCGCGTAAAAGAACATATAGCTGATGTGAAGCATCAACGTTCCGGGAAGTCTGCAGTTTGTGATCATATCCTAGACGGCCCCAACCATTACATCAGATTTGATAGACCACAAATCCTCGCGAAAGAACACCGATTCCTACCAAGGATGATACGTGAGGCTATTGAAATTAAAAAACATCCTAATTTCAATAGAGAAGGAGGCTGGGTACTACCACCTGCTTGGGATCCTATAATCAATAAAATTAAAACTAAACCCAAGCATACCACTGCAAGACCTCAAGACAGAGTTAGTTCATTTTGCATAGATCGGACCATAAACAATAATTAAAAAAGCTGAAGGTATTCCGGGTTTAACAATGACATCGGGACGTCAGTCATCTCAGTCCCCCGTGACCATGGGTGCTGGAAAGCGCCCGAAACGTCGGGAATTAAAAATAAAAAGTAAAAATAAACGCGATAAAATCCGTAAAAGTAGTTTTAATCACGTACATATATGAAATGAAACAAAGTGCTATGGCGGATAAATCATCGGCCAAATCGTGAAATGGTGGCGTATCATGAAATGCCCAGGCACATCATGATCTGCCTTCGTTTTGATTTTTAATCAAGAATACCTGCTCACCTGCTGGGAAGAACAAGCAAGAAATCAAGCGGGACTTTAACCATTAATTTAAATATTAATTTAAAATATTATAATACTTTATACATTTAAGTATGAAAACATTTGGAAACAGTATGGTAGCGATCATCTCATTCGAAGCGATTATTATCATTCGTGTAATCTTTAGTAACACTGAACTCATTTGGATTGAGTGCTAGGTTGATACTGGCATTAAAGTCTCGTTATAGGGACTTTAGTGCTTGTGTTAAGATCAACAAGGTCTACTCAGACTGGTTTGGCATCCCCAAAGGTGTCAGAGAGGGCTGTGTGGCTGCCCTGTAGCTACTCAACCTATTTATGGACAGTTGGTTGAAAAATTTGAAAGTTAAAGAATCCGGGGTTAAGATTGGAACCCTTACTAAACGTAATTCCTACTGTGTTTCGTATGGCGATGAGTGTAGAGAACTGGACGCCCTTCTTACTGGAAACGACGCATTCTATATTAGTACTCAGGGTGACAGCGTTTCTGCATTTTGATTCCTAAGAATAGATGTCCACTTACCATCAGGGTGACTCTCGTTTGTCACCCTTATTCTATTAAAAATAGGCATAGTACGGTAATTATATATGTGGTTAACGAGCACAAACCTGATGGTAAGGTGATGTTGTGGCCTATAGACATCTACATTTATTCTTAATTAAGAATCAGATGGAATGTGCGCTCAATTGTAACCCTTATTTTATAAAAAAAAAAGAATCAAGAAGGCATCAGCCCTGCGAGTGCTCTCGCTATACACGTAGGATCACAGCAAGGTACCGTTACACTTTCACACTGATACTGTCTGGTGTGCTACTAGAGTACAGCTAGAGGAGGAAGTTGTATAATAAAGTAGAGAATATGGGCATAACTTGTAATTGACTTGTTAATAGAAGTACATTGCTTTTAATCCTGATTGTGACCAATAAATGAAGCACCTGTAGGTAAATGGCGATAAGAACAGAAGCTTTATATTATATGTGGTAGAGTCATATTGCTGCTATATTATGTTTGCGGCATGAATGGGTCGGCACGACAGGTGAAGGTCCACACTCTGACAGTATACCAGCGTAAAATAGCGGCTCAATGTGCTGTTGTATTTCTTTTGGTGCGTGAAGAGAAACGGAGACCCTTTTTACTGGAATCGCATCTGCATTTTAATACTTATAGTCGACCAAATCTAAGAAATACATTTTGACTGTTGTCAGACTTATTGCACCAGGCATGCCAACCAAAAAATAGGAACGTACAATATTCGATTCTTAAAAAAATCGATATCGATTATTTAGAGTCGGTAATCATTAACTGTTTCGTTTGAATAATACCAAAATAAATTAAAAACGGATAATTCAAAACACAGGATTTATTATTTTCTACGTATTTGTTGTTACTGTTTTCTAGATTATAGATAGATAGATAGAGATAGATTTCTAGAGGCATAGTTATAAAAATATAAAAATAATCAAAACTAAATCAAAAATAAATTTATTCAATCACTTTCAGTACAACTAGATGAGCTATCGTTGTTTAGATTAATTATTATTTGATTTTCGATAATGCAGTCAAAATTAGGCAGAAGATGGACAGCAGCATCTTCCTGATAACAACTTTGATATATTAAAAAACTGCGGTTGCCAACCCGCTCGCCAAGCGCAGCAACTATGGCAAATATCCCCCCATGAATAACGACGCAAAAAACGGCCCCCAGTCCCCGCCGGCCCCGGTATTCCTGGCTACGGTGGCGACCATGGTAAAGGCGGGGCAGGGGTTGCTAAGAATCTCCGGTGGAAGTTCGGTTGCCCCCTACGACGACTCGACCCGGCAACAAATAACGCACGAACCCTGAGGACTGACGAGAAGATACTGGAACTGGAAGAAGAGGTAGACAAGTTGCGCTGGCATATTATTGGATTATCCGAGGTCCGAAGAGAGGGGGAGTCCTCGAGTCCGGCAACTTGTTCTACCACCGGGAGGGCGACCATCTGTTCCAAGGAGGTGTCGGACTTATCGTCCACAAGTCTCTCGTCAACAACGTTGTAAATATTGGGAGTGTGTCGACGAGGGTCGCGTACCTGATACTCAGAATCACCAAACGGTATTCGCTGAAGGTCATACAGGTTTACGCACCAACCTCGGAACATCCCCATGAGGAGGTGGAGGAAATGTATGAGGATATTTCCAGAGCCATGCATTCCTCCAAGACCCACTACATGGTGTTGATGGGAGACTTCAACGCAAAACTAGGCACGGTGAGCTGAAGGTAGGGAAATTTGGAGTAGGGCAACGGAACCGAAGGGGCCAGCAGCTGGCCGACTTTATGGAGAAAGAGGGACTCTTTATGATGAACTCTTTCTTCCAGAAGCGGCCCCACAGGAAGTGAACCTGGTCGAGCCCCGACGGTTCGACAAAAAATGAGATTGATTTCATTATGACGACCAGACGCCAACTGTTCAGTGATGTCTCAGTGATCACAAGGGTCAAAACTGGCAGCGATCACCGAATGGTTAGAGCCACACTGAACCTAAACGTTAAGTTGGAGAGGTCCCGTCTAATGAAGTCAACGCTCCGTCCCCCTCGTGCTCTAATCCAGAATCCCGAAACCTTTCAGCTTGAGTTACAAAACCGCTTTCAGTGCCTAGAGGATTGCAATGCAGTGGACGATATGAATGACAAGCTCGTGGAAACTGTCCATGCGGTCGGGAGCTAAGTTCTGCAAGACCCGCCGCAGAAGAACACAAAAACTCTCCGATCACACTCTTCATCTCATGGCTGTTAGACGGGAGATGACTGCAATCGTCAACAGATTTGACAGACAGATCTCCAAATGCATGCGGCGAGACTTACGCAACTTTAATACTGCTAGTATTAAAGAAGCGATCGAGCGGAACCAGGGCTCCAAAGTCTTTATCAGAGGTCTGTCTGCCAAAAAGACCCAACTGTCAAGGCTGAAGACTGAGTGTGGCAACATCGTTTCCGGGACACCTGAGATTCTGAGTGAGATTGAGAGGTTCTATGGGCAGCTGTACATATCATCGTTGGAGCCACACGCAAGTGTTAGTAACGATCGAAGAGCAAGTCTTATCCGAGACTATTCCGATGATATCCCGGACGTCAGTCTGAGCGAGATTAGAATGGATCTCCACCAGCTTAAAAACGGCAAGGCCCCGGGCGAGGATGGAATTACAGCGGAGCTTCTGAAAGCGGGTGGAACACCGGTACTTGAAGTCCTTCAGAAACGCTTCAATTCCGTCCCCCGTGGTGGCACTACTCCGGAGGCGTGGAGCAGAAGCGCGGTGGTCTTGTTCTTTAAGAAAGGTGACAACGCTCTCTTGAAGAACTACAGACCGATTTCCCTTCTGAGCCACGTCTACGTGCTGTTTTCGAGAGTCATTACGAATCGTCTCGCACGCAGACTCGACGACTTCCAGCCTCCCGAACAAGCAAGTTTCCGAAAGGGCTTCAGTACCATAGACCACATACATACCCTGCGGCAGATTGTACAGAAGACCGAAGAGTACAATCTGCCACTTTGCCTGGCGTATGTGGACTATGAGAAAGTCTTTGATTCCGTCGAAATTTGGGCGGTGCTACAATCCCTTCAGCCGTGCCAAGTTGACTGTCGGTATATCGAAGTGCTGAAGTGTTTGTACAGTAGGGCTACGATGGCAAACCGAGTACAGAACCGGAGTTCGAAATATCCAACTGCAGAGAGGTGTAAGACAGGGTGATGTTATATCCCCGAAACTCTTCACCGCTGCGTTGGAAGACGTTTTCAAGATACTGGACTGGAAAGGATACGGTATTAACATCAATGGCGAGTACATCACTCACCTTCGATTTGCCGACGATATAGTCCTTATGGCAGAATCGCTGGAGTACCTTAGCACTATCCTCAATGACCTCAATGGTGTCTCCCAACGGATAGGTCTTAAGATGAACATGGACAAAACAAAGATCATGTTTAATGCCCATGTCACACCTATGCCGGTAGTTGTTGGGAGCACTATGCTCGAAGTTGTTGACGAGTACGTTTACCTGGGACAAATAGTCCGACTAGGTATTTCCAACTTCGACCGAGAGGTCAATCGACGGATTCAACTCAGCTGGGCAGCGTTCGGGAAATTACGACACATCTTCTCGTCGGGTATACCTCAATCTCTGAAAACTAAAGTGTATAACCAGTGCGTATTGCCAGTGATTACTTACGGATCCGAGACGTGGTCCTTCACTGCTGGCCGTATGAGGACGCTCAAGGTCGCTCAGCGAGCTATGGAGAGGGCTATGCTCGGAGTTTCTCTGCGGGATAGACTCAGAAATGAGGATATCCG
Source organism: Parnassius smintheus behrii (assembly GCA_036936625.1). Taxonomy (NCBI): domain Eukaryota; kingdom Metazoa; phylum Arthropoda; class Insecta; order Lepidoptera; family Papilionidae; genus Parnassius; species Parnassius smintheus. The sequence continues at coordinate 845,309 of JAUPFT010000022.1, forward strand.
CAGTAAAACCAGAGTGACCGACATAGCCCAACGGATTAGTAAGGCCCATGTTTATGTAGCCCAACTTCATACCAGTAGGCGTAGTGTAGGGCGACCCCCCACTAGATGGAGTGACGACCTGGTAAGACATGCAGGAAGTCGATGGATGCAGGTGGCTCAGGACCGTGTTTTGTGGCATTACTTGGGGCAGGCCTATGTTCAGCAGTGGACTTGTGAAGGGCTGTAATGATGATGAATGATGAGTCAAAATGAATGTCTCTTTCAAAGTCATCCATAATATTTTTTTTTGTTTTTCTACCACTTTTGCCCAATGATCCCTTGTGACATGGGCACATGCTTCAACGAAAATAGAACCAGTCCATAAAGTTAAAGCCGAGTCACAAAATAAGAATACAAACACAAAATACAAATACAGTCAGTATATTGGTTTTTTTTTTTGCCTACACAATCCTACATTGACAAATTAAAAAAAATTACTTGTTTTATTCATGATTCACGTAATTTAAGGAATTTTAAAAATAAAAATTAAATTAAACAAATAATACATAAAAAAATTAATGATTCGATTTTTTGAATATTTTTCCCGATTATTCGCATAACAATGAATTTTAATCATCCAAACACTACGGTTGTATATCTGATATCAATAAAATATATCTAAATATATCTAATGTTCATAGCGACATATTGAAACGAGGTCAAGTAAAAAAGTTGATACCGGTAATTTTTTTTATATTTTGCTTTGTTTGGAAGATTGAAATTTAAATTAATGATAAATAACTGTAAACGTTATAAAGAAATAAAGATAACTTTATAACTCTTCGGTTTTACGTAAAAGGTTATTTTAAATCGTGTGAGTACGCTTGTGCAAAGTTATTGCTGAACGATTAATGTGAAACGTCAAAAGGTATTTCTTAGATTTGGTTGACTATAATCTAGGATAGTCGTTTGTCATTCTTATTCAATAAAAAAGTTATTTTCGTCTGCACCGTGGGACTTGCAGACTCAACATTGGCTTTGTTGGCTCCGACTTGATACTACAATTTCGTCTCAAATTTATAATATGGTCTATATTAAATTGAAACATTTTACTTGAAAAGCTGCTATGTTGGACTTGTTCCAACTTAAAGCCCTTGGTATTTGCTACCTTTGCTACATGTCACAGAACCAAGGGTATAGGCATAGTTATATTACTATATGTTAGGAATTGCAGTGGTACGAGTATCTTCTGCTTGCGCCAGTCTGTGTAAGTCGTGAAGAAAAGAACTGTGAGGAAACCCTCAAGGGTATAGAGAGCCAGTATAATTAGGCTGTAAGTTATTCCGTCTTAGTCCTCAGATGAAGCGACAGACCTAATGGCAGAGTGCGAACCACGAACTCAAAAGGTCGTGGGTTCTAATCCACTATTCGACTACTGTCATGAGACACTCCTAACACAAGAAACTTACCAAGAGTGGTTAAAGGTTATTGTTGCGCGCTACAATTAATATATATACAGATACAAGCAAATACTTCGAAGCGATATAACTGCGAACTAAAGTGATCAGTAGTACAATTGTGTTTTATTATTAGGGCGTTTCAAGTTGTACTTGGTGTTCTGTAATTAGAGTTCAATTTTGGTAATTCAATCGGCAGTTTTTACAGTCACGAGGCCCAAACTCGTAAGAGTTTATTAGTATTTCTAATAGCATTGGTAGTATATTATTATTACGTTTATGAAAAAAAGAGGTTCCAACGCATCTTAGGTTTTATGTTTCAAGTTGGTTACATGTATCCAAGAACTGTACAGTTACCGCTTCACCATCTGGTGGACTGTACGTTCTTTTGTCATTTCAGTTTTATATAAAAAAATATGAATGTGCAAGAAGCGACAGAGGTATCCAGGATCGCGCCATTTTTCTCTGCATTCCTCTCTGGGAAATAGGTGTGAGAATTTATGTATGTATGTAAATCATCAGAAAGATGCTACTGCCCATTTCCCTAAATCAGGAATTTTCCTCTTTCCCTCTATCGCCTGTTAGGACACTAACAGGATGATATGGGAAAGTGAATATTCTTATAGCATAAAGCAAGTAAGTTTTTACAGTATTTTTTTAAACCCGATTATTAATGTTAGTAGATGTTTCATTAAGGCTTTTTTTATATTGTCACGCACTAATACTTCAGTATAAGGTAAAAACACACAGTTCGCTCTGGAAGAAATTAATATACAGTAACACAATCGCAGCGTAACCTACTTGAATGTAACGGTATGCAGTTGAAGCGAACGAGGCGAGTGAGTGCGCTGACCGCATGCACTGGGTCAAGGTCAAGGAGCTCATCCGAGCAATGACGTCACCTTCGTACCTGATCACGCGTTCCACTGCAAACTCTTAATATTTTAATATTTTATAGAATAAGGGTGACAAACGGGGCACACAATTCACCTGATGGTAAGTGATGGTAAGAATCATTTATGCTACAATCATAATATAGCTGCAGCTTGGCTCTAACTCGTATAAATACTTGAGAAAGTTATACTGTAGTTTGACAGTGAAAGCGTCCGCAGTCCATACGGATAAAGATTGGAATTATAAATGGCGGCTCATCGAGTCCGTACTGTCAACATGCACAACACCAATAGCGAAAACCCGCTAACGACGGTGTATCGTTATAACGTTATATTATTCGGTTAATTTTCTTTTATTGGAAAAAATATTATAAAAATAATTGTTTAAGCATGTAGGTATATTAATTTTATAATAACACAACTAGTGAGCCGTTCTGGCTTTACCTTCGCGTTATATTTAGAATTAAGAGAATCAACAAAAACCTTTTATTTTATCTCTTTTTGGATAAAGTTTAATCTAGATCATAGAATACTATAATACACAATAGAATGGCTGTCAAACTTATTTTGTACGAGATTCGGCGTCGCCGGGAGCACACACAAACAAAATCAAATACAATTATAAAGAAAACTCTCAGAACGCGTCTGAAACCTGACTGAATTTATTTGTTTAGTTAATGGCATTTTGTCGTCATTGACTTCAATGACAACTTGGACTGATGATATAGGACGTACGAAAAACGCATAAAGTAAAGTAAAGTTACAGCCTATATACGTCCTACTTCTGGGCACAGGCCCCCGCTCATTTCTGAGAGGGTTTTAGGGCAAGGAATTGTCCGTCGCGCTGCCTCAATGCCTGTTGGCGAACTTCACATGTCTTCGAAATATATTTTTTTTCTTATTTCTCTGACATGCAGGTTTCCCCACAATGTTTTCCTTCACCGCCGAGCACGTCGTAAATCAGCACTTAAAATTGCAATTAACACCGTCGGGGATCGAACCCGGTTTGCTCGCGTACTGTGAAAATGATGCCGAGCGCTAACCATCTGAACTACCAAGGCTCTAACGCATATCACCACTTTTTTTTTTGGTAGTCTTTACCGGTGGGTGTGAGTACAGATAACGATAGTGTGCAAGCGAGAGGTGAACAGAGGCGTCACCATTTTTAATCCCATTCTTTAACCGCAGGGGGTAGTAAATAGCAATTATAATGGTTTAGAGCATTGATACCACAGGGGCCTTAGCGCTAACGTAAATTCTTAAATTATATATTTGGATATTTGCAACTCTAACCAATTGAAATACTTAATTATTTCTTATATTTACAAGAATAGTCGGTATTGAATAAAACAAATTTTGCCGATTTACAGATCCGTAGTGTAATCTAATCCGTCGGCACGCAGTGGAACAGGTGCGGCGGACTAATTGCTCTATAACTTTCTCAGAAATGAGGACGCATACATGACCACAACTTTATTATAGACTAGCAGTCCGCCCCGGCTATGCCTGGACAAAGTGGCCTTATTTAGATTGCGGATAATCAAAGACCATTAAATCATTTTTTCGTTTCTTCAAAAAAACTACAAGACTTTCTCTCTTAGCATTATCTCTATCTATTCGTACAGTTTCATCACAATCTTATTATTAGTCAAATCTTACTATCACTCTAATAACACCCGAGCTTAATAGCAGCTTAATATAATTTTAATAATATAGACACACGCTTTAATTATACTTATATGTATGTAGTGTTGAGATGGTTGGGCAAGTGGATGAGTTTGTGCAATTGGAATGTGTTTAGCTGGGATGGTGGATATGATAAGATAGAACTACGAATGAATGCAGGTTATACGAGTAGAGTAAATGGTGCCCGCCACTCTATTGTGGGAGGCCAGAATGCGTCAAAAAAGTTACGTATGGCAATTCACAATGCTGTGTTAGTCCCTACCTTAATGTATGGTAGTGAGAGTTGGGTGTGGCAGGAGAGGCACAAAAGTAGGATAAACGAGGAAGAATGACAAAGTAAATTTATGTAGTATTTGTAGAAGTGAACGGCACAGTTGGGAAGGGACGCCCTAACGAAAGCTTATCAACCAAAAGTTAAAATTACAGTCTATATACGTCCCACAGCTGGGCACAGGCCTCCACTCATTTCTGAGAGAATTTTAAGGCACGGAAATGTCCACCGCGCTACTCCACTTCACATGTCTTCGAATTTTTATTTTTTATTTTTCAGACATACGGGTTTCCTCACATTGTTTTCTTTCACCACCGAGTAAATAGTGAATCAACACTTAAAATTGCAACTAATGACTTCATTGGTGCCGGTGGGGATCGAACCCAGGATGCTGGCGTCCCCCCCGAACGGGTTCCCGCCTTGTCGTGGCGGGGGGGCTTAGTAGCCGTGGCTTGGTCGCCCGCGGTGAACAAAGAGGAACCCACGTGGCTGGCCCGAGGTGAAGGGCCGGCCCGAGGTGGCCACTCCGTGTGGGCTTGGGGAGCCCACTTCGGATGTGTGTTGGTGGACTGTGGCGAGAGGTGTGTCCTCACCACCCACCACTGCAGCCGAGGTGGAGTCGCGGAGGAAGAGGAGTGTTGGTATGGCGATGCGCCACTCGCCCTATCCTCCGCGACTCAAACGGGGCCGCACCGTTGATGCGGTGGTGGTGGGGCTGCGGGGGGAGAGGATTGTCGGTATTGCGAGGCGCCGCTCTCCTACCCTCCGCAGCCGAATCTTGGTTGGCGGCGGAGCCATAGACCAGATCCGCCGCTGGGGTTCGGGAAGGCTAGTACTTCTAAGTGCTCGTTTTTCCTGGCCCCATGGCCTTTGTGCATCGGACGCGGGGGCGTCTGTTGCACAGACGTATTTGGAGGCCGTGGAGGCAGGCGCGCCATGTGTTCTGGTGCGCCTTACCTGGAAGGAGAACGGGGAGGAATTTTCCTCTCCCGAGGAGGTGCTGCCCTTGGGGCGGCAGGCGCTAGTAGGGCCGCGGATGTGTGCGAAAGCGTTCCCGTAGCCCTGCCAATATGCGACAAAGGTGGAACACCATGGGGTTTTAGTCGGTGCGAGTCCGACATAACCCGTCCTTGCCCCCGCGAGGCGGTTATGCGTAGGCATTTCCTCATGTTTAAAAAAAAAAGGATGCTGGCGTACTGTAAAATTTACAGCGAGCGCTTGAGCCTGAGCCTGAGCTACCACGGCTCTCCAAATCCAAATCGACCAAATTGGTGATACATTGAAGAGGGGCCAAATTAAGAGTACCCTTAACCGCAGAGCATGTATTTATAGACGAAAGAGTTGTGTCAGGATCGTGCCAAATGGAAGTCCTAAGTCTCTGTCTACCCTTCTGGGTGACAGGCGTGAGTGTTTATGTTATGTTGTTGTATGTATAGATATGTGTGCTGTGTACACGGAAAAATACAGTTTTTATGCACAAATCTCAATGGTATAAATGTAACAGTCTCATTAACTCATTAACGCTGCTCCGCGCGTCACGCTCTGCTTTTCGACAATAACAGGACCTACCGGGTTCTTATAATAGAGATGCCGGATTCTTGGAAATATCGAAAAAAAAACTTAGACCACGGATTGATCTGATCTTGGTTGCCGGGGATATGATTTGTTTCTAGAGACTCACTTTATTGCAATAAAGTTGATCGATTTATCTTTGATATATTGTATTTATCGTAAATGTGTCTTATTTTTAACCTACTTCAAAAAAGGAGGTTTACAATTCGTCTGTATGTTTTTTTTGTATTTTGTACGATAACACTCCAGCAATTGTGAACCATATTTAATGAGTGTTTTTAATTTAATTACTTATATTTGCGTGGTAGACCCATATAAATTTGGAGCAAAAATTCCGTCCCTTAACGTAACTATCTAAGCGACATTGAGATTTTTATTGTGATATTTCGTAGTCAACTCAAAATGATAATTGATTTAAAATTTATAGTATAGTTGTATCACGAATGGGTCGGCTCGACCGGGGAAGGACCACGCTCTCACAGAATACCAGCGTAAAATAGTAGCCTAATGCTGCTGTATTTCGTATGGTGAGTGGAGGCATTCCATCATAGTCCTCACGGGTGACAACGCATCTGCATTTTGATTCGTAATCGAGAATAGAAGAAGATGTCTATGGGCCACAGCATCCACTTACAATCAGGTGGACTGTGTGCTCGTTTTTCACCCTGTCCTATAAAAATAACTTTAATTAAAAAGCCAAAGCAGACTTTAAAGAATTGAAAAGAATAAAATAAATTCACGTTCTGATGTCGGAACTTTAATGTCTTAACCTCTCATCAGAATGTGAAATATTTTTATTAACATTTAATTTTATCTATGTTATATTTACTTAAGAATTTTGGAAAAAGCATATTTTCACATTCGTATTCGGATTAATGGTTGCTTAAAGATAATGTTTGCAAGCTATACATCTATCTCACAAAATACCGGCGTGAAATAGCAGTTTTATACTGTTGCTGTGTTTCGTACGGTGAGTGTAGAAAATCGGAAACGATTTTTAATGTAAGTGAGGCATTCGATATTAACCCTCAGGGTTAACAACGCATCTTGATTCTTAATCGAGGATAGATGTAGATGTCTATGAACCATAGCATACATTTACTATCTGGTGGACTGTGTGCTCGTTTGTCATCGTTATTTTAGTAAAAAGTAGCTTTAGTAATATTAGTATATCTACCCTCTGAGCTACCCTCTGAGCTATATATATATATATATATATATATATATATATATATATATATATATATATATATTTATATAAATAAAATAAAAATAAAATTTATATTTAACATATTAAATTTCGTGCGGAATTCGTATTTCGCCCTGTAGCGTTGCAATCAAACGCTTAGCCACTGCACTACACCGCCATCAAGCTCGAGAGTAAAGTATAAACCTGTTGTACGACTCAAGGAAGCTCAGAGGGCATTTTATTTTTGGAGAAGACAAACTCGTAGGCTCGTTTGTTACCCTTAAAAACTAAAACCGGTTGTACGGCACAGTAGAGAGCTACAAACTACGCGGCAGCTCCCATACATGTTTGAAGACTTATTGTACAGGAATGTATTTTATTGCAATATAAAAAAAGACGTTTCTGTGTCTAATATATATTATTTATTTATTTAAACTTTCATGCACATACATATGGCAGATTTAATGCCATCTCCCAGTCGACTATCAGGCTAAAGCTAAACACATATAAGAGGCGGTGCAGCAATAATCAAAATAGAAAGGGTTAAAAATTATATAATATAATATACATAATCTATGTCAGAACAAATATGAAATTTATATCAAAATAAGAGCTGTGTTAGTTCAAACTTGCAACAATTTTTTCATATGCTTACGGACTTGATATTTAAAAACAAACTTGTTGGGAGCTTTTTTTTAATGTCAAGAGGGATGTTCCAGAGTCCGTGACCGTGGCCGTGAGGGTGCAAGAGTGAAATAAGTAACTAGACGACTACGGTGTAAAGGAGTGAGCAATTTAAGATAATCCAAATAACGGAGGGAACAATTTTGAGAATCTCCCAGGTATTGAAATTTGGATTTCAGATATTTGTGAGGCCGTGGATCGTTCAGAATTGTGAAAATTGTGAAGAGTACTCTAACATATATGCGCTGACGGATAGGCAGCCAGTTTAGCTGAGTACGAAAAGAAGATACATGGTCGTATTTACGAAGACCATAAATGTATCTGATGCAGTTGTTAAGCAGACGATCCAATGTATTAAGATGAAGTTGAGACAGGTCTGAGCAACACACATCGATATAATCAATAATCGGTACAATAAGTGACTGAACAAGTAAAATCTTAGTATTGGTGGGAAGAAAGTTTTTTAATCGATACAGAGATCGTATATGTTTGTTCCATGTTAAGCAACTATCATACAGACTAAGGTCCTTTACGCGGGGACAGAATATGTATAATTGATGGTAGGATAGGAATATCTAGTTGTCTTGCTAACTAAGATTATTGTTTGATATTTAGACGGGTTCAAGTTTATGCCATACACAGTGGACCAATCAGAGATGTATTTCCAATCATCGTTAAATAACGAGAAATCGTTAAAGATATTTGAGGGTTCCACTTGCGCATATAACCTTCAAATCATCGGCATCACAGGTGGTAAGAGCACTTGAGATTTAATGTGATAAGGTTGACAAAAATGGAAAACAGAAGAGGAGAGATAAAACCACCTTGAGGGATGCCAGTTGACACCTATCACACCAGTCAGATAATCTTAAATGAGAAATAAGAGCTAACAAGATATAATGGTCAACAGAATTAAATGCATTAGAAAAATCAATTAAGATGAGAACGGTCAGTTTTGATTTTTCCATCCCCTCACAAATATCTTCTATGACTTTTAGAAGAACAGTAGTTTTCGAATGACCAGGGCAAAAACCCTATTGATCAAGAGAAAAAATATTCTTTGTGAGAAGAAAAGGAGACATTTGTTTATGGGCAACAGCGACAGAAATTGGTCTGAAATCAGCACTGCAATGGGTGGATTTAGGAATGAGAGTAATAAAGACTTTACGCTAGAGAGATTTTACGCTAGAGACGAATAGTGCTTTCTCAAGAAAGCACTATTCGTCAGCGAAAAGTTAATGATATGAGTTACCCACGGTTAAAACCTGTGCAAAAGCATTACCCTACTCACATCATCACAACCAATAGCCTTCGATTTAATAGAAGAAAGTGCTTTTGTGCTCGTTTTCGTCTACAGGAGAAAACGTGAAAGTTTCATGAGACTAAGGAGGCATGGAAGTTATAAATTAGATAACACTCGCTCTAGAGTTATCAGAAACTATTTGAGAAAACAGAAAATGACGATTAAAATCGTCAGGGGAAAAGTTGATGCTATTATAATTAAATTGCGATTTTCATATCCAAACTTATTGAGAAACTTCCTTATATCAGTCGGAGATAAATTAAGTATTTGTTCATGGATATATCGGCGTTTAGCAGCTCTCACCATTTGATTGCATCGATTTCTCGCAGCTTTATATGCTTGCCACTTTATATCAGTGCGATTCTTTAACTTAAAACTTTAACTTATACTAAAAGTACAGAATTAATAATAGTACTTTATTTTATTATTTACATATACATTCAAATAAAACATTAGATACGTATAAATAGATAAAAGCTTACGACCTATAATATTATCTACACTTTCGTCAATAAATTCTCGTAAATTTTGAATGATGGAGAAAACTGCGTTGGAATCCATTATAAATTTGATAATTTTAATGAAATATGAAATATTCTATAATATCTATGCGGCTAAGCAGGGCAGGCTAAGTGATTTCATTTTTTACTACCTTTTTATTAATATTTGTATATTTGTCGTTTTACTGTTTATTTGCTACAATAAATGTTTATCCATATATGTATATGTTAATATTTTTATCCTTTCACCATGTAGTGGTGGTGTAAGAATAAATAACCCATATCGTACCGTGGGTGTCGTAAAAGAATATTTAAAAAAACTGAAATAATACTGTAAATATTACAATTAAAAATAACTAAAACTAACAACTTAAACTATCATACAGTCCTACTTTCAGCGGTACAGTACCAAGAATGCTGGCTGTGTTTCCTCGCTGAGTGACTATTCTTAGCCTTTGAGGGAGAAAAGAATCAGCCTTCTATTCACCAACAGTGATGTGTCACAAATACAGTTTCTTTAGGAACTTTACCGCACATGGACCCCACGGACCGACGGACTGTCCTACAGCAATTGGCATAAATACAATAGATAGGGAGTACAGACTGTGTATTAAAAAGTGTCCGTAGAAAACCGTTAAATAAGGGTGGCGCCACTATAGCTACGGGGTAAAATTTAAAGAACGCTCCGAAAAATATTAGTGGGATAGACAACTGTTTCGAGGTTATATTTACTAAATAAAATTATTTTAGATTTTAGAGCTACTGAGCAGTTTAGCAGCACACTTCAAACCGTCGATAACTGCTAAGTTCATTTCATCCCAGTAGCTACTCCAGCGCTGTTGTGGAGTTTTTGAACTGTTATTTATTGCTTACAGATGGACACTTTTTCAATTATTCTCCTATGAGAAATTGTTCTCTTTACCTCTCTACACTCCATAACAATAGGTTTCATAAGTTATTTGACTGGAAGTTGGTAAGAAGTTTATAAGTTGCGATAACCAAAAAACCGCAATGATGACAGTCATATATGTATTTTTATTCGATATTTAAGCTGTCCGATTCTATCGACTATGGTTTTTGCGTTGTAGCATGCGTGATCTTATCTTTCTTCTTCACGCAATGAGGGCAATAATCTTCCGCTCACTAGATGTCGCTACCTGGAACTAGGGTTGCCACCCGTAATAAAATATATAGTATCATGCTATATTTCAGTCAATTGTACTATATATAGTTGTGGTCACATAATTAAGAACGATTTGAAGTTCTAGAAGTTTTTTTTTTAAATCATGTCGTACACAAAGTTGTGCACCATCTGAGAAGCAACTAGTTATGTTATAAAATAGCCACATTAATAGAGCAACGTGCCTTAGGAATAAAGAATAAAATCACTAACTATTTTTCTTCACATTTTATTTATTTTACCAAAGTAACTCATTCAAATAATACTGAAACTGGACAAATAATTAAGAACGATTTATTAAACTGCTCGGAATTTTTTTTGTATGACACATTTAAAAAATTACAATAACATGTAGCGCGGAAAATTTCAAAAGCAATTTAATACATTTTTAACTAAACTTAGTAGTCAATAGCATATCCACGGCTTTTAATTACAGCTTTACACCGGCGAGGCATTGATTCTATTAATTTTTGACATTTCGCAAGAGAAATACAGTTCCATTCTTCTAAAAAAACGTCATACAGCTCTCTTAAATTCTCACACTGTGTATTTGAAACCTTTTTCTTTACTTCGAACCACAGATTCCCTATTGGGCTTAGATCTGGGCTGTTAGCTAGCCAGTCTAAGACAGAAACTGATTGCGCTGTAAGAGATTCCTATACGGTGCGTGCAGTGTGCTTTGGATCATTGTCATGCTGAAACGTCCAAATAACCGGTAGGACGTCTTCAGCATAAGGTAACATTGTTTCTTCTAGTATATTTTTGTATTGGAACTGATCCATGTTACCTTCTATCAACTTTACAGTTCCAACACCATGTCCAGAAAAGCACCCCCTGATTTTCACATTTCCACCACCGCGCTTTAATGTAACTGTCGTGTACTTAGGGTTGAATGCTGTATTCGGGGGACGTCGTACATATCGTTTTCCATCGGAACATACTCTGTTTATTCTCGTCAGAAAAAAGTACATTTTTCCACTGTCGCACAGTCCAGTTTCCATACTTTCTCACTCATCGCTCATATTCTGTTCTCAGCTCATTGGACCCTTTAAAAGGATTTTGTTTTGCCATACGAACGATGTTTCGGTCACCTCGAGGTAGTTCGATACGTAGCAAAATGCTTTACAGCGTGGAAAACCATCGTTTTTGAACATTGCAGGCGGTCGGGTAACTTTTTATAAGACCAATTCTTCCGGCGAAGTTTTATTATTACTTCCCTTGTAGATTTATCACAACTTTTATTTTTTTCTATTGGTTTTTCCTAAGTAGCAATAACTTTCAATCTTTTACAGCACTAAATGGCGCCAAAATTATACAAACAGTAACAAATCAACTGAGTGTTCTCTATTTAAATTTCAATAAAGATATAAATTATTTAGCGTTCTTAATTACGTGACCAGCCAGTAAATAGAAACACTATGTTTAGAAGTAATTAAAGTAATAGTTTGTCTATTTATTTTTAGCTAATCATGTGTATCAATAAATACAGTGGTATTATGGATAAGTTTTACGATACCGAGAGAAATAAAAAAAATTGCATGCAATTAGTTTTGTGTTTTAGTTGGAAAAAATCTTCCCTTTATATCAGCATTTTTAATTATATGACCACCACTATATTATAGAAAAATAATATAGTACGTAAAAATACTATATATTTATCCGTAATTCAACTGTCGCGCTTTTATATATTAACTATGATTGGAATTATAGAACAAGTAAGTTTTACCGTAATAATTTTTCCCAACATGAATGTGAAATTGAAATATGAAAGAAAAAGTGCATGTGTTAATTTAATTAAAAATAAATTGTTAATTTATTTTAATACGAATTTAACATGGGACATGGTAAGGATGGTGTTGACAAAATGTAAGGAAAATGAAAATATTATTATGTTAGGAGACTTTAATGGAAGGGTTGGGGTGAGGAGGTCTGGTTATGAAAGGATATTGGGAACGTTTGGTGATGAAAGTATAAATTAGAATGGTGAAGATCTCCTCACCGTATGTGTGGAAAAGAATCTCTTTGTGACGAATACTTTTTTTCGTCATAAGAAGATTCACATGTATACATGGGAAAGAGGTGATGATAGAAGCATGATAGATTTCGTAATTGTGGATGAAAGAATGAGGAGCGCAGTCGTAGATACAAGGGTTTACCGGGGGTCCAACGTAGGGACGGATCATTACTAGGTCTTAAGTCGAATTAATGGTCTTTTCAAGCGTTGGCGGCATCGGACATCTGTGTCTACCACTGCGTTACAGCGTATAAGAATAGAGAAGTTACAAGATGAAGATGTGTAAGAGAAGTATAAATGTAGACTGAGAGAAAATATCAGGTGTTTGAATGAGTTGTGTATGAATGATTTAGACTTGAATTGAACTGTGTGGGATAATATTAAGAAAGGTTTGGTGGATGCAGCCACCGAAGTATGTGGTGTAAGTAAGAGAACAAATGAAAGGAAAAGTAATACGTTATGGTGGGATGATGAGTGGAAGTTGAATCAAAGAAGAAAGCATGGTTAGATTTACTAGCAACTAAAGCTGGTAATTCTGGTGGTATGAATGATGAGATTGAAAGAAAAAAAGCAGAATTTAGACGTCTAAATAAGAGAGTAAAAGAAGTAGTTGAAAGGAAAAAGAAAGAAAGAACGGATAAGAATGATAGAAGGATATCTGATAATTTCCAGGCTAATATAAAAATGTTCTGGAAACTCGTAAGAACTGCCAGGGGAAATACAAAACAGCCTATAATTAATGCTGTAAGAAACGAGAAATAATATTCTGAATGATGAAGTTTCGAATTTAAACAGATGGAAGGAATACTTTGAAAACGTGTTTATGAGTGAAGAGTCGTCTGAAGTAAATGAACAAGAAATTCCGAAAGAAGTGGAAAGGGGTATGGAGATACGTGTAGATGAAGAAAAACATGAAAGCAGGTAAGACAGCTGGATATGATAGAGTATCACTCGAGATGCTAAGGACTGGAGAGGGAGTGGTGGCAGCCCTGCTGTACACCTTGTTTAATTTGTGTTGGGAATTAAAACGGGTACCGGATGACTGGTGTAAAGCAGTTATAGTACCAATATATAAAGGAAAAGGGTCACAGCAGGACTGCAAAAACTACCGTGGTATCAGCTTGCTTAGTATTGTGGGTAAACTGTATGCTAAGGTGTTAATTGAAAGAGTTATGAAAGACACTGATGGCAAAATTTGGGATGTGTAAGCGGGTTTTCGAAAGGGAATGGGGTGTACAGATCAAGTCTTTTCCATGCGCATGACTGGGGAGAAGTTTTTGGCTAAAAACCAGAAAGTTTTTTGTGCGTTCATGGACTTGCAAAAGGCTTATGACAGAGTGGACAGGAATGTGTTATGGCAAACACTGAACTCATATGGGTTGAGCGCTGGTTTGATACAGGCATTGAGGTCTCTTTATAGGGATTCTGTGCTTGTGTCAGGATCAATGGGGTCTACTCGGACTGGTTTGGCACCCGAAAAGGTGTCAGGCAGGGCTGTGTGGCTTTCCCTTGGCTGTTCAACCTATTTATGGACAGGTGTTTGTTGCAAACTTTGAAAGATGAAGAATGTGGGTTAAGAATGGGCGAGTTAACCGTCAAATGCCTTTTGTATGCCGATGATCAAGTCATATTTGCGTCATCGGCGGCTGAGTTGCAAATGATGGTTACATTAATGAACTGGGCATTAAAAGAAAGGGGAATGAAAGTGAACGCAAGTAAGACGAAAGTGATGGTTTTTGAAAGAGAAGAAAGCAAAACGGTATGTGAAATAAGACTAGAAGGAGAGTTAATTGAGCAAGTGGATGAGTTTGTGTATTTAGCAGGGATGGTAGATATGATAAGGATATAGAACGACGAGTAAATGCAGGGAATAGAGTGAATGGGGCACTACACTCTATTATGAAGAACCAGAATGTATCAAAAAAGGCACGTATGGTAATTCATAATGCTGTGTTAGTCCCTACTTTAATGTATGGTAGTGAAAGCTGGGTGTGGCAGAAGAAGCACGAAAGTAGAATAAATGCTGTAGAAATGCGGTCTTTAAGGAGTATGCTAGGGTTGAATCTGAATGAGAGGGTGAGAAATTGCGTGATAAGAGATAAATGTGGTATGCAAGATGATGTTGTGACCAGGATTAAGAAAGGAATGCTTCGGTGGTTTGGTCACGTAGAAAGAATGAATGAGGAAAGAGTGACAAAGCAAATTTATATGGCAGATGTGAACGGCAGAATCGGGAAGGGACGCCCTAGAAAAAAGTTTATCGACCAAATTGGCGATATTTTGAAAATGGGCCACGTTAAAAGTACCCTTAACCGACGAGCATGTATGCGTAGATATATGGATGTAAAGGAGGCGAAAGAGGTATGTTAGGATCGTGTCAAATGGAAGTCCGTAGTCTCTGCTTACCCCTCTGGGTGACAGGCGTGAGTGTTTATAGATTATAGATACGATTTTAAACTGCTCGGACTGCTATAATTATTTAAAATGTAAGGTAGAAGGTAAGGTTGTTAGATAATTGACGGCCAAAGCAAAAAAATAACATATATGTATGGAAAAACACATAGATTAAAAATAAATGTGTACATTTTTTATTCTGATTTCTCAAAAGTACTATATTTTTGCATTTTTAAAAAAATAGTATATTTGTTCAAAAAATGGTGGCAGCCCTAGTTGTGATTGAGGAAATGTTTAGTTACACAGTTTTTAAATTAAGAAGTTAATTTTAAACAAAAGTTTTATCAGTTTATAGAGCATTATAATAATATACAAAATAAATATTGACACAATCGTTGGTGTTTCAATTTTTGAAAATTTTGGACTCTTTTTAGGGTTCCGTAGTCAACTAGGAACCCTTATAATTTCGCCATGTCTGTCTGTCCGTCTGTCCGTCCTCGCTTAATCTCTGTGACCATTAGCACTAGAAAGCTGAAATTTGGTACCAATATGTGTATCAATCACGCCGACAAGGTGGTAAAATAAAAATTGGAAAAAAATGTTTCATTAGGGTAGCCCCCCTATATGTAAAGTGAGAAGTGATTTTTTTTTAATTTCAACCCTAACGTGTGATATATTGTTGGAAAGGTATTTAAAAATGAATAGGGGTTTACTAAGATCATTTTTTGATCATGTCAATAATTTCGGAAATAATCGCTCCAAAAGTAAAAACAATGTGGCCCCCCCCCCCTCTAACTTTTGAACCATAAGTTTAGAAAATATGAAAAAAATCTGAAAAGTAGAACTTTATAAGGACTTTCTAGGAAAATCATTTTGAACTTGGATGGAAAGTCGGAGCGCCTGCCGCGGAGCGTGCAATGCTGCACGCTCCATGTTCGCGCACGTACACACTACCGGGAGCAGTTGCAGGAGCGCGGAGCGCTGCTAGAGCGCGAACATAATGGATACCCACCTTTAAACTCCTAAGTGGGAACACTTATTGTGACGGATGGGAAACTACGGAACCCTACACTGAGCATGGCCCGACACGCTCTTGGCCGGTTTTTATTAATTTTTCTACTTTTAGGAATATAAGTAGTTCGGTTTATTCATCTCTAATGTAATTAATAGAATCAGGCATTACTTTGCGGAAATCCATTACAATAAAAAATAAAAATATAAATTACTTCGCAACCAAGCGGTCAGCCGCCGCAGGTAAGACACATCATTGTATTTAGTTAGTGGAAGGTTGCGAAGTAATTTATATTTTTATTTTTTATTGCTAATGTAATTAATATAAAATTTAACTAATTTTACAGACAGAAAAATTAACTTACATTTTCCTTAGAAATTATCTTCACAGCTAGGGTTGTCAGGTCTTAAAACTGTAAAGCCGGACAGACCAGCCAGCTTAGCCGAACGTTTTGGAAAAAAGGCCGGACACCTTTAATTTTTTAGTCCTAATATAACACATTTAAAAATAAATAAAACAAGGTTTTTTATCATTTACCATAAAATCTTATATTCTAATGAAATAACCATAAAATCAATGAATCTTCTTAATTATTAATCATTCAATATTAATTACAATAATAATTTCAATAATTGTAACAGTATTTTAGGAAGTACATTACAAATGTAAGTTTGTCAAATTTGTAAAGCCTAACAAAAGCCGGACCGTCTAATTTGGCCACACACGTAACCAAAAAGCCTGACTGTGTCCGGCTTTATCCGGACGCCTGGCAACGCTATTCCCAGCCATGAAATCTGTCAAATATTTCACCACATTCCATAGTGGCGCCGCTCTGGTGGCACGAGTCTCGGATGGCCTCATTTTCACTGTTTGGCTCATGTTCATGTTTAAGAAAGGAAACTGGTTGCAGCCTACTGACCTAAATGTTTCCGGGTCGTAACGAATCAAACGACGCGACAAAAAAATCTTCGTAAAAACAGATATGTTTTATTATACTGCAAAAATACGGATTCAGTTTGCTCTACTTTTAGTTCGAGATGTAGCTCTTCAGTGCAGTACGTGTCTGGCTATTGTTGCTCCGGACTCCCGTATGTAATAACGTTTTTAATCATGAAACGTAAACCGCTGGGTTACACTAGATTTTGTCATATTTTTTATAAATTATGGGTCACACAGTCCGCCTGATGGTAAATGGATGCTCGAATCTACAAACATCCACACTTATCGTCCATTAAAATACAAAATGCAGATGCATTGTCATCCCTGAGGAATGAGAGGGAATGCCTCGTTTTCAATAAAAAGGGTCTCCGGTTCCCTACACTTACACTACACGAAGCACAGCAGACGTAAGCAGTTATTTTACGCTGGTATTCTGTCAGAGCGTGGTCCTTCCCCGGTCGAGTCGAACCATCCGTACAACAACGATAAAATATCTGCAGTATGGCTTTACCACGTAAAAAAAGTTCATAAGGAAAAACATCCCGACCTCCAAAAATTATTTGTAGGCCATACAGATACGATTCGAACTCGCAGTTCTCAGCGTCGCAAATCATTGCTAAGCCACTGCGCCAAAGAATCGTCTAAAGCTCCTTTCATTTCTGAGAGGGTTTTCGGGCAAGGTAGCGTCCGCCGCGCTGCCCTAATGCGTGTTGGCGAACTTCACATGTCTACGAAATATTTTTTTCCTATTTCTCAGTCATGCAGGTTACCTCAAGATGTTTTACTTTACCGCCGAGCACGTGGTAAATCAGCACTTTAAATTACTATCAACAATTTCATTGGTGCCGGCGGGGATCGAACCCGGGTTGCTCGTGTACTGTGAAATTTACAGCGCGCGCTAACCATCTGAGCCACCACGGTTCCACCTAACTAGCCCTGTGCTAAATCTCAAGTTAATACCTACTTACAGTTTCAGAGGTAATCGCCTGTGGTTGTGACAAACGGTCGAACAGATGACACGGTAATAGATAATATTACCGTGCAGATGACATACGATGTTGTTTTACGAGTGCCGATATAAGCAATAGAATGCTTATACCTACAACATGTACGTTTTATACATGGTAGAGTCATGCTGCAGTTATATTATGGTGGCAGCACGAATGGGTCGGTTGGACCGAGAAAGGACCACGCTCTCACAGAATACCAGAGTAAAATAGCACCGTAACACTACTGTGTTTCGTACGGTGAGCGTAGAGATCCGGAGAACCTTTTTTAATGGAAAGGAGGTATTCCATCTTAGTCTTCAGGGGTGACAACGCATCTGCATTTTTATTCTTAAACGAGGATGAATATAGAAGTCTATGGGCCACAACATCCACTTACCATTAGGTGGACTGTGTGCTCGTTTGTCACACTATTCTATAAAAAATGTAAGAGAAACCCTGTGATTCCCGTTAAATGTGTCATCAGAATCAGTATTCAAAAGTATGGAAATAACCTTAACTTAGAAAACTTGACCATAAATAAAATAAATAAAGTTAAAAAAAATCGCCAATAACTGGCAAACAATTATTGTAGGTATATTGTTATTACACCGAAATAGTAAGTAATAATATTGTCTTATTGTTACACATGTTACATTCAATTTTGAAATAAAAATATATTTAATTTTAATTTCATTTTTCCGATAATTATTACATGTCAGAATGCCTTATATGTCACAGAACACACTAAAACTGTAAGCATGTGAGTTTGAAGTAATTCTTCCTCTATTTATTTCGAGTTTCAATGAGCGAGTTCTTCACCTTGTCACTGACGGAAGCGTCCAGCAATTGTATCCGGGGTTTGTCTAAACGTAAATATGAATTTCAAAAGGAAAACAACCACTCATGCTTTTGTCTCATAATCTTATTTAAATTACTTCATTAATACAGTACATGAAAGGATATGTTCTGTAGTTATCGTCATTTTTAAACATTTTAAGGAAGCAGTAGCATGGTCTCTCTTAGATAGGACAAATAAAAAGATCTATAAAAACCCGCGTGTAAGAACATATAGCTGACGTGAAGCATCAACGTTCCGGGAAGTCTGCAGTTTGTGATCATATCCTAGACGGCCCCAACCATTACATCAGATTTGATAGACCACAAATCCTCGCGAAAGAACACCGATTCCTACCAAGGATGATACGTGAGGCTATTGAAATTAAAAAACATCCTAATTTCAATAGAGAAGGAGGCTGGGTACTACCACCTGCTTGGGATCCTATAATCAATAAAATTAAAACTAAACCCAAGCATACCACTGCAAGACCTCAAGACATAGTCAGTTCATTTTGCATAGATCGGACCATAAACAATAATTAAAAAAGCTGAAGGTACTCCGGGTTTAACAATGACATTGGGACGTCAGTCATCTCAGTCCCCCGTGACCATGGGTGCTGGAAAGCGCCCGAAACGTCGGGAATTAAAAATAAAAAGTAAAAATAAACGCGATAAAATCCGTAAAAGTAGTTTTAATCATAGATTGGACCAAAATTAATATTCAAACCTAAGGTAGCTGGGCTAACTACGATATTGGGACGTCAAACATTTCAGTCCCCCGTGACCATCGGTGCTATAAAACACCTGAAACGTCGGGAATTAAAAATAAGTTAATTAAACGCGATAAAATCCGTATAAATAGTTTTATTCAATGTGTAGTGTTCGCGTAAATTTAAGAAGTCACGCTTTGAATATTTAACAATGGCTTAAATAAGCAAGGATTACCTATGTGTACTTGCGTTTACATTCACATGGTTTCCTGGCCTTAGATAACGCACTAGCACTACACTCGTATAATAATTTATTCTTTGTGATTGTAATAGGGGCGTGAAGAAAGATTAAACATGATATAATAGAGGTAATACATACGTAAGATCTTTTATAATTTAAATATATCGACATGGTTTTGACATAATAAGTAATGATACAAATGAAAAGATGTATATATATCCCCGGGGATATTGTAAAAGAAATCATAGGGAACTAATACAGTAGAAAAAGAGCATTTCCCTGGTAAGAAATCAAAATATCAAAATAATAAAAAACTGTGATTACCAACCCGCCCCAAAATCATGGCAACTATGGCAAAAGGCGTCCCCTCATTAGATGAATTGTCCTGGTAAGACATACAGGAAATCGATGGCAGTAGCTCAATTCATCTAGTGGGGGGGACGCCTTACACTTCGTAGAATTTGTCTTTCCCATCTGAATCAAACGAGCTGTTAATATGATGCCTCTTGATTCGGTATGATGATAATTATTTACCCTATTGAATCCTAAATAAAGACAAGACAAGGCATCTTAATTAACGTATCTGTTATTTGAATGCTGGACCCACAGTTCAATGATCAGGCCCGCAGACATGCGAACCACGCAATAATGTAAATAGAAAGTATAGGAAAAAGAAATGAATACGTAGAAAGTTCTTACACAATTAAAGCTTATTTTAAGATTGCAAATTGTGCAGCTATTATCTCTTCGAGCACTGTCATTATTTCTGACTAGCGACTCGCCCCGATTTCGTCTGGATTGATTATCAAAAACCATTTATATTATAAATATTTACTTTTTTTTAAATTCTCGACCCTTCGCTCCGATGTTGTGTGAAAGAAGGACAAACCAACAATCACATATTCGCTATGTAGTACTATTATTTATTCTATACTTCGCCCTTATAGGTTCTATAAATATAACGTCGTTCAGATTTAAGATAATCAAATACCATTTAGTTTACTTATTTTTAATCGTCAATTTTTTCGGTTAAAATATATATATCCTAGATCACTCCTGGCTTCGATCAACAATACCAACTGTTGATCGAAGGCTCCTGGCATTGCTCTGTCACTGTCCGTAACGTTTCATCGTGTAAATGTTGCAGCTGTTCAATCATTCCAAAGATTAGCACGGAGCGACAGACATACAAACATTTAAATAATCGTTATTTATGTCAAAGCTTAATAAAAGTCAGTTATTTTAATATTAGGTACAGACAGACGCTTTAATATTATTTATTTATATAGGTAATTTCAGTTACAATTCACCTATACCAAAAAATCCTATAACATCCTCAGAGTACAGTGTAATGATGCTTTTCGTATTTTTTTGAAACATTCACGATACTGCAGTGCGTCCACAATGTTCGCAGAGGCTACCGCCCCAGACTTTTACGCAGTGTTACGTTTTAGAACGGCCTGTTTCTGGGAAACTGTACGTAACTCAACAAACGAATTAGTTTAGGTCGTTGCTCAGGTGTCTCCAGGTGGCAATATATTTTATAAACGCTGGCAGGGTATGCATCAGACGCTATAGGTGATGAATTTTTTTAAAGTACTATATTTTAACTCATAATAGAGTTTAATTTGTAATTTTGTATGTGTATAATACTCTGATTCATTGTCTTTGATGCAAAATCTACGTCACATAAGTGGGTTGATACCTTAATAAATAAACTTTTATTATTATTATTATTATACCTTATTTTATCAACAGACTTCCAAAAAGAGGAGGTACTCAATTCGAATGTATCTGAACTTCTTTCCGGGTGAATCGATTTTGATGATTAATCGATTTTGATGACAATAAAGTTAATAAATTTATTAAAAATATCTTTATATTCACTTTCATTCAATTTCTCTCTGCATTTGACACATGATTTTTCAAATTATTATTTTTTCCTTTGCCAAGTAGCGGGGTTTCACTTCCTCTTTTTGCCCTTTTATCTTCAGCAGCCGCATCAGGTTCTGAACAATCAGTTACATATTCAAATACACCAGTTGTAGGGTTAACAAGTTGTAACCCACGTGATGTTTGAGCAAACCCTTCGTCTAGAACATTATCTAAAAGGCCATTTTCAGGCTTAATAAGAAAAGTTGCATTGTCATTATCCGTAACATTATTCTTACTATTGCTATCACCATCTTCGAAACAAAAACTTGTAAACTTAAGCAAACGATTACTTTCGAGTTTGAAATTGAATCCTGTTTTCCTATTTTATTTGAAAGCTGGTGCTTCTCGTGTGTTCCCATATAAATTTGGTCAAGATCTGACCAGTAGTTTTTGAGTTATTTTAAAATTCGAATACATTGATGATGTTGTCATTTTATGTATATGGAAGTCGGTTGTGCAAGATTTTTAATTTTACCACTTTTTCCGTTAGGATAATTGCTAGCTTTTATACGTGGTAGAGCCATGCTGCAGTTATATTAGTAGTATAGTTGTAGCACGAATGGGTCGGCTCGACCGGGGAAGGACCACGCTCTCACAGAATACCAGCGTAAAATAGTAACTTAATGCTGCTGTATTTCGTATGGTGAGTGTAGAGAACCGGAGACCCTTTTTACTGGAAATGAGGCATTCCATCTCAGTGCTCATGGGTGACAACGCATCTGCATTTTGATTTGCAATGGAAGATAGATGTAGATGTCTATGGGCCGCAGCAACCACTTACCATCAGGTGGACTGTGTGCTCGTTTGTCACCCTATTCTATATAAAAAAAAATAGCTAGTCGTGAGTAGTTATTACAACTGTCAGTTTTTTTAACAGATGAAATGCGATTTACATCTGATAAGGAAAACGTATGTAACTATTTTAATAGACAGACAAAATTACAAAAGACTAAAGTAACGGCCTATACAGCTGGGTACAGACCTCATCTCATCCCTGAGAGGGTTTTATGGCGAGAAAGATTCCACCATGCTATTGCAGTGCGTATTAACTACACATGTCCTCTGTTACAGCCTATCCAATGTCACTGCGGAACATAGGTCATTTAAATAGATTGCTCCATAAGGATATTAAGCCATAACTTGGCAGACGGGTTGGCAACCATAGTTTATTTTTAGTCGTTATTAGTAAGACGGTGCTGCACATCTCATGATTTGATTCCCTCTGTCGCCACTTACGACACCCGCGTGATGATGACCTTGTTTTTATTATGTTGTGGATATTCTTATTTTTTACACATATAACATTGTTTTCAATAACATGCTATAACGGTATCAGTAGCAACATCTAAAACAATGTTTATACGCAATGTAACGTAGTATGTCATTTTTAAATTTCTTAACTTCAAGCAGAGGGAATGTCGAATGCGCGCGACATTGCCTTGTCCTCTATTAGACTTAAAATTAGGGGTGAAGATTAATTGTTGGGTCAGAAATAGAGGACGTCCTTTAAAATGGCATCTGATAGATATATATGATATGTTAGCCCCAGTTTTAATTTTTAGTTATTATTGGGAAATAATATTTAATATGGTTGAAAAATAAACAGTAATGTCCTCCAGACCGAACGTCTCAACGGAGACGAGACATTTGCGCAGGACAGGATTGTAGTGCACAAGTGAAGAAGAGTGTATTCATTCGCAAGCGCAGGAGCACGTTCATAGTCCGATGGGGCTATGAACGTGCCGACAGGACCGGAAAGAGATTAGGCGGGGGACCAACGGCTTTACGTGTTGTCCGAGCACGGTGCTGAAACACCGTCAACTTCCAGACTCCGGGCTGCTGCTGAGAATTCCCGGACAGAAAAGCTCAATAACTGATTTTTGACCTGCCCCGGGATTAGAACACGACACCTCATCATCATTAGTCACGTTTACGTCCACTAGACCAGCGAGGCAGTTGGCAGGCAATATGGTTGTAAAGAATTAAATATAGAAATTGCTTCGCTACTGACCAAATCTCTTTCTTATGTGTTATTACCGACCACGTATTCATTATTATTATAATAACCCTTCGTGTTTGTCATCGCCTGATACATTATACCGCCTCACCCATTGTTCTGACTGCGTGATGTTTTCTAACACTCTCACCAAATTACTTATAACAATTGTCATAATGAGCACTCTTGCTATCTTAAATGCAGATATCATTGTATGTGCTCACTGTAGTCCTCGCTCTGTTTCCATTTCTAAATTGTTGCCTCAAGTGGCACAATTACGTACCTACCATTATATTCTTTATTTCCTTCACTAGGCCATACCGCTGCTATTCTAAATCTGTGTGGATAGTTACGGTTTGAAATTTGAACCTCTTCTCTGCTTCTTCCAGGGTTGACTGACAGATAAAAACACGAGGCAAAGTCTATCCCATTGAGATATTAAATCACTATAGGTATTATACTTCAATGATCTATCCGTTTTAAATTATAAATTATGTTGTTTTATATTATAATGAATAAATAAATGTGTTGATAAAACATATTATTTATCATCATCCTCATCGTTAGATTGAGGTGAAAATGAGGTGATCGCTACCGATCGATTTCCAACTTGTTTTGTGTTGATTAATTGTACAACATACATAATTGTAAGCTGTTTTTTTTAAGTCTTGCTGTGTTTCTTGCCTGACAAAGGCAAATTGTCGAACCAGTGGTAATTAAACACAAGAGTGACTTTCAATAAGTATTATTTACAATTAATATATAAACTAAATAAAAAAGTTTTTGTTTCTGTTTCATGACTTCCTCTTCAGATATCACTCTAAAAGCTGAGTCTCAAATTGGAAATACAATTTCATTTATTACAAATTAATTATTAATAAAATTTAATAATAATATTTTTTTAGATAACAGTGATAAATCACTGTTATTATGTCAAATATAGTAAGAACGACAAAATCTACTAAAACACAACAGAAATGGTTGACAGAATTAGGTTTTATGATACTTAATATAGTAAATGCATAATCTAACAAAATACAAGGCTGGCGCGTGTAATTATAAATTAGATGATCTCCATACATACTATAATAAAGCCAAATGTTCATAAAGCTATTACTTCGTTAACTTTTGTCCACATTGCCCAAATTATTATGAACTTATATTCAAACCTTTGCCTTAATAGCCTACCAAAAGTCCACAGCTGAACATAGGCCTCCCTCATAGATATTCCGGACCGATACGACTTAGGGAAAGAGCCTACTTCTTTGTAAAAGGCCGGCAATTTCTCTGGTGTTGCGGTTGTTCATGGGCGACGGTAATCACCGGAATCACTTACCATCAACTGAGCCGTGTACTCGTTTGCCGCCTCTCCTACAAAAAAATAGACTTTTTTTTATATAGAATAGGGTGACAAACGAGCACACAGTGCACCTGATGGTAAGTGGTTGCTGCGGCCCATAGACATCTACATCTATCTTCCATTACAAATCAAAATGCAGATACGTTGTCACCCGTGAGGACTGAGATGGAATGCCTCATTTCCAGTAAAAAGGGTCTCCGGTTCTCTACACTCACCATACGAAATACAGCAGCATTAAGCTACTATTTCACGCTGGTATTCTGTGAGAGCGTGGTCCTTCCCCGGTCGAGCCGACCCATTCGTGCTACAACTATACTACTAATATAATTGCAGCATGGCTCTACCACGTATAAAACTGCTATATGAGACTGCCTCATAAGAGGGATTACGACATGCCATAGTTGCCAAGCATTGTAACCGCAGTTTTTTTTATACAGCTTTTATCAAGAAGATGCTTCTGACTTCTAGCTTTTTCATTTACACCCCCACTGCACGGTTCATTTATGCGTTAACTTTCAAATTATAGATAAACGTTTACATCAAGTGTACATTTCGACCAATGTAAATAGTAACAAGCCCTACTGTTGACAACAGTTATTAAAAAACAACCTAAAGAGAAATTTTTATATACTCATGTCACTCCTACACGACGAATCTAATGACACCTAATGTGTTAAAATGCACAAAGAGTTTAGGCTACAGAGCCAAAAAATAGACATACAAAAACCAAAATATTTCATACGTGGTAGAGCCATGATGTATAGTTGTAGCACGAATGGGTAGGCTCGACCGGGGAAGGACTCTCACAGAATACCAGCGTCAAATAGCAGCTTAATGCTGCTGTGTTGTATGGTTTGTATGGTGAGTGTAGAGAACCGGATACCCTTTTTACTGGAAAAGAGGCATTCCATCTTAGTTCTCAAGGCTGACAACGCAACTGCATTTTGATTCGCAATCGAGGATGGATGCAAATGTCTGTGGGCCACAGCAACCACTTATCATCTGGTGGACTGTGTGCTCGCTTGTCACCCTTTTCCTATAAAAAAAATATATTTGTCATGTTGATTGGGCGGCTGCGAAAAAATGAGAAGTCTTACAAATCGAGTGTATGTTCTTTGTATGCAAATAACGCGGTATTGCGAAAGTGAATTGAGTACTGTGTCAGATCTAGTCCAACGTTTATTTCAATGCAGATAAGCGTGCCGCGTATCCTTACCCATGAGCACCCAATGACTCAATTCCCAGCGTCGCACTGCACCGATATTATTTTGTATTTTGTATGTCTACTGGCGGGACATAGAGAACCTACCTTGTATATATGGAGATCTGTAAAATAACCTATGTTCACAAAATAAATTGATTTGATTTGATTTGATTGCATACCGCGGCACCTACTACACCACCCACACATACCACATACTGCAACGGCATACATTTCTTACCCGACTGCCCTAAAGGATGGAGGGTATTGTATGTATGTATGTAAAATCTAAATGTGTTGACAAATGCTTTACGCGGTAGAGCCACGCTGCAGCTATATTATGGTTGTTGTAGCACGAATGGGTCGTCTCGACCGGGGCAGCACCACGCTCTCACAGAACACCAGCGTAGAATAGTAGAATAGCAGCTTAATGCTGCTGTGTTTCGTATGGTGAGTGTAGAGAACCGGAGACCCTTTTTATTGAAAACGAGGCATTCCATCTTAGTCCTCGGGAGTGCCAACGTATCTGCATTTTGATTATTAATTGAGGATAGATGTAGGTGTTCATTGATGAGACCAATAAACATGTACATCTTAGTTTACCATCAGGTGGACTGTGTGCTCGTTTGTCACCCAATGCTATAAAAATATCGTTATTTTACTTGTTAAAAACAATTAACAAGGGTACTAGTGCCAAACAAAGTAATAATTAATAAAAGCGACGGTAGCCTAATGGCAGGGCGCAGACCGCGAACTCAAAAAGGTCGTGGGTTCGAATCCGCCATTCGACTACTGGCGTGAACCACTCGTAACACAAGCAATTTAAGCTTACCACGAGTGGTTAAGGGGAATATTTGTAATGTTTATAGCATTGATAATATTCTTTTCTAGAAAAAAAAATTGAAAACGTAACAGATTTTTTCAATCGGTTGAAAATTTGACAAACTGGGAACAGATTGCAAAGTGAATACAAACGGGTGTTGATAAAATGTATGTTTATGGTCCGCAGGTTGTGGCAGCGTTACTGTGCAGTGCCGTGGCTCAACAGGTGCCAGTGACGTCATCAACCACAGAAGAAAATGAAGAGCCCCCGGAGGGCTACTATGCTTTTGTAGAGTCACCCAATGCTACCCCACCGAGGTAATAAAACCAGGCTTATGGAGCATGGCGAAACTTTTAGCAGCTTTTTGTATTTCAGTAAGAAAAATACAGTGAATTTTATACTAATAATGTCCTCCAGACCGTCACGGCGGCCAGTCTCACTGAAGACTAGCCATCTACTCAGGACAAAATTATATTTCTCAAGTGCGTGCGCAAGCACGAGCTCACTCTCTGTTCCCTCACTCTCGTAGTCCGATGGGACGATAATCCGACACGTGCGGAGCGAGAGATCAGGCGCAAGAATCACGGCTATACGTGCTTCCCGGGTAAAAACACCGCCATCTTCCTGATTCCGGGCTGCTACAGAGAATTTTTGTCAGGGATATTCAGTAACTGATTTTAGCCTGGGACAGAATTTGAACCCAGGACCTCATGATCTGCGTTTACCACCACTAGGCCAACGGGGCAGTCATGAATTTATAATAGACTAGCGATAGGCTACGACTTCGCATGGGTGATTTCTGGATCTCGACAAATACACCACCTGCCGGTTAAAGGTGTGTATTTAAACAATTCAAGAACGCACATAAAACCACACGAAAAATTTCACCAAAATTAGTCTAGCTGCTTAAGAGTTCAGTGACAAACACACGTACTGAATAATTATATGTATAAAGATGTATAGAGACAGCAGATGGCTTTGACTAGTTCAGGCTTTACTTTGGGGAGGCTTATGTTCTGCAATGAACACGAGAAGAGCTGTAATGATGACGATTGACGATAGTGATGTGTGAAGACTTGCCTTGTTGCCTCAGGCGTATGCGACAAATTGAATAAATCTAACTATTCAGTACTTACCCTTGTTTAGATAGTTGGCGGTATAAACATGACGTTTACGTCAGACTCAAGATACTGAATACGGCGACAGGCTGCAGCAACAAAGGTGCATAGCGTGATGATTAACGCAATCTTTCCTACAACGGAATAATTCTAGAGCAGGGATTCCCAAACTATTTTGGACAAGAGATCCCTTTTCCAAAATGAACTGATACCTCAGACTCTGTATCTCTAGTTTTTTCCCCATTGATACAAAATACTTACAAACTTAACTTAATTAAAATTACAACACTTTTCGGTTGGTTAAGTAAACTTGACATCATTTTCTCATCAAAATTTAACAAAATAAATAGTCATAAAATTCAGTAAATATCAAGTTTAATTAATAATTATAAATACAAATTACGGAAACAATTTCGTTAGCGTTTATGGCGACCCCTGGGAAAGCGATTTCGACCCCAAGCGGTCGATATCGACCACTTTGGTAATCCCTGCTCTAGAGAACACCCCAAAGCCGCGGACTTTTCCATCCATACTTCCCTGAACTTATAAATATACTTCTCATACTTAACTTAGAGAATTAAATGCCTTCCAAATGCATTAATTTGTCGGGACAACTTTACTTTTTAAAAATGAGGCATTCTATCAAGTTATTACTATTAGGTTCAATGAATTTTCTATGTAGGTGACCACCATTGACAATGACGCCTGTTCAGATCATTCATTTCAGTCTATGAAGACCATTTTTGTATATAGGTCTTACAATTAAAAAAAATTAATTAGGGACGGGTACTATCGTCTTCCCGATATTTTACTTAATATAATAAAAAATCTATGGTTGCTAATCCACCTGGTCTAAAGTGGCATCTATAGCAGATGTACCGCTATAAGTATTCAGTTTTCTCTTACGACTTATCCAAAATTATATTATAATTATAAAAAAGGTGATTTTTAAATTAATCATAAAAACTATTCATAGAATATAATACACAATATAAACAAATTAAAAATCACAGTTGCATGAATAAAATATTCTAATTGTTGCACTTATATATTCAGTCAGGTTGTAATTTATTTGCTTGGATAACTTATAGCTGTCAATTGCAAAATCAGCTCATAATCAACCGTAATTTCGATTTGTTTATGTTGTGTTACAAAATATACAAGAATTTTATCTTTCAACGTGGTTATAAGTATGTTGCAGCTATGTTATAGTTGTGGCACCAGTGGGTCCACTCAAACAGGGGAGGATCACGCTCTGACAGAATACCAGCGTAAAATAACTAAATGTTGCTGTTTCGTATGGTGGAGTGTAGAGCATCGGAGATCTTTTTACTTGATACGAGGAATTCTATACCTAGTTCTCAGGAAAGACAACGAATCTGCATTTTTTCATTACTTATCATCAGGTGGACCGTTTTTTTATAGAATATGTGTGACAAACGAGCGCACAGCCCACCTGATGGTAAGTGGATGCTGTGATCGATAAATTACATTTATTCCCGATTAAGGATCAAAGGGCATTTGCGTAATCACTCCAGAGAACTAAGATTGAATGTCTCGTTGAAAGGGTATCCGTTCCCTACGCTGGTATTCTGTGAGGGCATGGTTCTAACCCCGTCGAGCTGATCTTTTTGTGCTGCAAACATAATAGCTGCAAGGTTCTCGACACGTCTCAACCTCGTGTGCTGTGTGTTTGTAACACAACAGCGAAGAATATTAAGAGTAGAATCTTTACAGAGTACGGCCGCCGCCGTACCGGCAGTCGAACGCGGAGTGCGCCGGGAGCAGTTCGCGGCCGCACGTGAGCGCGCACAACCTGTGCGGAGACCTCAACCGCGGCCTCGTGCCGCGCAACCCGCTGGGTCAACTGCCAGGCGGAGAGCCCTACCCCTTGTGAGTCACGCATACCTTCACTCCTGTATCATTTACTAACTTGTTTCTTGCTAGCTTTCTACACTCGGAAAAATGGTCTCCAGACCGAATTTTGGTCACGACGGCCAGTATCAGCGAAGACTTGCTATATGAGCAGGTCAGTATTATAGTGCTCGAGTGTATGCGCAAGCACAGATGCACTCTCTGCTCCATCACTTACATAGACTCCGGGCTGCTACTGAAAATTTCATGACAGAATAACCTAATAAATGATTCTTGTCGGACCTATTAGAACCAGAGACCTCAGGAACCGCATTTACGACCACTAATTAGACCAAAAATTGAAAAAATTACGATTTTTACTAAATGTGTGTCAAATATCTCCTATAGACAGGTGATAAGGTCAGTTACTTCGATCTGTGATAACCTCACCTGTAGATATAATATACAAGAAAAATTAGGTACTCATAAAAATACTTGCACATTCACCCAAACAAGGGCAAGAAAAGTTTTCAGTTGGCAATCCTGTACTGAAATGTAAGATGATCTTCTCTAGGTGGAGTTGGTAAGAGATGTAGGATGTCAATAGGTGCAGATGGCTTATGACCGTGGTTTGTGGCCTACGTTCAGCAAATGATTTGTGATGGAATGTATTGATACTGATGATGGTAATGAGAATTAACGTATCAACATTAACCGGACGAGATATTGGTTTGGAAATAACCTTATCTAAAGATATTGGATGGTTTTGTTAGTTAATAATAATATAAGTTTTTTTATAGAATAAGGGTGACAAACGAGCACACAGTTCACCTGATGGTAAGTGGATGCTGTGGCCCATAGACATCTACATTTATCCTCGATTAAGAATCAAAACGAAAATGCGTTGTCACCCCTGAGGACTAAGACGGAATCCCTCGCTTCCAGTAAAAAGGGTCTCCGCGGATCTCTACACTCATCATACGAAACACAGCAAAGGTTACTATTTCACGCTGGTATTCTGTGAGAGCGTGGTCCTTCCCCGGTCGAGTCGATCCATTCGTGCTACAACTATAAAAGTAAAGTAAAGTTACAGCCTGTATACGTTCCACTGCTGGGCACAGACCTCCCCTCATTTCTGAGAGGGTTTTAGGGCAAGGAAGTGTCTGCCGCGCTGTCCTAATGCGTGTTGGCCAACTTCACATGTTTTTGAAATATTTTTTTCTTATTCCTCAGACATGCAGGTTTCCCCACGATGTTTTTCCTTCACCGCCGAGCATGTGGTAAATACTACAACTATACTGCTAATATAATTTTATTGGGGAACACGTGTATTCCAGTCTCTCGCCAAGGCTATCAAAGGGAACTTCTGTCAGCCATCTCTGCACATAGAGGACGATTTACTGGCCCATGCCGCAAAGGAGAAAGCCGATCTGCTAGGCTCTCTCTTTACGTCCAACTCACCTCTCGAGAACACACCACCGACTATCCCGCGGTCTGAGTGCCCCATGCAGGATGTAGTGTTTACACAGCGCTCGGTGAGCAAAGCACTCCTGCCCTGGACGCCAATAAATCGAGTGGGCCGGATGGAGTACCGCCTATTGTACTGAACACGTGTGTTTTGGAGTTCGCACCGGTTAAAACGCGTCTTTTCCGGTACTCCTACTCCCTAAGCGTCCATACTCACGGAAGACAGCTTTGGTGCACCCGATCGCTAAAAAAGGCGACCGCTCAGATTCTTCAAACTACAGGCAACCGCTATCACCTCCTTGTTCTCCATAATAATGTAAATATTAACCGCCAACTCATGCGGTACCTTGAGGACCACCAGCTGATTAGTGACCGTCAGTATGGTTTCCGTTGGAGTCGCTCAGCTTCTTCTGGGTTAACTCATAGATGGGCGGAGGCAGTGGAGTACAAGGAGGAGGCGTTGGCCGTTAGTTACTATACTTTTTAAATTTAGTACTATATTTTTTAAATTTATGAAACGAATGCGTCTTGACCTTTCGACGATGTCACTTAGACTAAATGACAAAAATCGGATATATCCTATAGGATAAAAGTTACAGACCACAATTTTGTTGCTGATGTCGGGTCTATTACTTCTACATATTTAAATGTCTTTGATTTATACATATCTATTTATGAGGGTCTTGAATTAGTAACAGTTTTTATAAGAATTAACGGTTTTGCTATAATTATTAGCTTCCGATATTTTACATGGTAGTAATCGCACTCCCACCGAATATCAACGTAAGGGAGCACGATAATGCTGTATAAACTTACCATATGAAGGTGAATGTAGAGAACCGCAGACCCTTTTGTTGGTAATGGGGTAATTCATCTCAGTCCTCAGGGGTGATGCATCTACATGTTGATTCTTATTCGACAATGAAAGTAGAATGTCTATGGTCCACTGTGTGTATCATCAGGTGGACTGCGTGCACGTTTGTTACCCATATTCTATGTAAAAAATTTATACATAATTTAATGTGGGTAAATGATGATGTGTACCTACAGTGAGCTGATCCGCAACGAAACGCTGCGGTTCCTGTCTCGTACGCTACCCGTGCTGCGCGCAGACGACGCTCTGCCACGCGTGGCACACGTGGCAGCAGCACCACAACGCCACCAGCAGCAACAACAGTACCACCATCAACACCCTCATTACCCACAGCCTTCAGACTTGCCGCAGTTGCCTGAACTCGCGGGAAACAGGTCAGCAAATAACATGGATACAATACTTATTACACTCTCAATGTCATACGTACTTGTGATGATAACATTTTATGTAATATCAGGAATGTTTATATCTATGTTAAAAACAATTACACTCAATATCTTATTCACTTATCATAAATGTATCATCACAAGTGAAAAACACATTTTATATACTGAAAAAACAGATTTTATACAGTACACTAACTGTTTCCGCGATTTTTTCCGCCTGGAATTTTTTGCGCGGAATGCTAATTATTTTTTTTTAAATAAACGTAGATTATGTTATCCCTTGTTATATATGTTTTCATATGAATTTTATATATATGTAATTACTCTAAGGAATTTTATAAAAAGCTGTTATTTTTACATTATTATTAGACACTTCAATTTATTTATTCTTATGGATTTATTCATTTTTTCATTCAAATGACGTGTACCGTTTGAAACGTATGTAAGTTGTATAGGAGCAACTCGGATTAGATCCCTGTTGGCACTAATGAATTTGTAAGTTGCAATTTTAGCTTAGCTTGTGAGATTGGTGTCTGATGTACTCAGGTATAAAAAACCTGTATTACAGGTCTTTATTTAGTGACTTTCGAAAATTTTTGACATTATTATTTAAATATAAACTTTTTCATATTGTATAGGATGTGTTTAAAGTAATTTTGAATGTCTCAGTAAAAAAAAAGAAAAGAGAAATTTTTAGTTTAAAGCAGTTATTTCAAGGAATATAGTTACCTTTAAAGTTATATCAATAAAAAATAAGCAGCCGGATAACTTTTAATAACAATTAAAAGTAATTAAGAAACTGTGCTTGTTTGCCAACGAGTTGGCCAAGCGTGGCAAACTATATGAGATTCTTCCCATCCCCTATGAGTGAATGTACGTGGCAGACGTTTGTTCAGCGATGGGACGGCGCAATGAACATATCACATGTGGTCACAGGCTGGAGGATCGCGTGAGGCGGTCCGCGGAGACGGAGCAGCCGCGGCCGCTGGAGCACGAGGCGGCGGAGTCGGCCCGCCTGCCCGCAGAGCACCGCGCCGTGCAGCGCCCGCGCGAGGCGCGCAAGTTCTGCGACGGCGGCGGCGTGTGAGTGCGCATACACACACACACACGCACACACATGCACACGCACACAGAGAGAAACATAGAATACTATAATACATACATAATAGAACGGGGGAGTGGGCGGAGCCCGCGTAGCCACAAAAATGTCACTAACACGTCAATTCACACGTATAAATGTCAACACGAGATTTGTTTTGACGTTACAATCGTTTCCAAATTTCGTATGCAAATTATTTAAAAAATACTTGATTGCACGCTATTTACAAATAAATATGCATTATAATTTAAAAGATTTTTAATGATGATCTTGAATAATGTTCATCAAGTCTAAAATGTGAAAATTTGTTCAGTCTGTCAACACAGCGAATCGGATTTGGCGACGCCAAACCTCGTACAAAATTAAGTTGACAACCATTCTATTGTGTATTATAGTATGGCCGTGGACGGAAAAGTAGAGATCTCCCGCCGGACAAGGTGTTATGCCCGGAGAGCGGCCAACGCTCCGTGCGATAGTTCGGAGATGTTCTATATATACTGTTTATGATTCGAAATTTTGATAGCGTGATTTAGGCTTCGGTGTGTTTCGCTTGCGGCGCGACGACAGCGCCGCCACAATAGTATTCTATTCTATGGCGGTGTCTCACCCCTGTGCCTCGGAAAGTACGTAAAGCCGTTGGTCCTGCGCCTGATCTCTCTCCGGTCATGTCGGTTTACCGTCCCATCGGATTATGAGAGTGAGGGAATAGAGAGTGCACATGTGCTTGCGCATACACTTGGGCACTATAATCCTGCCCGATGGCTAGCCTCCGTTGAGGCAGACCGCCGTGACCGAAATTCGGTCTAGAGGACATTAGTATAGAAGTCATAGTATTCTATAGAGAGAAACAAACAGAGAAAGACACGCACCCGCACGTGGACACAAATGCGCGCACACAAGTACAGGAGCACACTTTACATAAACACATTACCATAATCAATTAAGTAAACCCATACAAAAACAAACGTGTAATTTAAGCTCGATTCGAATAAAACTAACAACCTACTACGACGTAAAAAATTATTTCATTTTTGTGATTTTTGTTTTACAATATTTAATCAATAGAATCAGGCGTTACTTTGCGGAAATCCATTATAATAAAATATTAATTACTTCGCAACCTTCCGCTAACCAAATACAATGATGTGTCTTACCTGTATTGAAGAGCACCTCCCGCCCTCCCTCAATTGCATGCACTAACTCCGTCACCACTACTTTCAACGCCACTATCATCGCCATCGCCACATCTCGTCGATGGTGTGTCTTACCTGGAATATTGGCGTTGGAAGTAGTGGCAGCAAGGGCGACATGCTAGGGTTGCCATATCACATCATTTCTTAAATTAGAAACAATGCAAAACCAAAAGAATTCATTATCATATTTAAACCTTGATATTGTGAAAAAATAGTGTATTTAAAACAAAAATAAATGTTTACATACAGATGAAAGTTAAATTAAAGATTAAAGCAAAGGTAAAAGCTTAGGGTTGCATTATGCCTCATTTACATTCAGCCCCTGCCACTGCTCCTCGCGCTGCCGGCAATACTTCGCTAAATATTGCCGTAGCACGATTGAGAGAAGTGTGTATTTACCATAGAGAGTGGTTATATAGTCTTTGGTATTTACATTTGCCCTACCACTGACACCACTTACGACTTTTGACTATGGCAGACGTCGAAATAATTACAGCGTCCGCGCTGTGTCTTCTTGCAATACAAAATTATGTTAATAATTTAAAAAGATATCAAGTTCAAAAGAAGATAGACAGAAAAAATGTATGCTTAAAAACATGGTACATATGATGATCAATGACGTGGAGCTGATATATTTTGCCATAATTGGCATGCAAAAATGATATGAAATACAGCTAATTACACAAACCCAATGTTACATTTTAAAATTATTACATTGCTTAAAAGTTAGGTACAAATATTCTTTTTGAATTCAAATATTATGTACAATTAAATACTTATACAGATCCACTCTATTTGAATTCTTATACAATAAATTGTTCATTACATTATTGTTACGTAAATAATATTAAATATTATATCAGATTAGTTATGCTATTATTATTTTAATAATTACACTTCAGTATAAATTAATTCATAATTTTAATTACAATAAAATTATAATTTAAAAATTATGCAAATATAACCATTTAACTTATTTTACATTTTAATAAATAAATAATCAATATGAGATACTAATCGTTTTTAGAAATAAAATGTCAATGTTCATTAATTCCTTAAACTAAATTTTATATTAACACTCCATTACGCGCGCACCTGTTTGGGACGCGAGTGCTCGCGCGCTCTACATATGTAGAACTATTTTGTGTAAAGATTTTACAGGAACAATAAACAAATATAAAAATACTTCAATATCATACGAAAACAAATTTTAATAAGAAACTAAAATAGACGAAACATAACTGTTACCATTTATTAGGCACTTAATATCAGACTTGTAAATTTTGAGAAAAATCAATAATTTTTTGGCATCAAACCTTTTCAGTCTCCTTTTTTTACTCGCTCATATCTTCCACACAGTCTTTATCATTTTTACAACAGCAAGGCATTGAAGAACTTGATGTTGAGGACGAATCCACTTTTTACAGGT
Source organism: Parnassius smintheus behrii (assembly GCA_036936625.1). Classification (NCBI taxonomy): domain Eukaryota; kingdom Metazoa; phylum Arthropoda; class Insecta; order Lepidoptera; family Papilionidae; genus Parnassius; species Parnassius smintheus. Next base: position 881,894 of record JAUPFT010000022.1, read on the forward strand.
GTCACATTGTTTTCTAGTGGACTTATTGCGCGCTCTGCCACAAAATGAACATTTCCCGACTCGATCAGTGTTGAGGAGTTGTGCTAGGCATGGTTGTAATTCCGATGGCTCTTTCATGCGCAAAAGCATTTTCCCTTTCATTTTCAATGATTTTGGAATACTTTCAATATTTATTCTGCGTTGTATGCATGGCGCGACTAGGTGAAAACCAAGTTCATATAAAAAAATCCTTCCTGGCCTTATTTCTGTAGTCCTTGTTTATTGTATGTACAATATAACCGCTTATAGCACTTATATTCATTAAATTAAAAAAAAAATGGTAAGTGGCCACCGCCTAGAGTTTTTGGAGACGTCATAAATACTACATATTTTGTCTACAATGTCCACGCCATATTTGGTATTGTTGTAAAAAGTTATTATTTCCGGCTTACGTTTGCTGTTTGTAAATCGATATGATCATCATAGTGCATAGTTGAGTATATAAGCATCACTTTCTTTGATTTTGGCATGTAAGATACTAAAGTACCTTGTTTTTGAAAGCCAAAAATTGAACTCGTTTTGCTTCTGTTTCTTGTGATTTTGAATTCTTTGGGAATTTGTGCCTTATCTTTCTTCACAGTGCTTCTAGGTAGCAAAATTCTTCACAGTAATTTTGCTACCTAAGAGTTCTAGGCATTGATGTATATTCGTGAACCAATAATGTGTTGTGACGTTATAACCTAAACCATCCAATGGGGTAAGCATTCGTAGCACAATGTCCACAACTTTATTTGATTGTGCATAAGGACCATCTGGCCGAGCACCTGCGTATATTTCCATATGGTAGGCATTAGGTACCTTTGTATCCGTTAGTAAAAATATGTTTATCCCATACTTTGCTGGTTGCTTCATCAGTAATAACTTCTTCCAACCATCTCAAAATGTGTGCCATCATTGTGCGAAATATAGTTACTTCGGTTAAAAATAATATTATCAAACAAAAAAATTCATAATAAAGACATAAACAATACAACATAATATAAACACTTACATAAAATAAAAACGATATGTAAACTTCTGACAAAAATGACACGCGAGTGTTTGCGCACTCTACTATTGTAGAATTTTAGTTTTAGTGCGAAATTTCTAACAAGTGCGATCGCGCAGTTTGCCGAAAGGGTACTAATTGTGATCACCAGCTAGTAATAGAGGAATACTATGAGTGTGTGCGTTAGACACCCACAATTAATGTTAAAATCCCACGAAATGCATGCCTGTTCTACAATAGTAGAACGCGCGACTAATGGAGTGTTAATATAATAAATTTGACGAATTTATAATTAAGTACCTGGTTGACCGAGCTTTGCTCGGTATTTTTCGCTCGATTTTTTTAATTCATGTGTTTTGGAAATTATATTTAGATACAAATTACAATAGATTTTCTCAAAAAAGAAAAGAACATGAAAAAAAAATTAAAAAAAGTCGGTCGGTCGGTCTAGGTTCGAACCGGGGTTTTAAGATTCTGTGACCGACCATTATACCAATTAAGCTATTTATAATCACAACGGTGCGTCAAAATTTACCTTCTTATTCTAACGATATTGTAGCAGTTTTTCATTGCCTAAAAACATGGACAAAAAGACATTTTCTAAAAATAAATCCTAGCTAGATCGATTTATTATCCCCGAAACTCCCTGGACACTAAATTTTATGAAAATCGTTGGAGCCGTTTCCGAGATCCCGATTATATATATATATATATATATATATATATATATATATTTATATACAAGAATTGCTCGTTTAATAGTATAGGATTATGTACATAGGTACTATGTTATCTCAAAAAAAATTCGTATGCGTAGAAGATGATGAATTGTGGTTTTTATCGTTGAAATCCCATATAGTTTTTTCTGATTCCAGCAGTTCTAAAACTTTATTGTATTTTCATTATTCTGCTCGAAAGGCATTTTGGTAGATCGTACTTATTTAATAACAAGACGGCACGCACGTCCGTTCATCCAGGCGCTTGGCGCGAAGTGAGCGATGGAGCTGAATGTGAACACTCACTGCCGCTCGCGCTGCCCGTCCTTTGACTTCCGCACGAAAAACCGACATTTCGGGCAGTGTCAGCGGCAGCGGCAGTGTCAGCGCGAGTAGCCTGTTTACATACTGCCCTGCTCACTGCCCTGCCCAACAGGGCTGAATGTAAATGGGGCATTAGGGTTGTAGCACGAATGGGTCGGCTCGACTGGGAAAGACCCATAGTATACCAACGTGAAATAGCAGCTTAATGCTTCTGTGCTAAGCGTGTGGTGAGCAGAGAGAACCGGAGCCCAGTTCTACTGGTAACGAGACATTCCATCTTAGCCCTCACGGGTTAGTCCTCACAACGCATCTACATTTTTATACTTAATCGCCGATGAGAAACTTAGATGTCTACGAGCCACAGTGTGACAGTATCCAGTTACAGGTGACAACGCATCTGCATTTTGATTCGTAGTCGAGGATAGATGTAGACGTCCATGTGCCACAGTAACTACCTACCATCAGGTGGACTGTGTGCTCGTTTTTTACCCTTATTCTATAAAAAAAACTTAAAACTTTTTAATAAATTAGAAATAATATTCTCATTTTATATCAAAAGTCAGAATCTAAAAAATATTGTAGACAATTTGAATTCATTATGCATTAGTTGGTTTTTCATCAACTTTAGTAAGAAGTACGTGTAGGAGACTAAAAATAATAACTTCCACGGCCAAAACCATTAACTAAACACTGTTCTAAACAAAAAGTAAGGAATTCATATTAAAGCATAAGAATTTAAATTTATAACTAATTTTTAGATAGTTTAGTTTTGATTCGTATTTTCTTTTATTACTAAAAAGGTTAGGTTAGTCCAATTACATTTAAACAAGTTTTTTGTGTTCTCACAAACATTTATTTAAGCTTTTATTCACATTAAATTCTTTAGAATATTTAAACATTATTATAACATTGATCATATTTAGATAATTGTACTATCACTATGTATTAAGGCAGATTTATATAAACTTACTTGTAGGTAAAATAAAGTAAACACAGCTCATGTAAAAATTCTAATACAATAATATCATTAAGTATTAAAATTTTATTTCACTGTCATAAATAGAAAGTCACTAACGTCAAAAATACGGATACTTAAAAAAACGTTACCTCCACACTAGGAATTTCTCCTGGGCAGTTTAACGTACATAAATTGAACAAGGACAAACATCTAGATCAGGAACTATTACTTGTGGGGATTCGAATCAGTAACCCCTAGCGATGCAACTCAATGCTAAACCGCTGCGCCACTGAGTCGTCAAATTTTCTTTTTATTAATTATAATATATAGTGTTATTGCCAGAAATTAGTTTTTTGTATAAAACTGAAGTGATTCTAGAACTAACAGCTAATAGCCAATTTACACTTCGACAAGTGCAGTAGCGAGTTTAGTTACGGAGCAGTTAACAGTGAACGGTTAAGTGGACAGTTGGTAGTGTTCAATTGTCTGCGTGGCGAGTTTAGTTAAACAACGTCCAATTTCGTATGTTGTGGTTCGAACGCGAACACGTTGCGTCCTGTCAACTTATGCACTGAACTAAACTCGCTCGTTCACACGAGCGGTGGGTTTAGTTGCGGCTGGCAGAAAACGCGCGTGAGGGCAACATTTCGCTAAGTGCGAGTCACCAAAAAGCTCAGTCGGCTATCCCGTTTAACGTTTAACTTGCTACTTAACTAATTGTCGTTCAAACGAGATTTTTAACTTAACTCGTCAGATTCACAAGACTTGGTAATAACTGCGAGCGTTTACAGTCTTATAACACCTGCCTGCAGTTACCTTCATACAAAGAAACCTGCGGATGCGTTGTCACCTTTGTGGACTAAGATGGAATGTCTCACAGCCGGTCATTATACTAGCTCACTATAGATTTTATCGTTTAAGTTTCATAGGATTTATGTACATAGTACAGCTATGTTATGGTTCTAGCACAAATGAGTCGCCCCGATCGGGGAGGACCACGTTCTCACAGAATACCAGCGTTAATGTTGCTGTGTCGTTTGGTGAATTTAGAGAACCGGAAACCCTTTTTACTGTAAACTAGGCATTCCAACTTGTTCCCCGGGGGTGACGACGCATCTGCATATTAATTCTTAATCGAGGATGAATGTAGATGCCTACGGGTCACAGCATCCACTTACCATCAGGCGGACTGTGTGCTCGTTTGTCACCCTTATTCAATAAGAAACACGTAGCAGGTGTGGTTTGCGCCTAACATACTTGTCAGTATTAGATTTATAATATGCTACGTGACAAGATGTCTATATAATAAAAGTATTTTTAGAAAATAGATGTAATCTGCTATCCTGCATTGGACCAGCATGCGAAACTATCAATTTAACTAATTAAAAACGAGCACAAGCTAAATCTATAGTTTTCAGATAAAGTTTAGTTGAGATCACTCCTGGTGTTACTCTCCATTTGTTCATTATGGAGAGATCATACTTCCATTTGTTGTGACAGACAGATAAACGAAAATTTTAAAAGTGGTTACTCATGTCTTAATAGTATATATTATTTTATACAAAAAATATTCCCAAACAAAATTAAAAATAATAATGAAGAAAACTCTAAAAGAAAAGCTCACAAATTAGCGAAACCGGATATAATTTTTTTGTACAATAGTATATGGCATTTGTTACCATTGACTTGACAATGACTGACTTTCAATAGGTGTTCTTGTAATGTATATTAAATAAAAATAAAATTAAACTAATCCACTCCTGTATAATACGTATAAAATTAAGTGCATAAGTATTATGGTCGAGACTTTTTACATCACAATATATGTTATGTTGTAATATAATAAATAGTTGTAGCTAAGTAAGTGTAAACACATCTTTTTTTTAAATAAATCCCGCTGGGTTTCTTGCTGGTTCTTCCCAGAACAGAGGTGTTTTCTAAATTAGTGGTAAATTGAATATAACAGTGACTTTCCATAAGTATTATTTATTATATATTGAAAAAAAAGTTGATATAATTGCCTAAGGAATTTTAATTTCATTTATGTAGGTATACCTTGTTACCTTTATCAATTTTTGTTCATAAGAACTGCTCTATAATTTATATAACAACACTCAAATAAGTAAAATGTCAGCACCTCAGCTCCTTTAATATATTATTCCATTGTGTCACTTAAATACATATATAGCTATATATAAGTGGCACCCAAATGTTCCAAGTCCCGTACAACAATGCTCAGAGCGTCATGTTGCGTTCCATCGAGTATTGTAATTCGCGCATCTCGCTCGATCTGTAAACAGACACACACTTTTATTGTTTAACTAGCGATCCTCCCTGACTTCGCATGGTTGATTGTTGGGATCACGTCAACAGCAACACGTGGTGGATGCAGATGTGAAACTAAATCATCCAGGGTTCCACCCAAACACATAAAAATTTTCATCATAATCAGTCCAGTTAATGTTATACAATTCAAATATGAAGATGAAATAATGAGCATTAAAAAGGCTCATTTCCGTTTTTTTATAGAATTTGGGTGACAAACAAGCTCACAGTCCACCTGACGGTAAGTGAAGGCTCAGACCAATAAACACATACATCCTCAATTAAGAATCAAAATGTAGATACATTGTCACCCGTGAGGACTAAGATGGAATGCCTCGTTTCCACTAAGAAGGGTCTCCAGATACCTACTCTCACCCTACGAAACACATCAGCATTAAGCTGCTATTTCACACTGATATTCTGTGAGAGAAATGTTGGCCTTATTACTTGGTTTAAAGGTTTATGGTTCTCCGTTTCAGTATAGAATATTTAAAAAAAAAATCTAAAAGAATATTATCTAATGTATGGAATCAAAAAGTAATTGAGAAAATTGCTAAAACACAGCATGCTTTGAAAAAATTGTCATTATAATAAATTCGTACAATCATCAATTACCTCAGCTTTATATTTTAGGTGTTCAGGCCAAACACACTGCTCAAAGTAGCCTTCGATATCTGGAGGATCATACAGCCTGTGTGATCGCCTAAACATGCATTCTTCATATTCCAACACAAAGTAATATCTGGAAATTTAATGATGACACTATATTGGGCCTTAATCATAATCAATACTGTTTCGAAGTGATCATCAAAAGGAACAGCTTGGACTCCTTCATAAGCCTCATCCGAATTCTTAGATATCATAAAAAAGTTTAAAATTTGATACGGATTAAAGTAAAAATAAAATAAAAAAAACAATAAAGTCAATATTAAGGAATGTTTTTTTGTTTAAGCAAATGCACACATTATTTAAATGTTTCATTCTCAATTTGGTTTATTAATTTAGAAATTAAATATGATAATTCATGAAAAATAGCTTTTTTTCGTGTAAAATTTGGTATTTATTTAGGCTTGGCTACTTCAAATAGATTGTATGTTTGATGCGGTTTTTTATTTTATAAATTCACTTATTAAATTATAGAACGGGTAATAATATAGGAAAATGAAATGTTAGCAACATTTTAAAGATTTGTCACTATCAAAGTTTTTATGTTCAAGTTTTAATGCAATGTCTAACTTCTGCTATTATTTATTTAAAAAAAATTGCACACTATAGCTGGTACCCGGCGCATGGCCGCCCCAAAAAATTGTGGAATAAGAGTTTTAAATTTGGAACAGTTATGTTTGATTAGAAATGATAATACATTCAAATAAATCTGTACGATATGATAATTGTACTATTCCTATAATCTTCGCGCAAGTGCAAGCAATAAGTTGACAAAATTTTACCGTAATCTGCTGAATGCTATGGCTGCGTATAAAATACAAACAAAACAAACATTAATTTTATATATTAGATTAAGCGTACAATTTGGTGAACTTAATACCTTGAGATAATCTCTGCCAGCACAAGCTAAGCAGAGTAACATAAGCGGGTGTTATAAACGCATGTATATATATATATATATATATATATATATATATATATATATATATATATGTATATATATATATATATATATATATATACACATAAATATTATTGTAAAATCATACATAACATATGAATACAAATGCACTTAATATACTGGATGACTTTTTACAGTCTGGAAAAAAATAGGGTGTAACAGGTAAATGGAGTAGAATGCCTATGGCACTGATATTTTACAATATTTTTTCATTCACATATTATGAACTTGATCTATCAATAAAAAAATAACAAAAAAATTTCGAAGTAAATAAATAACTCAATTAAAAAAATATCGAAATTCAAATCACACGCACCCTACTTACGAGCGGCAGTAACACAATGAATTTGTAACGCACTTGCCGCACCTGTCGTAGGCCTCTTTGTCCTTGTCCTTTCGCAGGATCGCAGTCGCTAGGGCAAAGCCACCCGCACTCTCATTTCAGTGACCTGTGATTAGCTACGGCCTGACGTCGTATTGTTTGTTTCCAAGTGTGTATCGGCCGTCTGTTGATATTACCGTAAACATGTACCAATACTGTAATGTAGAGTACCTAACAAAGGCGAGATTTTAAGACTCGTCTGGTGAAAACTTAGACGGTGCGACGAGTAGACATTTACCCGTGTTGGAATTTACATCATGCACAACGAGCACTGGTGAAGTTTCCAGAACATGCTCATCAAGTTTGTTTTAGTGTTTAAGCACTTTTGGCTCGAAATTTTGTCGTTAAGACAAGTATTGTAGCTATGTCTTTTTGAATACGCCTGATTCTAACTGTTGGCTGCAACTATGGTCGCCTGCTCCCACTTGGCCACCCGGTGCCTACATAACGACGATATCCATCATAGGCATCGGTAGGCTTTCGCCTAACGAAAGAAATATCCCAAACAAATGCGTCTCGCTCGCGCTTACAACTTTCATTCAGTAGCGATTGTAGCGTGTATTTAGTTTTACGCAAATGCCGTAGGATGAATTGTTTTTATTTAATTTTTTAGATATTCGGAAATTTTGCCTATCAGTTACATTTTGTTATATTTTACAAATACTTTCGAGGATAACTTCTATTCCATTTACACAAAACACAATATTATTTTCCAGATGGTAAAAAGTCATCAAGTATATTACTAAAATAGTATAGGTTATATACATATACCTGATAATTAGTATACACATTATTGAATAATACATACACACATTTTAGGCATACAAACGTAACTAGAAAGCGTATCAACCCATACATAGGTAGAAATATCTAAGAAATTTTGCCACTGGAAGAAGATAAGTAATGATCAGACATCACAATATCATACTTAGTTTAATATATTTCTGTATATTGTGTTAATTATACTTATGAAAATTTGATACAAACTGATTTACCCACCTTAAATCACAAATTTCGTTAATGGGCGCATAATTTAACACTGTAAACCCTTCGACAATTATAAAGCTCTTCTCTTCAATCTCCATCCTTCCTTCTGTCCTTCCTCTGAATGATCCATGTGATCTATCTTCTCCATCAATAGTAGTTACTATATCATTGTACATGCTTTCCATATCCAGTGCTGAGAGGATATCATAGTTGTTATGATCTAACCCCCCACATCTCACATGATGGGGACTGTCATCCGGATAGAAATATTTATCCTGATGGAACACATATACAGGAGTCAACATGTTCTTCAATTGGTTCGCTAAAGTTGTTTTTCCTCCGCAGGTTACTCCCGACACCCCTATAATAATCCAATTGTCGGACTGATCTATCATTGTATTGGCAGCTTTATGTGCAGTCCTTTGCGAATTGCTTATTACAGATAAGGATAGATGTGGTAGAGAGTGAACAACATTAGCCCACCGATGAAAAAAAATCCCCAAATAGCACAGAATAGTAGAACCCACTGTGGATCCGGAATGTATTTATATATTGCCAAATCTGAAAAAATAATAGTCTATTTCAGGCCCGGTCTCTGCACACTATATTATAAAAAAGCAAAAAAATTATTTATTTTATTTATTTATTTAATCACAAATTGCGTTACATGTGACTTAGAGACTAAACAAAACATGCAAGTTCTAACAATCACGTGCCTCTCGAAAGGCATAGCAATGTACAGGAGAGGGGCAGACACTTAAAAATTCTTTTCCTCAATGTATTCATTAATTGAATAACAACTTTTTTCAATAAGTATCTCTTTAATAAGTATCTCTTTTAAAGATCTTATGAATTTATTAATATTTGTTTCGGCTTTTATGTATTCCGGCAATTTATTATAAATTTTTATTGACATCGAGTAAGGACCTGTACTGTGTAATTTTAATTTAGATTTTGGTTTTTAATAAAATTCTGGGATTCTGGGTTTTTAATAAAAATAAGAGAATAAATAAAACTAAATAACTTGCTAAAAATAAAAATGCCATCTCGAGTTTTTGATGATCAAGATTTTACAAGATGGCGCCCTTCCAGTTTTAAAATTCGCGGGTATTTGTCAAATGTCATTTCTGACAAGTAACTTGAGTCGTCAAATAATGTAGATAACATGGAGATTAGAGAACAGGAGAACGATTGCTATAGAAAATAGTGTCCCAGAATTATGGACAAAATAATTGAGGCGCTGCGATCGCTAAGTTGAATCAATAAAAATCATTTTCAGTGTATTTTTCCGATCAGATTCTAAACCCCTTGCACATCCACGCACAATACAATATTTCATCATTTTTTTAAATGTTTCTTTTTGTCAAAAAATTAAAAATTACGGAGCTCGATTATTTTCTTACCAATGCCGCGAAGAAAATTTGTACTAATTTCATCTACTTAAACTCATAAACAGCTAACTTCGCAGACGGCAGCGCGGCTGGCGGTCTGAAAATGAACCATAAATTCTACAAATTTTCAGGGTCAGGCAGGCTATGCTTTAGCATGTAGCGATCATTCTCCTTCTCTCTAACCTCCATGGTAGATAGCGTGATATTTTTATTTATTCCGAACTTGGTTGTGTAGTTGTGAACTTGTGTTGCATTGCCCAACTAAATAAACAATGGTATTGCAAAAAGAGATTGGCTGTACCAATTGCAAATATAAGCTGTAAAGTTATTAAGTGTTATAAAATAAATTGCAGGTTTAGAAAATTTTGTTTGTTAAAGTCATAATTATATTATAATGTAATAATTTCTAATGAAATTTTAATTACAATAATAACATCCTTTAGACCTAACTTCAGTTACGGCGGCCAGTCTCAATTTAGACTAGCCATCTGTGCAGAACAGGATTGTAATGCCCAAGTTTATACGCAAGCACAGGTGCACTCTATTGGCACACTCTCATAGTCCGATAGGACGGCATCCGACACAACCGGAGAGATATAAGGCGCAGGACCTAGACCGTACGTGCTTTCTGAGGCGCGGGGGTAAAACACCGCCAACTTCCTAAATCCAGGCTGCTATTGAGAATTTCTTGACAGAAAACTCAATAACTAATTTTGGTCAAACCCAGGCTCCATAAACTACAAATTCGGTTCAAGATTCTGGTCTAGACCACCAAGGCAGTCAAACCAGATTTTTAATATTATCTGTATATCTAAAGTTCCATTTTCATTAGAAATTATTGACAACAACCGAATTTTAAGCAACTATAATGAATGCATTACCTGTGTCAATAAATGGATAAGTGTTAATCCAAAACACCAGTATCACAAAAATGGTCACTGTCGTCACCAGGATCAATTTTCCCAAAGCCGCATCAGATATGTCCATATATACATATCCACAAAATCTGAATAAACAATTAGCTGCAAAAATATTCCTTCTCAAAACTTTTGAAAGACTCTTCTGGAAACAAAATGGATTTGCCCTCCTCAGTTTTGATTTCAATTTTCTCTGCTAATGGTTTTCGTTTCACTGCCCTCTCTACAATCTGTAATAATTAGATAAGCTTTTAAGGTAACACAAAAATATTAAATGTTATATTATTGTTTTATTAAAAAAGTAATCTGTAAAAACTATGAAAAAACACAAAAGCAGGTAATATCAGTTACCCTTCACAAAGTCTGATTCTTTTACAAGGCAAATTATTGCAATAAAATTGCAGAAATTATGCTGGGATTCGTGCAGGTTTGTTTTGTTTTGGTGGTGGCAAAGACTCATTTTTTTATTTTATTGTATTTTTAAAAAAAATAATATTAACAATGCTCTAAACATTACTAATATTCCCCTTAACCACTCGTGGTAAGCTTAAATTGCTTGTGTTACGAGTGGTTCACGCCAGTAGTCGAATGGCGGATTCGAACCCACGACCTTTTTGAGTTCTCGGTCCGCGCTCTGCCATTAGGCTACTGTCGCTTAATCAAAAAGATTTCCTCGACTTGGCACTTAGCTCACCCTATTCCATACCAGTCACTGCTGCACAAACCTTAAGTCACATTACTTAATATCTTGTCTTTACATGGTATATGAGGCATATTCTACTGTGCTACATATTAACACAACCTCTGTATCTAAAATTAAAAAGACTGCTCAACGTTGGTATCAATAATGATGAATGAAATCTTTTTGCTGTATTGTTGTTAAATTGTTGATTTTCTTTTGTTTTATAATATAGTATAAGTAACTTTATATTGGCACATGCTGTACTAACCTGTTAATAGTGAGGCATTTACTTATTTTAGTGTACTCATTGTTGATCAGCCAAATAAAATAAATAAATACTTCCAACCTACCAACCTAACCTACAAACCTTATTGATTAGAATATCACTATAAACTATATGTGATACTTTTTTCAATGCATATTACATAACAAGAACACACTCAAACATAAAGCATTATCAATAAATTGACGTTAGTGTTGATGTTTGATTACTCTATAATATGGTAATAAAAATTATCTATTATGAGTTAAAATATTATTTTTATAGGTACAAATTGAAAACTTAAAGTTAAAAAGTCTAAAAGATTAACAGTTTACATTAAACACTGACACCATTAAGATTGTTTAAATTGTCAAAGGGAATCCAATAATCCTTATCCATAATGCTTACCCTGAGTTTTGCACAAAAAATGGGGGCTAATAAAAATGCTAAAAATGTGCTAACACCGAAACAATACTTACGGTAACTGTCAAAATAAATGACGCAAGACATGTTCTTATCTTATCATGTAACAGAACAGTAAAACAATTATTTGGTAAGAAGTAAGAAATATGGTTTTATGTTAGGAGGTTGTAAAAGAATTATGTTACTGATATTGTACAAAAGTAATACATAGCCTCACAGAAAGTTATCTTTTGGTGTATGAACATCTACAAATAATATTTTGAATGTTGTTATTACAACCAGTTTTAGATTTTAAAGGATTAAAATCAGTTTGTTCATAATATTTTATAAATTTAAAATTATTCAAATATTTAAAAAAATCAAGTCTTGTATTGATGTGGCACTGGGCATGAAGGCAAGTCGTTCAACACTTCATACTTCAAAATTCGTCAAGCCATTTTGTCTACAGGTGGTCGGTCATAAAGGAACGGACAAATAATACAAATTTAAATACAGAGGAAGCTTGTTAAAATAAATAAAGTTACAACTTATTTATGTCTCACAGCTGGATACAAAATTTCACTTAACATCAGGTGAGCCGCATGCTCGTTTGCCCCCTCTTCTATAAAAAAAAAAAAAAAAAGTTCATACTGTGTAGATCGGAACAAAAGTTAAATTTTAATCTATGGTAACCGCAGTTAACTATGACATCTGGACGTTGAACATCTCAGTCCCGCCCGTGATCATGAGTGCTGTAAAGTGTTCGAAACGTCGGGTATTTAAAAAGTTAAATATACGCAATAAACTCTGTAAAAAGTATTATTTCAATCTCTGGGGAGGCCTATGTTCAGCAGAGTTTTGATCAGTGGCGAAGCTAGGGCTCCAAACTAGGGCAAGCCCAAGATATGGTTTTGTTGTTTTTAGCAGTTTAATAAAAATACACCAATCTTGAGCTGTCTCCACTCTTTAGTTTCATATTCAGTGCAGTCAAGGACGTGTTTAACAAAGCACACAGAAAGCATACTACTGCTAGATAGATTGTATGACATATGCAATTGCACACCTTCGGTGGTTTTAAAAAGAGCCGTTTGGGTTTGCTTGCGATATTTACAAACAATACAATACATGAACAAAAGAAAAGCATGAACAAAGTACAAACAAACTATGTACAAAGTTAAAAAAGGGACGCCTGGCAGATGTGAAACCTCGAAATTATTTTGTTTAAGTTATATGCATAAAAGAACAGATTATGACAGGAATTAGATAGTTATAATGAGAAGATAAAGCTTTGCTAATTTTTTACCATAAAATAATGACTATTTATTATATAATTATTCATTTTCAATTTATAATAAACCATACAAAATGATATTCAATTCATAATAAATCGTACAAAATGATATTTTTAAACTCATATGGTAATATAAATATTAAATTAGCCGATAGCGTATTTGTGCCATCTAGCGTAATCTTTAGGTACCATCGTGAGAATCAACCAATTTTCGTTCGGTAAAATGACTTTACCTATAAGTATTAAGTAGATGGCGCTATTAAAATTTTATATACTGGAAATAACTAAAGGGAGTATTTTTTAAAAACCTCAAAACATTCTTCTGTATTCTTTTGATTTATTACATTAAAATTTGGGCTTCACGTTAAAAAAAGTTTGTAACACTTATTTCCTATAAAATTAAACCTAGGTGTCTTATATTTTATGCTGCCATTCAAAATGATATTTTTAATTCACATGGTAACATAAATATGGAGTTTTAAACCTTTAAATACGCCTAACTTAATTAAACTTTAATACTAAAGAGTCCTGTACCTATATTTAAAGTATGAAGAAATGTTTATTGAATATTAAATTTAATTTTTAAAGATTTAACTTTCCTTTGCCGATTAGCACTTCAACACACTTATATTCATCACAATGAACACTATTATCCTTCCATTTTCACTGAAAATCTTTGAAAAAGCATAAATTTTTAACAAACACAACAAAAACAAACATAAACATTGAAATGTGAAGTGAACTTGCATACAAATGGCCCGCACCCCATTTGCTAGTCGCTAACGCACTCCTAAACAACTTCAGGGCAAAGCCAGGCTTGTGGCTCAATAGTAATTGCTATATAAACATTTCATAGTTATATTTCATTAGAGAACATTTTGCCACAGGTTAGAAAGGGAGCGAATGTCTTCTCGAAAGCCCGGTAAAAAGCCCACGCATGCGAGGGAGACAACGAATCACTCAATTCAACTCTCCTTATATGTATGACAGACGTATTCCTAAGGCTACGAGGTCGAACAGAGCGCGCGGGAAATTTGAAATAGTTTAAAACAGTTCACAAGTTATTTTATTACTTGATATTTGATTGATTCAGCTTGATAAGGCAAGCCGGGCTTCCGGGCTTCTATAGAGGCTTCGCCACTGGTTTTGATAGGCTGTAATGGTTTTTATCTGTGCCATTGGGAATGAACCTCAGTAGCACACAATAAATCATTCATCGATCAATCATTCAATCATCAAATGGCCCATTTCCTCATATAAGAATAATGTGTTCCTCTGAGGGCTTACACATTTATCTATTAACTGTGGTATATTTCTCAATACTTACTTTTTCTGCAATACTACTGTTAGCAGTAGGTTCAGAAAGCGCTAATAATTTTCTGATATTTTCTTCTGCTGTTTCTTCTTCAGATTTGTGTATTACTTTAATCGTTTTCTTGCTTTTATGTTTGTATGGATGATTATAATCTAGAATAAAAAGATTCATACAATTTTAGTTATTTTTCAGTTAAGTAAATATTGTTTATTATAAACGGACAAAAGATGCAATTACTTCATTTACTTTATATGAATAAGTATTACTGACTTACAAAGGAGAAGTAATGGTTAGCAAGATAAAAGTTTTATCGACAAACTATACTATGATAATTTGCTTAACCTTGCAATTGATTGAAAGGATCATCACTGGACTTACTTTGATATTTCGGCCCCTGAAGTTGAGATGATTTGCTTTGACGTTTCTTCCGTCCACTTTCTAAAACATAACATTTAGCTTTACATACAATCAGCTCTAAAACAATAGGTATTAATTATGTGATATACCTATTAATATAAAATTTCATACATACATACCTTCTCCCTCAATGAATGCGAGTGCTTGTCTTACAAGAGCTGAAGACATTTTAAAACTGTATTGATAAAAGAATACATTTATTGCGAATTTTCCGCGACTTTTGACAATATCTGTTTCAAACTCTAACCCTATGCTCTAACCTATAAAAGTAAAAATATAAAAAAAAAATGTTGCAACCTGCGGGTCACAGAGTACTTTTTGTATATTAGGCATGTCGATCTAAAATCGATTAATCGATTCTTTGAAGTAAAATTATCGATTTTTATATCGATTCGAAGCACCGCCAAAAACCTATTGAATCGGACTGATTCATTTGATTCAAGAACTAGCTAAAATTCCCAAACTGGCTGGGGTAAGATACTACAGTTTTTTTTAATTTTGTGCTGTAGGGGGACGCAAAAAAAACCGGTCGAACTTGGTTGATAATTTGAAAGCAATATATATTTGAATAAAATAAATGTTTATGAACGCATCCAACAATATCGAAAAGTTGTCATTTCATTTTCATTATTAAAATTCTTAAGCCCACTTTCTACTAAGGGATATAATGTAATTTAATATTACATCTCGAGATATACATTAATGTTACGAGCTTGAGGTTCGTGACAATAAAAATTGCCGATAAAATTACCTAAATTAACACTTTAATTTACTTTACACAAATTAAAGTTAAAACACTAATAATTAAACACACTAATTCACTTAATTCCACTCCGAAGCTTCGCTTGTGTCGCTGAGTTCAACTCTGTCGATCGCATCTTGCAGCGCCTATTTATATAATTAGCAAAGAAGCGTCCCGAACATTCAGGTAAATGCGCGCCAGGCAACGAGTATTCGAGTGTAGATTTTCCAGAAACTTAGTTCTTCGGGTGGCGCTGTCGGTCGAAAGATTTGTGATGTCATTTACTGCAAAGCTCCCCTCGCTCTCGTTCCTGACACTAGATGGCACTAGTGCGCTGATTTGAGCGCGGCGTAACACTGCCCCCTCCTAAGACATGCTCGTCCCGAGCATTATCGGCCCTATGATAACGCGCCAAGCGATCCACATGGACGATCTTAGGAGTCCCTCTTACGCCTATCTGTAACGGCTCCGCAACGTCAAGGGCTGTCCTATCCCGTGGTGCACCAACATTGTACAATTTCGGTGCTCCTCTACTACGTGTCTGAGGTCCCCGCACGGCCGCACAACTTGTACATGTACGACACCAATCCTCGACATCGTCACGATAATGGACCCAGTAAAACTGTTCTCGGACCTTCAGTAGAGTTCGTTTAACTCCCAGATGGACTCTTGAACGACCATTATGGCACAGCTGTAAAACATTCGGCACTTTAGCTTTAGGGACAACCATTTGCAAACGACAGCTGTCTCTTCGACCATCGTCCCATTTACGGCACAGGACTCCATCCTGAAGCAGCAAGCTGTCCCACTGGGCCCAATAGCTTTTAGTGGTCGAACTCATCGCTGAGACGTCGCTCCACTTGGGCTTGGGAGCACGGGCCTTCATCCATCCCAGAATCGGCTTGATGTCCGGATTTTCCTGCTGTGCATGCCGTAGGCTGTCCTTCCACCCGTTGCTGAGGTGGTCTGTCCTGAGCATCCTCACGGATACCACTTCCTTACTCTCTTGCCTACTACAATGGTTGCAATCTTCAGGACAAGGTCTTCTTGACAATTCATCTGTGTTGCCGTGAGATTTCCCGCTGCAGTGTCTGATAGTAAAGTCGTATTCCTGCTGCTGCTGGGCGGTGCTGTTAGCCGCACTTCCTTTCTGAGACCGTTCACCTTCCCTTCCTAGGGTGAGCTTAGGGCAGCTGGACCGAAGATGACCCCTTTCCCCACAGCCATAGCACCTAGGGCTGTATCTTTTACTGTGGTCACGAACCGTAACTGCTGTAACGTCCCTAGCGTGAGGTGAACGATGATCCTGTCGCCGCCAGGCAGTGCCGTTAGCTGCACTACCCTCTCGAGATCGATCAACTCTCCTTTTCACGGTTCGCTTAGGGCAGCTGGATTGAAGATGGCCCTTTTCCCCACAGCCATAGCACCTTGGGCTGTATCCTTTGTTGTGGTCGCGAACTGTAGCTGCTGCAACCTCCCTGACGCGATGGGAACGATGATCCTGCCGCACGGCTTCCACTTCCAGTGCATGGGCCAAGGCGTCCTTAAGCGTCTCGTGGTGCCCGAGCCTCACAGCAGCTCTGACTTCCAGGTCGCGGATGCCGTCGATGAATGTCTGCACCAGGTTCCCTTCAATGAGCGCAGGTACAGACCGGTATGTTTTTCGCACCAGCTTCTCCACTTCTAGAGCCCACTGCTGCAGGTTTTCGTTGATGCGCTGCACACGATCTTTAAGCTGCGCACGAAAGACGTGTTCCAGGTGAGCGTCGCCATATCTCGCCTCCAATGCCTCAAGGAGTTGCTCATAAGTCACTTCCTCACCGAGAGCTTCCAGAACTGTTAAGGCCCGGTCGCGCAGGCCTAGTGTGAGAGCAGTCATGGCCTGATTTTTATTCCAGCCGTTCGCCTTCATAACAGCTTCGAACTGGATTTTGTAGGCTGACCAGGAAGAAGTCCCGTCGAATGGTGGCACCTTGAACCCACGTAGCGAAGGTGTAGTAGCTACTACGGGAGCTGTTGTTCCATCCCCCAGTTTGAGGTCGTCCAGCGTTTTCTTCACGTCAGCCATTACGTTGTCAACCCGATTGTTTACTTGGTCGATTCGGGTTTCGGCCTCCGACAGGCGGTTGTCATGTTGGGCAACCTTATCCTTCACCTCCCGTATCTCTTTTCCGAAGATAGCGTGAAGGTCCTTCATGAGGAGCATCTGCTCTTCCTTATCGCGTTGTAGTTGCTCTTCTAAACGACGGGCCTGTTCCTCTTGTCGGCGGGCCTGTTCATCCTGTCCACCCCGCAGCTGCTCTTCCAACCGACGGACCTGTTCCTCCTGTCGGCGAGCCTGTTCCTCCTGTCGGCGAGCCTGTTCCTCCTGTCGGCGAGCCTGTTCCTTCTGTCGGCGAGCCTGTTCCTCCTGCTGCTCTTTCAACAGACGGGCCTGTTCCTCTCGTCCGCGCTGCAGCTGCTCCTGTAGCATGGCCATCAGAGCACCTAAGTCAGGTGCCACAGACGTAGAAGCTGCTGACGGACCGGCTTCCGTGGCCGGCGGCTGGCCCTCAGACATCTGCGGCGTTGCACCACCAAATTTCCTCTTGTCCGTCTCCTGCTGGCGTTGACTTCGGGTACGGACACCCTCCGTTTCCTCCTTGGGTAAAATCGGCATTATTTTATCCCACTTCTGACACCAATTGTTACGAGCTTGAGGTTCGTGACAATAAAAATTGCCGATAAAATTACCTAAATTAACACTTTAATTTACTTTACACAAATTAAAGTTAAAACACTAATAATTAAACACACTAATTCACTTAATTCCGCTCCGAAGCTTCGCTTGTGTCGCCGAGTTCAACTCTGTCGATCGCATCTTGCAGCGCCTATTTATATAATTAGCAAAGAAGTGTCCCGAACATTCAGGTGCGAACCACTCCTAACACAAGCGTTTCAAGCTTACCAGGAGTGGTTAAAAAGAATATTAATAATGTTAATCAATAAGATTACTAATATTTTATTTAAAAAATATAACAGTTTAGAAGTTAAAGAAAAAAAAAGTCAAAAATTCTTGAAATTTCGTGTTTGAAAATGTCGCGATTAATCGAAAATCGATCTTTTATTCCTCGATTTAATCGATAATCGATTCAAGTACCTTCGATTCAAATTGATTCAGAGATCGATTTTTTTAAGAGTGAATCGACATGCCTATCAAACTTCAATCAAAATCAAAAAGTACTCTGTGGTTTGTTGATTATTACTTGTTGACCGATATATTATTTTCCTCTATGTTACTTGTATTGAGTGTAGAAGTAAGGAAGTACCTAGTATGGAGTGTAGAAGTAAGGAGAACAATCTCTCATAGGAGAATAGTTGAAAAAGTGTCAATAGTGGCGCCACCCTTATTTAATGATTTTCTACGGACACTTTTAACACACAGTCTGTACTCCTTACCTCTACACTTCATAGTACCTACTCTGTGGTAGCTTCTAATGGTGGTTATAGCGCATAGCGCCATATTTTTGCGCGCTATCTCTCCATAGCGCATTATGTAAGTAGTCGCCTTGGCGCTATCAAGTATTAATATCTAGAGGCAACTAATTCTAGCATGTTCTAGCAGTAGCGCTGTTGGGAGTAGACGTGTGACGCTAGATACAGAAGTGTGTATGTAAATTGTTGATTTTTATATATACAATCAATAAACGTTTGAATACACCTTTAATTGATTTATTATTTATATTTGGGTTAAAATAACGTTTACATCGATAAACAATAATTAATTTTATTTTGTTTTTAGAAGTACATGCCTTTAAAATATTTTTAGGATTATAGAAAGTCATAAGTCTGAAAAGTATGAAAGAGCGTTCATTGGTTTTTCTTTACCACTTTATTAACTTCCCAGTGGGAAGATGAAAACTACTTTTACGGAGTTTATCGCGTTTATTTTTACTTTTTATTTTTAATTCCCGACGTTCCCCGTGACCATGGGTCCTGGAAAGCGCCCGAAACGTCGGGAATTAAAAATAAAAAGTAAAAATAAACGCGATAAAATCCGTAATAGTAGTTTTAATCATGTGTAGTGTTCGCGTAATTATAAGAAATCATTATGTTTCCCAGTGGGAGGTTATTGTAATGGGTCCGATTTTGCAAATTGGAAATTTTAAGATATCCCCACGTTTCAAGGCCTTTGGATTCAAATAGTATAGTTTTTGAGAGGATGTCCGTGTATGTACATGTATGTATGTATGTATATATGTATATATGTATGTATGTTCGGATTCAATTTTCGCCTCGTGTATCTCGGGAACAAAGAGTGGTATTGACATGGGACCTGTTTCATTTAACGCATAATTATGTAACTTAGACCTCATTAAATTATGAGCAAAATCGGTCAAGTCGTTTTTTGTGCCGAAAGAAAAATTGTATAAAATATATGATAGTTTTTATTCTTTCCACTGGAAAGTTAGTCGTGTCGAATTTTCGGGTTGCACCTAGTCTACTTTTTTATTTTAGTCTAAAATGCGACTTATTATGAAATAATGTTCTTATATAGCACACGGTCCATCCAACGAACGACATGTAATGTAACGTGCTACGAGATATTATAGCGGGCTGCAAAACTCAACGCGTTTGCCGGCCTTGTACACGCTTTCTTATAAATAGCGGCTATAACATAGTGTATTTAATAGCGCGCTAGAAATGTATAGTTTATAGTCCGTAGCGTGCTATTTGGTTTATAGTCGTTTTGTTGCTTGTTGTAGTTGAATTGAATTGTTTTGATTTGTTATTTTTTGTTACGATTATACTCTACTCCAATTACGAAGTCCCATTTGACAAATGTCAATAATCAAGTACTAGTAAAGTACCGCTATAGTCGATACTTGACGATATTGATCTTCCAACAACACTGCCCCCTCCTAAGGCATGCTCGTCCCGAGCATTATCGGCCCCATAATAATGCACCAGGCGATCCACATGGACGATCTTAGGAGTCCCTCTTGCGCCTTTCTAAAACGGCTCTGCAATGTCAAGGGCTGTCCTATCCCATGGTGCACCAACATTGTACAATTTCAGTGCTCCTCTACTACGTGTCTGAGGTCCCCTCACGGCCGCACAACTTGTACATGTACGACATCAAGCATCGACATCGTCACGATAATGGACCCAGTAAAACTGTTCTCGGACCTTCAGCAGAGTTCGTTTAACTCCCAGATGGACTCTTGAACGACCATTATGGCACAGCTGTAGAACATTCGGCACTTTAGCTTTAGGGACAACCATTTGCAAACGACAGCTGTCTCCTCGACAATTGTCCCATTTACGGCACATGACTCCATCCTGAATCAGCAAGCTGTCCCATTGGGCCCAATAGCTTTTCGTGGTTGAACTCATCGCTGAGACGTCGCTCCACTTAGGCTTGGTAGCACGGGCCTTCATCCATTCCAGAATCGGCTTGATGTCCGGATCTTCCTGCTGTGCATGTCGTAGGCTGTCCTTCAACTCGTTGCTGAAGTGGTCTGTCCTAAGCATCCTCCCGGATACCACTTCCTTACTCTCTTGCCTAGTACAATGTTTCCGATCTTCAGGACAAGGTCTTCTTGACAATGCATCTGCGTTGCCATGAGATTTCCCGCTGCGATGTCTGATAGTAAAGTCGTATCCCGGCTGCTGCTGGGCGGTGATGTTAGCCGCCCTTTCCTTCTGAGATTGTTCACCTTCCCTTTCTAGGGTTCGCTTAGGGCAGCTGGATCGAAGATGGCCCCTTTCCCCACAGCCATAGCACCTAGGGCTGTATCCTTTATTGTGGTCTCCAACTGCTGCAACCTCCCTAACGTGAGGGGAATGATGTTGCTGCCACCGCCAGGCGGTGCCGATAGCTGCACTACCCTCTCGAGTTCGATCAACTTCCCTTTCTACGGTTCGCTTAGGACAGCTGGATCGTATATGGCCCTTTTCCCCACAGCCATAGCACCTAGGGCTGAATCCTTTGTTGCGGTCGCGAACTGTAGCTGCTGCAACCTCCCTGACGCGATGGGAACGATGATCCTGCCGCACGGCTTCCACCTCCAGTGCATGGGCCAAGGCGTCCTTAAGCATCTCGTGGTGCCCGAGCCTCACAGCAGCTCTGACTTCCAGGTCGCGTATGCCGTCGATGAATGTCTGCACCAGGTTCCCTTCAATGAGCGCAGGTACAGACCGGTATGCTTTCCGCACCAGCTTCTCCACCTCTAGAGCCCACTGCTGCAGGTTTTCGTTGATGTGCTGCACGCGATCTTTAAGCTGCGCACGAAAGACGTGTTCCAGGTGAGCGTCGCCATATCTCGCCTCCAATGCCTCAAGGAGTTGCTCATAAGTCACTTCCTCACCGAGAGCTTCCAGAACTGTTAAGGCCTGGTCGCGCAGGCCTAGTGTGAGAGCAGTCATGGCCTGACTTTTATTCCAGCCGTTCGCCTTCATAACAGCTTCGAACTGGATTTTGTAGGACGACCAGGAAGAAGTCCCGTCGAACGGTGGCACCTTGAACCCACGTAGCGAAGGTGTTGCAGCTACTACGGGAGCTGTAATTGCATCCCCCAGTTTGAGGTTATCCAGCGTTTTCTTCACCTCAGCCATCACGTTGTCAACCCGATTGTTCACTTGGTCGATTCGGGTTTCAGCTTTCGCGATTTGGGTTTCAGCTTCCGGCAGGCGGTTGTCATGCTGAGCAACCCTATCCTTCACCTCGTTTATCTCCTTCCCGAAGGTAGCGTGAAGGTCCTTCATGAGGAGCATCTGCTCTTCCAACCGACGGGCCTGTTCCTCTTGTCGGCGGGCCTGTTCGTCCTGTCCGCCCCAAAGCTGCTCTTCCAATCGGCGTGCCTGTTCCGCCTGCTGGCGTGCCTGTTTCTCCTGTCGGCGAGCCTGTTCCTCCTGTCGGCAAGCCTGCTCCTCCTGTCGGCGAGCCTGCTCCTGCAGCATCACCATCAGGGCACCTAAGTTAGGTGCCACAGATGTAGGAGCTACTGACGGGCCTACTGCTGGTGGCTGGCCCTCCGACGTCTGCGGCGTTGCACCACCAAATCATCTTTGGTCCATCTCCTGCTGGCGTTGACTCGGGTACGGACACCCTCCGTTTCCTCCTTAGGTAAAATCGGCATGATTTTATCCCACTTCTGACACCAATTGTTACGAGTTTGAGGTTCGTGACAATAAAAATTGCCGATAAAATTACCTAAATTAACACTTTAATTTTCTTTACACAAATTAAAACTTAAAACACCAATAATTAATCACACTGATTCACTTTATTCCGCTCCGAAGCTTTGCTTGTCTCGCCGAATTGAATACTTCCCCGATCGCACCTTGCAGCGCCTATAAATACATATTAGTACCGAATCATCCAGAACATTCAAGTAAATACGCGCACCAATCGACAAAGCGCCGAAAGTTCGAGAGTCAGCTTCCAGAAGCTTAGTTCTTCGTTTCGACAACAGACGGCGCCGTCAGTTGAAAGATTAGTGATGTCATTTTCTGGAAAGCTCTCCCCTCGCTCCGTTACCCGACACTAGATGGCGCTAGTGCCAGATGTCAACTTAGCCACGCAACAGTATATTGGTCTAGCTGGTTTATTTATAGCAACCAAATGCAGCAGCTCAACTTTTAACGTGGACATGTCAGCAACAATATTATTGTCATTTGCGCCATTTCATAATATTGGCTTTTTTGCTGCTAGAAGTTGAAGACTTACTTATTTGTACTGAACGATACGGTGCATTATCCATAATGATCGTCGATGGCTCATTCAACTTGGTCAATAAGGTACAAAACCATTCCTTAAATTTAACTAAATTCATCTCTTCGTGGTATTCCACAGTTTTCTTAGATTTAAACGCCAAGAGGCAGTTCGGAACAAATCTCTTCATGGAACCTGCATGACAAATAACTAAGCGTTTGCCTTTGCCACTAGGTACTTTTATGGAGGAGTGAGGGGTGTCGTCTGTCCATATCTTGCCAACTGTATGATTAGCGTTTATCCACGTCTCATCTAGAAATATAACATTATTCCAAACGGCAATGGACTTTGCTGATCTTAGAAAATTAAATCTGGCTAAAGCTATATCTCTACGTTCCATCAAAATCCGCCTTTTATCACATTTTTTATAAGAAAAACCAACATTTTTTAAAACCCTCCAGAAAGAAGTTCTACTGCCGTGAAACAGTCCAGATTCTCGTAAAGTATTTGACAATTTATAGATATGGTTTCTAGTGGCGTCGTTATCAAAATTGTCGCTATGTATAATTATCGATCTTCTAACTTTTTCTTAAGAGGCGATTTTAATTTGTTATCTTCCATTAAATCTTTACCATGTTTTTCCTTACTTATTCGGGAAATAGTTTTTCGACTAATACCAAGAGCTGAACTTACTCGGTTAGTCACTTGTGAAAGTGGCAACAATGGGCCACCGTTCTGATACTCTCTTTCAAAGTAATCTTAGGCTTACTATCGCTCTTGACTGCGCATCACTGTTCTTTTAGTGGTCTTAGTTTCGGCCATAGTGTTTATAAATACAAAAAAATACAAAGCAAATAACAGTCAAAACTTAATAACAACGAAAGAATTATCAAACAGTTATAACTACAATAAAAAGAACGAAATAAAAACACAACACAAAATCAACTAAACTGAACACGCGTATCGTATAGGTACAAGGCTTCTGCACTCGTACTGAAGAGACAAACAAAATGGCGGTCGTGATCACGAGGTGGACGCAGTGTCAACAGATTTTCACTCGCGAAAAGAATCTGTCTATAACCGATTTTATACGATTCTTCTTTTAAAGTTTTAATTATTTTAATTTATATAGTTTATTAATTTATAATAAACTACTTTATTTAAATATTTATATAATAAATTTACTTTTTCTGACAATCATTTTCTTACCTTTATTCTTTAGCCAATGTTTATTCCGCATTCTTAAGAAATAAAAATGATATATTTAGAAGGAAAACGTTAATTCTATTTTGTACTTACCTTCATTAGACTAATGATATCTACTGCTTATGTGAATTAAAATTTAAAAACATATTTTTTTATATATTCCGCGTCGCATTATAGCATGTGCATTGAGGCAGCCGTCCGAGTTACGTCGGAGTGCGGGCCGGACTGAAAACCAGTGTCGGGATCAGAGCAATTCGTGTTTCTGTATCTCGATTTTTACTGAGTCCTGTCCATTTCACGGTCTTATGCTGCTACACAGACTCATTGTTTGCGAGGTCCCCCAAAGGAGTAAAGATTCTGAGGAACTTTTAAAAAGTGATGTTGACATCAAGTCTTCATTAAATTTCTGTAATAGTCATTTTGTCTCCTGCGGTCGAAAATTGGCTGATCAAATCCTGTCTAAGCTTTCAACCTCAGAGGCCAAATTGAGTGCTTCCGTTGGGACTCCCAATCCTCTGCTTAACTCTTTCTTCTTTAAACCAACTGATTCATTGGAAATCAAGAGGCTGATTGAGGGTTTACGTAATGATAGTGCGCCGGGGGTTGACGGATGTACCCCTTTCCTTATTAAATCTATTAAAGAGTCAATTTTGATTCCTCTTACTCATATTTTCAACCTTAGTCTTAGTAAGGGCGTATTTCCTGACAAATGGAAGTGTGCGGTAGTAAGTCCGATTTACAAAGCTGGACCAAAGAATAATCCGGATAATTACAGGCCTATATCGCTCCTAACAATCTTCTCAAAGCTTCTGGAGAAGATAGTTAATATCCGTCTGCTGAAGTATATCGAGAAGTTGAAGCTAGTTTCTGATAGACAGTTTGGGTTTAGGGTAGGGAAGTCCACCGAGGATGCTATTAATCTGCTGATAAATCAAATTTCATCGAAGGTGGATAATGGTAAATGCATTCTTGGTATTTTTCTGGACCTTTCTAAGGCCTTTGACACCGTGTCTAGACAAATATTGTTGAAGAAGCTCGAAGGTTTTGGAATCCGCGGTACTGCTAGGAATTGGTTTCAAAGC
Organism: Parnassius smintheus behrii; assembly: GCA_036936625.1. NCBI lineage: Eukaryota > Metazoa > Arthropoda > Insecta > Lepidoptera > Papilionidae > Parnassius > Parnassius smintheus. The sequence continues at coordinate 907,643 of JAUPFT010000022.1, forward strand.
TATCTCACTAATCGATACCAAAGCGTGCAAATAGGGCCTGATCACATTAGTTCCCAGCTTCAGGTGACCTTCGGCGTGCCCCAGGGCAGTATTCTCGGGCCGACCCTCTTTGTTCTATATATGAATGACCTTCTAGAACTCAAAATACCTCAGTGTGAAACAATTTGTTACGCAGATGACACCGTTGTCTTATGTCATGGTCGATCCTGGAAAGAAGTAAGAAAGCTGGCCGAGAACGGTATGGGCCAAGTGGCTGGGTGGCTGAATCGTAATTTGTTGACACTTAATGCGAAAAAATCCAAATACATGTGTTTCCACAAAACCTGTGCATCGAATCCGTTGATCCAGAACAACATTCCAGTCCATACTTGTGACATTCTGCAACATTGTGACTGTGAGGATATTGCGAGAGTGGAGACGATCAGGTACTTGGGTGTAATTGTTGACCACAATCTTTCCTTCAAACAGCATATCTCATACCTCTCAAATCGAGTCAAGAGGGTTATTTACATAATGAAGTTGCTCAGGAACTGTGCTGATAAAAAGACACTTCGTATGGTTTATTTTGCCCTCTGCCAATCCTTAATACAATATTGTATATCAGCTTGGGGTGGTGCCTCCAAAACCACGATGTTGCAGTTGGAGAGGGCACAGAGAGCACACTACACACTAGAATATTGTATTCATATTTTTCCAAGGAATAAAAAATAAATATTAATATATAAGCGACAAATACTCAAAAAATATCTTCCTAAATTAAGAAATAATTTGTTGTTCTGTATAATTTTGGGTACTTTTAATTACGTAAGTAAAACTGATAACCGTACTCCTGGTCCCCAAGATACAGGCTATGCCTAGTTTGGGGCCCGCCAGTACCTTTTTTATATGTAATAAGAATTTATATGTAATTAGTATTTAATTTAATCCTATACTATTAAACGAGCAATTCTTGTATATCCTATACTATTAAACGAGCAATTCTTGTATATATGTATATATATATATATATATAATCGGGATCTCGGAAACGGCTCCAACGATTTTCATAAAATTTAGTGTCCAGGGAGTTTCGGGGATAATAAATCGATCTAGCTAAGATTTATTTTTAGAAAATGTCTTTTTGTCCGTGTTTTTAGGCAATTAAAAACTGCTACAATATAGTTAGAATAAGAAGGTAAATTTTGACAGTTTGGTAATGATTATAAATAGCTTATTGGTATAATGGGCGGTCACAAAATCGTAAAACCCCGGTTCGAGCCCAGACCGACCGACCGACTTTTTTATTTTTTTTTTCAAGTTTCTTTCTTTTTTGAGAAAATATATTTTTTTCGAGCCCTTTTTTTAGTATTTTTTAAAAACACGAAAATTTAAATAAAAATAATTGCACTCATGATTTTTTATTCAAATAACCAGTTCAGTTTTTTCTGTTATGTCGCTAAGATCAAAAAATATTATTTGTAATTCATCAGTATGTAATTTGTATCTAAATATAATTTCCAAAACACACGAATTAAAAAAATCGAGCGAAAAATACCGAGCAAAGCTCGGTCAACCGGGTACTATAATATAAGTTAAAATTAATTAAATATAAGTCACTTTTTTCCCAATGTTCAAGTCTGTAGCTCTATTTCTAGGAATAAATGATTTTTTATTTATTTATTTTATATTATTTTTACATTTTTGTTAATTTAGGGAAATATTGTTTTATTTTTTGTTTAATTCCAATTTCTTGCTTTGTTTTGTATCTATTGTGATTAGACCGTGAATAAATGTTTTTTCTTTCTTTCTTTCAAATAGTTCCATGATGACGTGCGCGTGAGCGATAGTTCAAACGTTTTGTTTATTAAATTATTGCTTGTCATTACTTGTTGTTACGTTTTGTGTTTCTTGTTTTGTTTTAATAATGACTAATGCGTATGTTTATAGTGCTCGTGAATACGGCAACATGTTAATGTGCCTTGGAGAAGCTCGCGGGAATGCTTCGCGTACATTACGAATTTACAATTTTATAACGTATCGCTAAATTATTAAGGCATCGGGATGGAACAAGTGTGTCATTAGCGTAAGCCTAATCCTAGGTCTATGGTCATAGTGGACAGTTCGTAATGTGTAAAAGCGTAAACCGAGCACCAAACCCGATGATTGGTTAACGTATGAGCAGGTTTATTTATGGATTTACATGGGTTAGCTGTTTCATACCTAATTTTTTTAAATAACTTAATACTGAACTGATCTGAATAGGTACATAACTGAATACATCAGAATAATAAACATACCTACTAAATAATTTAAGTAAATTTTTCATAAGCGGTGAATCGGACCAGGTATTTGGTTTACTTAACCTGTGAATTCGAATCAAAGTGGCTAGGTGAAGACTAGCAAGTGTCAAAATAGTATAAGTAAATAAGTTAGGTATTTAGACGAATGTTGTAAATTATTAGGTATTGATACGATTGCGGACTGTGGGCCGCGCGCACTTGAGTAGATAGATTACTCATGAGCCACGCGTATTTGGCGTCGATGTTAGGTATTTGAAGTTTCATTGCTGGTTTAATGTTTAAGTATTTTCATAATTTTTCTTATGACATTATTTATTTATTTATTTATTTAACTTCATATACACAGATGTATATAGGCGGACTTAATGCCTGAGGCATTATCTACCAGTCTACCTTAGAGTAGTGCAGAGATAAAAGAGTTAGGTGTAATATATATAAATAAACTCATACATATATAAGCGTGTAAATATATACATACATAAACATAAAGTAAGTATATATACATTACATTAAATATATATATATGTATATATATTAAATATAATATTAAACACAGCTAACTACGTACATTTTATTGACGAACAGTTCTCGCACTTTAGATTTGAACGAAATTCGGATTTCAGCACTCCTGATTTCAGAAGGAAGAGCGTTCCAAAGAAGAACAGATTGAACAAAGAACGATGATTGTACAAAGTTAGTACTAAAAGGGGGGCACTGAAGCAAAAGGTTATTACTACAACTCTATCATGGTTGGAGGTAAGATATTGAAAACGAGGAGTTAAATAAGATGGAGGATTAGGAGACATCAAGATAGAGTAAAGAGTAGTGAGTGCACGTAGACTACGGCGCTGACGAAAGGGTAACCAGTTAAGTTGAGATCGATAAGTAGACACATGATCATACTTTCGAAGATTAGAAATGAATCGAATGCGGTTATTAAGAAGACGGTCGTATTGATTCAAGAGTTCTGCATTCAGGTCAAAATATCAAAATCAAAATATCAGTCTGCACAATAATCGTCTTGGTGCTGGACGGGAGAAAGTTCTTCAGGCGGTAGAGAGAACGCAAAATACCTGTCACTTTCTTACAAACATTTGCCACTTGAGTTTGCCAGCTCAATGTGAAGTCAATGTGCAATCCAAGGTCTTTCACGGTATTACTCAGTTCTAAAATAAAACCGTTAAAATGATCGGCGGTAAAGCTGTGGGATCCAGTTTCTTTATCATCCGTTGGCTACCTATTATTATAGCCTGACATTTGCATGGGTTAACTTTAAGACCAAACTTGTCAGACCAGTTCTTTATATACTATAGGTCCCTATTAAGAGACTCAATGGCTGTAGATATACAGTCGAACTTCGCGTGTGAGTACAACTGCAAGTCATCAGCATACAAATGATACACACTGAAGATTTGAGGTAATGAGATTTATAAATATGGAAAATAATAACGGAGATAGAATACCGCCTTGAGGAACACCAGCATGCAAGTCACACCGACTTAATGAGGACTCGTCAATGCGAACTGACTGCTGGCGGCCTCGAATATAAGATGAGAACCACTCCAAAGCCTCAGATGAGATCATAGAAAGTGAAAGGATTAATAATAGGATGTCGTGGCTGATGGCATTAAAGGCGTTAGAGAAGTCAATCAAAACCAGTACTGCCCTAATGTCACCAGTGACTTTGAGGAGCGCGGAAACAGTGCTATGACCTGGCTGAAACCAGACTGTAATGAGCTTAACAGGTTATTCGAGAAGATAAAATGTGATAGCTGTTTGTGTACACAAGCCTTTAGCACCTTTGATAAAAAGGGAAGAATGGATATAGGTCGGAGGTGATTAGGTAAAGAAGGATTAGAAATTTTTGGCAGAGGTATAATGTAAGCTTTACGCCACAGCAACGGAAAAACTCCAGAATCCAGAGAGAAGTTAATTATATGGGAAATAGCAGGGAGGAGATGGTCCATAATAATCATACGGCGACTGATATTGTCACAACCAATAGCATTAGACTCAATGGAGAGTATAACTTTCTTGATCTCATTCGTCGCTATTGGAGAGAAGCGGAAAGGAGCGATATTAGGACGAGGTAAACCCATTAACTGATTAACAGTTTGACACTTGGTTTGGTGATCCAGAGGTGTATGTGAAGAGAAGTGTTGATTGATATCATCCAAACCATTTATCCTCTGAAACTCAGAATGGGACTTCTTACCAATACCCATGGTTCTAAGGAACTTCCAAATATCTGCGGGGGAAGAGGATATGATGTTGTTAAGAATATATCGGCGTTTCGCGTTGCGTATCATCTGGTTACACCGATTTCTTACAGTTTTAAAAATGGACAAATTTTCCTCACACCGCACTTTTCTATATTTCTGAAAAACTCGGTCTCTACGCCTCATCACAACGCGGATTTCTGTTGTCATCCAAGGTGCTGGCAGCCGCTTTAGCTTTACTTTTTTAATAGGAGCATGCATATTATATAGATTAATTAATATGTTATTAAATGCGCTAACCTTTTCGTCTACCGTAGGAGCGGCTGTCACTGTGTCCCAGTTAATTTTAGAAGCATCCTGACACAACTTCTCTACAACCATGCGGCCAAAACAACGCAAGTGCAGGGTTTTAGGTGAGGGTTTAGGATATTTCAGTATATAGGAAAGGAAAATGAGATCATGATGGGAGAAACCAGACGCATAATGTTGACCATGAGTAGAGACAAGGGTGGAGTTTGAGGTGAGCATTAAATCGAGCCACGTGTCCTCCCCGTCCACATTGTGGTGAGTGGCTTGTAGAGGTAGAACATGAAGGCCAACCGACTCGATTATTTGAAGGAACTTATAGGAACGGGATGAGTGCGTAGTCAGGAGATTTGTATTGAAATCACCCATGATGATGTGATGTGAGTATTCTGACGCTAAAGATTCCAGAGTCGTTTCGAGACTGGAGAAGTAATCAACAGAGGGGGGACAATATACAACACCAAGAACGGTTTTAGCTCCCTTCACACATACTTCAAGAAAAAGAAATTCAGCAGATGCGGAGTAAAAGGGCGAGGAGGAAGCTAGAAGTTTATAAGATAAATCACTGCGGAGGTATATAGCAACACCACCCTCTCTCTTATCAACCCGATCGTAACGTATTAAAGTGAAAGACATTATCGTGTAATTTATCTGTATTTACATGATAGAGATAAAGCTAAATTAACGTTGTAAAAAATAGTTTTTTTTTTCATCAGGATCGATTTTTTTTCGTCCCATTACTAAAGGTATCCTTAGTACTATCGTCTCTCTTCTTTTTCGGGAGCGTTTCACAAGCATCCGTTATAATATAAATTATTATAAAATTTTCGTTGCATTAGCTGACATAAGGAACATACATACACATATTCGTAATGTAAGGTAGTGTGTGTTAAGGAGGTAAGAAGATGGACTGAATGTGAATGTAAAATTGCAGGTTCTGCATGCTGTACCGTGCCATCAACGGCGAAAGTGCGGCCGGAGCCGAGCGCCGAGAAGACCCTGGCGCCCCTGCACCTCCGCCACCCAGATACGAGGCACGTATACATACACGCACGCACACTCACACACACACTCACACACACACACATACACACACACACACACACACACACACACAGGCAGGCAGGCACGCACGCTAGCACACATTCACGCAAACACGCAAAACGCACACACGCACGCATGCACGCACTACAGCACGCACACACGCACGCATGCACGCATGCACACAAGTACGCACGCACGCATGCTCACACGCATGCACGCGAGCACGCACTCGAGATGCACATACGCATGCACGTACGCACACATCCACGCAAGCATGCACACACGCAAGCAAATGCGCCGTTGATCTTTTAATATGAAATTTACACCAAGTATACTTGAATCTAAGTACTGCCAGATATATACTAAGTTATGTCACTATAACATAATTCATAATTGCTTATTTTGTATTTATCCAACATTGAACACGGTAACAGAGACGAAAACAGAGAGAACAACATACTCCGGTAGTATTCAGATTTTAATACTTACTGCTACGTTTAGCTGGTGTATTAACGAACTTTAAGATTGATTAACTTTTTTTGTAGGAATAAGGGTGACAAACGAGCACACAGACTACCTGAGGGTGAGTAAATACTGTGGCCTACAGACATCTACATTAATCCTCGATTAAAAATAAATTTGTATATACGTTGTCATCCCTGATGACTAAGATGAAATGCCTCGTTTCCAGTAAAAAGGGTCACGCAAAGTACACCAGCATTAAGCTGCGTTTACGCTGGCTGTGAGAGTGGGGTCCTCTTCAGTCGAGCCAACCCACGAGCTAACCTACCTCGTATTAGTGCTATAACCCCGATGCAGCATGGTACTACCACGTTCTGAACCTACTCGTCACTTCACCAATTTGGGTATTCCACATTGGATTTAAATGTATACAAGTTTTATAATGTTATTTATCTTGCAGCATGAGGTTTGCTGCTCATTTCGGGATGCCATGTAGAGTTGTGTGATTGTGCGGTATATGTTACAGGGCCCTCCAACTCCATGTCCAGCACGCGTAGAGTACGCGACTCCAGTGTTCGCGCGCAACTACCAGGGCGTGTGGCGCTACGTGGTGCAGATCCCATACGAGGGTTACTTTACACAGACCGTCGAGGTCACCAGGTGCGTGTCTTTTTTCATGAGTTAAAGTCTACTCAACTCGCGGTGGCAAAGGATGTCGGACTCGGATTCATAAAAATCTTACAGTGTTCTACCTTTTTCACACATTGGCAGGGCTACGGCCACGCTTTCACGTGTATCCGCGGCCCCACTGACACCAGTCGTCCCATGACGGCCCTTCATCAAAAGAGAAAACTCCACCCACTTCTCCTTCTTAGGTAAATCGCACCAGAACAGTAGGCGTGCCTTCCTTCGCAACTTCAAATTCTTCCCCCTCCGAGCTCGGTACGCGTAGGACATTGGGCTAGGAAAAAGCAAACTACGAGTGAGCAGGCACCAGCCTTCCTGATGACTCCAGCGGCGGATCTGTTTTGGCCGCGGAGTATGGGACGAGTGGCACTTCGCAATACCAACACTCCTCCACGACTCTACCTTGGCTGCGACGAGAAGGGAACAGGACGCCCACCCACCACAGTCCATCATTGTTATTTTTAGTCATTATTATGAAAATGCTGCTGCTCATCTCCTGATTTGTTTTCCTCTGTCGCCTCTTACAACACGCACGGGATCGTATGGGGTAGTAAATATTCTTTTTTGTTATAGGATAGGGTGACAAACGAGCACACAGTCCACCTGATGGTAAGTGGTTGCTTTGGCCCATATACATCTACAGTGTGGTCCTACCCCGGTCGAGCTGACCCATTCGTGCTACTACTACTAATATAACTGCAGCATTGCTCTACCACGTAAAAATCTTATACCAAAATGGACGGTAAAGTTTTGTGTTAAAAGGTTGGAAAAGCTTAAGGTGACCATATTACCCACACGCCCCTTATGTTCAATTTATTTAATTATCGTGAGGGTATGGCTATTGTTGTGCAGGTGTATGCAGTCGCGCTGCCACTTCCTGGAGGGCGGCTGCCTGAGCTCGCCGCGCTGGCTGTCGCTGCTGGTGGCCGAGCTGCACCACCAGCCGCCGCACTCTCCTGTGAGTATACATTATACACATCCACTCACTCGTCCCGCATTCACTCGGCATTCGCACCGTACTCGCAACGCACACAACACGGACTCTGCACTCGCGTCGCATTCGCTTCGCACTCGCACCGCACTCGTACCACCCTTGCAACACAGACCACACTCACCTTGTACTCACTCAGCACTCGCACCGTACACACTCGGCACTCGCACCACACTCGCCTCGCATTCACTCAGCAATTGCACAGCACTCGCAACTAATACTGCATTCGCCCCCCACTTGATTGGTACTCGCCCCGCATTCACTCAGTACTCACACTACACTCACCACTCACTTGATCAGCACTCGCCCCGCATTCACTCGGCACTCGCACCGCACTCGCAACTAATACTGCACTCGGCCCGCATTTGCTCTACACTTTCCCCGCACTCGGCACTCGCACCGCACTCGCCCTTCACTTGCTTGGCACTCGCCCGGCATTCACTCGGCACTCGCATCGCATTTGCAACTAATACTGCATTCGGCCCGCATTTGCGCTGCACTCACCCCGCACTCGCACTGCACTTGCCCCTCACTTGCTCAGCACTCACACTGCACTCGCAAGTAATATTGCACTCGGGCCACATTTGCTCTGCACTCGTCCCGCACTCAGCACTCGCACTGCACTTGGAACTCCCACCACGCTCGCACCGCACACGCAACGCATTCTTACACTAACATTGTACTTCACAGCGTATTTATAAGGCATTCAGTTAAGGAGACATAGCGAGTGTCCTCTTAACTGATCGGGTATCAACAATTATCCAAAGTGTGTAATGTAAGGTTTGGAGTCTTAGACCATTCAACCTAATGGACGAGTAATGCACCTAAATCTACGAACAAAACATTCTGTCACCAAAAGTGACCTCTAAGTACCAAAAACAAAAAGTGGATGTACTTACGTTTTAAACAACAAGCCCTCATCACCAAAAATATTTTTAAAACCGACATTTATATTATTACAATAAAATGCTTTTATGAAACGTAAATAAAGTGTCTCAACTAATTAATCAGTACAATATATACAATGTATAAAGGAATAAAATTATAAATAAAATTAAAAAAATATTTATTTGGGGCTGATCTTAATGACAACATCGTCTATTCTAAAACGGTATTCAAAGAAAAAAGTTACAAGTTTGCAAGAAGTACTAGATTCACTGACAGAGACATCTTTGGTAAATAAATAAAACAAACAGGTCCTAGAAAAGATAGGAATTGAAGCAAGCGAACTTTTAAAGAGACAATTAATAGAAACTTTAAAGTATTATTGGAAAACTGCCCTAAACTAAATATTTTATTTTATTTTATTATTTTTGGAAACTTACAGCTAACATTACCAGTAAATAAATGAATCAACTAGATGGCCATTTAAAAAATTCAACTATAAACATTGTGAACTTAAAAACAATTAAATTCTAGTCGGTGAAAGATAAACATGGATTAAGACAAATACAGTAAATTAACAAAATTAAACAGAAGAGCACTCAACAAAAGATTTTTTTTTTTTGCTAAAACATTATTGATTCGAGGTACACTGGTATTAAACAAATCCGTGTCAACGCTATTGGAAATGTCGTTAAAAGTTCTACATGCTCGTATCATAGAATAATTTTGCCTGTATTTAGTCCGGGTATACGGCACATGGAGTAAGCGAGGCTTTCTTAATTGGGGAACTCTTATTGTAAATCCTAACTTACTTAGTAGCTCCGGATAGTCAATATTATCATGTTCCAATTTAAAAAGATAAATCATATATGCTCTGCGCATACGTTCGTATGGAGCAAATTATGAAATATTTTATACCGCGAAATGTAATTAACAGTGTAAAAGTGCATCTTAAATTGCATAAAACGTAGAAAACGCTTTTGTACTTGCTCAATCCTATCTATATCAAATAAAAATTATATTCTAAATAATATTCCCCAAAGTTAAGATGTTTCACCCTAATACTTAATTAATACTCACCAAAACCTTATCGCTATGTAAGTAAACGTTTTTCCTATGCCTAATTCCATTCAAACAGATTCAAGATGTTTGTCACTCCTTCACGCCACAACGACTGAAAAGATTTGGATACTCTTAATTAACACAAGCTGAATTTGTCCCGGAAAATTAAAAAGTTAACAGTTAGATAACAGGTAAAATAATTAGATATAAATATAATAATTAAAAGAAGTTTTATTATAGACGTAATAGTTTAAATTTTTTGTTGTATTTATTTAATCTAAGGACAAAAATTGTTCATTCACATTTTTATTATAATAATAGGTAATCTTCTATAGTCATTGAGCTATTACGTACTACGTACTAAAGGCGACACTGCATTTAGCAACTATGTTCCACTCAACTGCAGTGCATACACCGCACTTTAATCAGTCACTCGCTAGGCGCTTGTAGAGTTGTCACGTGTTGTGTTGATGTAAAAAAAAACTCTTGATAAAAATATGGCGTCATGTATACTTAGATATTGCAAAAATAATTCAAGAAATTTCATTAAAAACCAAGGAATTACTTTTCATCAGTTAATAAGATACTTAATCAATAAAAAGTATTATAGATTAATAATAAAACAAATAATTCCTAAGACGCCATCTCGTGTCATGAAATATAGATTATGAAATTAATATGTTCAGATGCGACATTTCTGTGGGTATAAGGTATAAGACGAATATATTATTATACACATTTTTTTTTGTAGAAACATATATAAATTATTATAATTAGGCTAAATATTTTTCATGTTTAAATCTGCTTATTATTCTTTTATTTTCTTTTTAGGTTTTCATACCAAAGTCAAAGTAGAATAAATTCGGCACGCGAGATTTAAAATATCTCGCGTGCCCAGCATTTATGAACGACTCTTATTTTAATTTAAATAAATATATTTGTAATTTAAATGTTATATTAATAAGTTTTGCTAAACACACATTTAGTATGTTTTTTTTATATTTGACATTTTTTTTTATAGAAGAGGGGGCAAACGAGCATGCGGCTCACCTGATGTTAAGTGACTACCGCCGCCCATGATCAACCGCAACACCAGGAGAATTGCGGGTGCGTTGCAGGCCCTTTAGAAAGGAGTAAGCTCTTTTCTTGAAGGTCCCCAGGTCGTATCGGTCCGGAAAAATCGCCGGTGGTAAACTATTCCACAGAGAGGTTGTACGTGGAAGAAAACTCCTTGTGAAACGTACAGTGGTGGACCGCCAAGCATCCAGATGGTGTGGATGGTATCGGGATGTTTGCCGTGTAGTGCGTTCACGAAATTTGGCGGCTGGGATTAATCCGAACAATTCCTCAGAGCACTCCCCGTGATAGATGCGGTAAAATACGCAAAGAGATGCAACATCTTTTCGCAGCGCCAGTGAATCGAGCCGATCGGAAAGCACTCGGTCGTCGACGATTCGAGCCGCTCTGCGCTGGATGCGGTCAAGTGGAAGGAGCTGGTACTGGGGAGCCCCAGCCCAGAGATGGGAACAGTATTCCATGTGCGGCCGAACCTGCGCCTTGTAAAGTTGCAGGCGGTGTGCCGGCATGAAATACTGTCCCGCTCTGCTGAGCACGCCAAGCTTTTTAGAGGCCAATTTGGCCTTCCCTTCCAAGTGACCACGAAACTGCACGTCACTCGATATGTCGACGCCGAGGATTCCGATACTGGCTGAGGCAACAAGGGGAGTGCCTTGAAACTGAGGGGATACGACAAAGGGGTTCTTTTTAGCGGTTAACGCGCAAACTTGTGTCTTCTGGGGGTTAAACTGGACTAGATTTAGTCGTCCCCAATCCGAGACTCTGTTCAGCAAAGACTCGACTTCAGACACAAGTTTGTCCCGGCACTCGGAGACGTTTTCCCGAGAAATATTGGCTCGGCCGGTGTAAAGAGCATCACCAGTGCTGTCATCCGCATAGCAATGAATGTTACGGGTATGCAACATATCATTGATATGTAGAAGAAACAGTGTTGGCGATAGCACGCAGCCCTGTGGAACACCAGCATTAATAGGCTTGCAATCGGAGCTTGCACCGTCTACAACGACCTTGATGCTCCGATCTGCAAGAAAGCTGGTGATCCAATCGCACAATTTCTCGGGAAGCCCATAGGAAGGGAGCTTCGAAAGAAGCGCTTTGTGCCAAACCCGATCGAAGGCCTTCGCAATGTCCAAACTAACGGCCAATGCCTCCCCCTTGAACTCTACTGCCTCCGCCCATCTGTGAGTGAGGTAGACCAGATGATCACCAGCTGACCGACCACGGCGAAAACCGTATTGGCGGTCACTAATCAGCTGGTGATCCTCAAGGTACCTCATGAGCTGGCAGTTTACAATGGACTCCATTGTTTTGGAGAACAAGGAGGTGATGGCGATTGGCCGGTAGTTGGGCGGGTCTGAGCGGTCGCATTTTTTAGGGATCGGGTGGACGAAAGCCGTCTTCCATGATTTTGGGACTACGCCTAGGGAGTAAGAGTACCGGAAAAGACGCGTTAAAACCGGTGTCAACTCTGGAGCACACGTCCTCAGCACAATTGGGGGGATTCTGTCAGGCCCACTCGACTTGTGGATGTCCAGGGAGAGGAGTGCTTTGCGAACCGAGCGCTGTGTGAACTGCACTTCCGGCATGGAGCACTCACACCGCGGGATGGTCGGCGGCGTACTCCCCCCGTCATCGAGAGTCGAATTAGACGCAAAGAAAGAGCCTAGAAGATCGGCTTTCTCCTTTGCAGTATGGGCCAGTGAGTCGTCCTCCCTGTGCAGAGATGGAAGAGATGGCTGACAGAAATTCCCCTGGACAGCCTTGGCGAGAGACCAGAATGCACGGGTTCCAGAAGGAAGGTGAACCAGTTTCTCGCCAATTCTGCCTATGTGCTCTGACTTTGCCTTGGCAATGACTCTTTTGAAGGACCTAGAGGCGGAATTATACTTCTTTTTTAGAGCGCTGGTGTTTACATCCCGGGACGCTGATGCATCAACCCAGGCTTGGTAGCACTCCTGCTTATAGCAAGATGCTATTTTACAGGAGCGACCAAACCATGGCTGAGATTTGCCTCCAATAGGCACCAATGAGGAAGGAATAAAAAGTTCCATACCCTGAAGTACCACATCAGTAACATAATCCGCAACAACGTTGTCTCTCTTATATAGGACAAACCAAAAGATCAATTAGGACCCGCGTAAAAGAACATATAGCTGATGTGAAGCATCAACGTTCCGGGAAGTCTGCAGTTTGTGATCATATCCTAGACGGCCCCAACCATTACATCAGATTTGATAGACCACAAATCCTCGCGAAAGAACACCGATTCCTACCAAGGATGATACGTGAGGCTATTGAAATTAAAAAACATCCTAATTTCAATAGAGAAGGAGGCTGGGTACTACCACCTGCTTGGGATCCTATAATCAATAAAATTAAAACCCAAGCATTAAACCCAAGCATACCACTGCAAGACCTCAAGACAGAGTTAGTTCATTTTGCATAGATCGGACCATAAACAATAATTAAAAAAGCTGAAGGTACTCCGGGTTTAACAATGACATTGGGACGTCAGTCATCTCAGTCCCCCGTGACGTCGGGAATTAAAAATAAGAAGTAAAAATAAACGCGATAAAATCCGTAAAAGTAGTTTTAATCATGTGCAGTGTTCGCGTAAATATAAGAAATCATTAGAGTTTATAAGTTATTTTTTGCAATATTAGTTTTAAGTAATATAATGACATGAATAGACATATACATTTTATTAAAAACTCATGATTGGTAAGTTTTTAATATGAATACTTCACAAACATATATTTAAATTAGGTAAGGTTCCCCGGTTAAAACTAACATCGTATCCTAGAGGAAAATAGCTACTTACGATTTGACAGCGCTTACCGCTTACGATCGCCATTTTGCTTACAAGCGCTTGCTAGCGCTTTTTTCTGCCAAACGCACCCATCAATATGACACCATTTCCTATTAAACACTTAACCCTACAGTTGTCGCGTGGATTACAATAGTTAACCACTGTAAAATAATCTCGAATTTGGATAATTCTGATACCAAATGATTAGAAAAAAATATGTAAACTATTTTACGATCTACCTTTGAAATTAATGTGATATTTTCATATATTAATATGTTACAGTTTTTTTTAATATTATAATTTGAATAAAAAAAGGACGAATAAATGGTTTTTGTTTATTAAATATGATTAACCGTTTACTAAATGTTACCCCGTGTCATATTTATAATAAAATAAAAATACATTTTAATTGATATTTTAAAGTTTTCTTCTTATTTTAAATTGGACTACATACGTAATCCACGCGACCGTTTACGTTACTTTATAAGGCGCGACCATTGGTAGGATTAAGTAGTCTCGTTATACTTTTATTGTTTACATGTTGCTAATATAAACTAGTCTCGTAATGAGTGCCGTTGTGCTTGTTATGTTATAGGCTCTATTATTGTGTTATATACTATTTACTCTATATTATAAGTCCTCTATACTTCTATATTGTTATTCTTATATTACTTATTTACTTTAAAACTAAATTACATTGTTTACGTAGAAACCAAACTAATTAGATTGTAATATTTAAATACTAATGTTTACTGTTCCAAAGTTTACCACTCTTAATTGTATCTTAGAATAAGTTAACGATAAACACAAACAAGCATAATGTTATTCCCTTATCTTTACCCCTCTACCTCCTAGCTTCCCACGATCCTACACTATATAAAACAAGTCCTTCGATCCTACAACACAATTCTATTTCCAAACTCTCCGATTCAACTTCTATTTTTAAGTTAGTTTGTATTATAGTTAAATATATTAAATAAATTTATTTTTAAAAGAGTTTTTGTCTCTGCCACGTAACAAATTTGGCGCAGTCGGTAGGATCTCGCGTGATTCATTCGCTTAAATCGCGTAAAGACGAAGTGAACGTACCAAATTCGACGGGACAGCATCGCCCACCAAGAAGACAACGTACGGTAGCTGAAGGCTTTTGAAGAACTTCGCCGAACCATGCAGCTCCACATTTTATTGTTATTGTGGTAAGTGGCTAAACTTGTTTGTTCAAATTCCTATTTTCCATTTTTACCAAAATATTTTTCCTACATCTACCACCTCATTTCACATTATTTTTTTATATATAATCATACTATTTAGTTATATACTATTCTATTATATCAATTATTCATATTATTGTATTGTATTACCTGTGTAAAAAAAAGAACACTAAGATGGCTTTAGACATTACTACATTACTTAAATTAATTCCCTCATTCGACACGGACAATAACGACCAAGTGTATAGATTCGTTAGGTCATGCAATTCAGCCTTTGACCTAAGTTCAGCGGACCAGAAGTCAGTACTTTTAGTATACGCGTTAAACAATATTACTGGTTCGGGTGCGGCAGACGTTCACAGTAAAGAACATGCCTCATGGACCGACTTAAGAACATTCCTTATCGAAAAATTCTCTAACGTTAAAACCATAGCACACCTTAATCTCGAATTGCAATCTATGTTTCAAAAACCTACAGAAACACTAACTGAATATTTTCACAGAGTCGACCTTTGTCGCTCTAAAATAATAGAGAAGTTAAACGCCGAAATATGCGACAAGACATTACTAGGTCGCTTAGCCACAACGGAAGAAACAGCCCTTAACGTTTTTGTCAATGGTATTAGCTCCGATATTGGATCAATGCTAAGAACAAAAGAATTCCCTACCCTTTGCGAAGCAGGCCGATTCGCACTACAAGAGGACAAAATTCGTGCGATGAACAAGGCTAGGCAATCTCTATTTAGGCTAAACACAACGCGGCCACCACCTTTTACAAAACCACCATATAATACCCATAATTATTATAATAATAGTAATACAACTAAGCCTATAAATCGAACTCATCTACCATATACACAAACCACATACAATAATGCCAACACACCGCAACAAATTACAAAATTATGTAGTTATTGTAAAAATATTGGGCATAATATTACAGAATGCCGTAAAAGAACTTATAATAATAATATAAGAAACAATCAAGCCCAACGCGCACTTCCTGCGCCTCATGTCCCAGTAAATCATTTAAACTGCCAAGCGACCAACGAGATGAGCAACTCGTTGGAAATCGCTTCAGTATCCTGCTCACCGATCCCGACTCAAGACATCGAGAACCTGCAAATATGAACTCTAGCAAATCCAACCCTATTTCTCAAAGGCGTCCTCGACCGCCGAACCATCGAGATCACACAACGAAAATAAACAGCGTACCTTCTAAATCACCGCTTAAGTGTCAGACAGAGTTTAAAAATGTGTCTACACAAACTAGCGACTTAACCCTGGAGTGGTCGCGTGGACTACATATGTAATCCACCTATACAAAATCGATAATTTCTAACAATCGATTTGCTTTAACTTGTGGCGCCTCCAGGTACTTTCAAATGAATGATTGAGCAACGCACTCAGTGCAGCGCAAGCACAGGACTCGCGCGGTTGTGTCACAGGAGCTCAGTAAAGTGCGTGGACTACAATTGTAATCCGCGCGACCAATTACGTGAGTATTTTTTTTACATTGAATTATTATGTTTTCATTTATTTTAGATAAATAATACTTTATTTTGATCTCTTTTTTATTAGATTATTGTAATATAATGTTTGTTTTAGACAAAAAATGGACAATGCACGTGATGCACTAATTGAGTCGTGGCTGGCTGAAGTTGATGTCGGAAATGATGTTTATGAAGCTGAATCGAGCTCCGACGAAGAAGTTGATAATTTAGAAGAGGAAAATCATCATCAATCGGAATCTGAGCAAGAGCAAGACATACCAGGTGAGGGATCTGACGAAAGTTCTGAAGAAGATAATCCACCTCAGCAACGCCACCGACGCACGGACTTTTACAAGGGAGTAGATGATACATTATGGTCGAAAACAGTTCCCCTAAATAGAGGTAGAATACGAAGTCATAATATAGTGTTTGTACCCCCAGGGCCGAAAGGAACAGCTCACCAAAAAACAACCCTAGAAGACTGCATGTCACTGTTTTTTGATGATCATATCATCCACCTCATTACCAAATATACTAATAAGAAAATTGATTATATCAAGGAGAAATATAGAAGAGAACGAGATGCTACACAGACCAATGAAACTGAAATTAGAGGTTATATAGGAATATTAATAATGGCGGGAGTAGTTGGAAAAAGGAAAAGTACTGCTATTATATTTGAACATGTAAAACACACAGGGATCGACGCCATATATTTGATAATGTCGGAAAAAAGGTTTAAATTTATAACAAGGGTATTACGCTTTGACGATATTGAAGACCGCCAAGACCGTGCCAGAATTGATAAGTTAGCCCCGGTAAGAGAGATTTTTGAATTGTTCCTTGCAAATTTTCAAAAATATTTTATTCCTAGTGCCGAAATGACTTTGGATGAACAGCTGGTAGCTTTTCGAGGCCGCTGTCCTTTTAGGCAATATATTCCAAATAAACCGGCAAAATACGGAGTGAAAATTTTTACGCTAGTTGATGTCCACTATCCTTACACATATAATTTAGAAATATATGCTGGCCAACAACCAGATGGTCCTTTTCGCCTGAGCAATGAAAGACATGATATTGTTATGAGAATGGCACAGCCTGTCCTTGGCAAAAATATGAATATCACCATGGATAACTGGTTTTCTTCACTTCGAACTGCAAAACAACTTTTCGAAAACGGTACAACTATGGTCGGGACGGTACGGAAAGATAAACGAGAAGTCCCTCGGGATTTTCGTGTCGCAAGAGGAAACCCACTATATTCTTCCAAATTTGGGTTTCACCCACCATGTACACTGTTGTCTTATGTGGCAAAACCCAATAAAGTTGTTATTTTGATTTCGACGATGCACAACGATGCTACAATTGATGAAGATTCTGGAGATAGTCGAAAGCCAGAAGTTATAACTTACTACAATAGGACTAAGAATGGAGTCGACCTGGTAGATAAAATGTGTGCCATGTATGATGTAGCAAGAAACTCAAGAAGATGGCCTCTTACAATTTTCTTCCGCTTGCTGAATTTGAGTGCACTCAATGCATTGTGCATTTACACGGCAAACAGAAATTACGAACATGTCAGCCGACGTGAGTCTCTTATTGACTTGTCTCTGGCATGGATGAAACCACTAGCGCAGAAGAGACTAGAAAAAAAAACATTGCCAAGAACACTCACTATCAAAATCAAAGATTTTCTTGGTATTACGTACGCAGAAACTCAACCCACTACCTCGCAAGGTACATCGAGCAATGTTGTGCGCCGTTGCCATGACTGTGGAAGAGCGCGTAACAAAAGTACTAGAAAGATGTGCACCAAGTGCAGTAAGTTTGTATGTGGAGATCATTTAAAGATGATGTGTCTTTCCTGTGCAGAAAACAACATTTAGATATAAGTTTCAACTATTTTTATAAATTGTGATGTTAATTAGAACAATCCATGTGATTTTTGTGCCATTTTAGAGAAGATTTTTTATTTTGTTGATTATTTGTAACACAGAGGTTGTGATTTAATTGTGATAATTATGTTTAAAAAGAGAAAACTGTAGTGATTAAATTTTTATTTAATTAATAAAAAGTTTATGAATAAATCTTTTGTTTTTTTTCAATTTGTATATGGATTACGTATGTAG
The DNA here is from genome assembly GCA_036936625.1 of Parnassius smintheus behrii. Classification (NCBI taxonomy): domain Eukaryota; kingdom Metazoa; phylum Arthropoda; class Insecta; order Lepidoptera; family Papilionidae; genus Parnassius; species Parnassius smintheus. The sequence goes on from JAUPFT010000022.1 coordinate 926,297, forward strand.
TCCCCGCGACCACTCATGAAACTTTTCGGGGCGCGACCACTGCAGGGTTAAGTACTACATCACATACACATCACTCAATAATCAAAAATTCCAGTTCTCAAACGGAAACCTACGAACAGGGTAGCCAGCCCCAAACCCTTGGTTTTCCAAAACATGCTATTCCTTCTACATCCACTGACTCTATTACTACTATCTCTACTACATCTACTATCTCTACTACATCCACTGACTCTCTCGAGACTACTAAACCTACTACGTCCACTGATTCCATCAAGACCACTACACCTCCTACATCTACAAATTCCACTGTTTTCAATAAACCACGTTCAAAGTCAAAACCTACAACTAAAAAGCTTAAATTAAAACATCCCAAATTCAAATGTAATACAAAATCTTTTGCCATATCTGCCTTAAACGATATACCACCCGATAACCTCTTACACTGTACTTTTCACATAGAAGGTAAACCAGTGACATTTCTCATAGACACCGGAGCAGTCTCTCGGTAATAAAAAGAGATAAAATAGGTTCGTCACCTTTAAATAAATTAAACATCGTGTCAATCGTAGGTATTTCCGGTAGCCAAAATTCAATTACAACCTCAGGCACCACCGAAATATCTCTAGATTATTTACCTAAATATCGTTTCCATGTTGCGTCCCTTAACATTAAAGCAGACGGTATCCTAGGCAACGATTTCATGATAAAGAATAATTGCAGTATTCATATTCATTCTAAAACAATGAGAATACGTGACAGATCATACAACCTACATTATTTGAACGAAACTCCTCAAAATATAATCGACCCTAATAAACAATTCCTTTCTAGTCGTTCCGAGAGTGTGATTATGTGTAGAACGAACAATATAAATTCCGGGACAGCAATAGTCGAAAAACAAATAATAGATAACGGTATTGTTATTCCCAACGCATTAGTTGAAGTCAAAAACAACTCATTTATTATCACTTGTGTAAATACAAACAAATCCGATAAAGTAATTAGCATTCCAAACATCGAAGTTCAACTTTATCAACCAAATCAACAAACTAACAACATAAATAAACACTCAATTAATAATCTTAATCACACATCCGACACCGATAGACAAAAACAAGTACTCACCTTCATTAGACGCGAACATTTAAACAAAGAAGAATCGAACTCATTGGATAAAATTGTCTCCAAATACCCCGACATATTTTTCATCGAAGGCGACTCCCTTACATTTAGCAATCATACAAAACATCAAATACCTACCACTACTGACATTCCAATTCACACGAAAACCTATCGCTTTCCTCATGTACACGAACAAGAAGTAAAATCACAAGTCCAAAAGATGTTAGACCAAGACATTATTAGACCTAGCTCATCTCCTTGGAGTAGCCCCATCTGGGTTGTTCCTAAGAAACTAGACGCATCTGGGAAACAGAAATGGCGATTAGTTATTGATTACCGCAAGTTAAATGAAGTCACAGTAGGAGACAGTTATCCTCTTCCTAACATCACAGATATTCTAGACAAATTAGGTCATTCTCAATATTTTACCACATTAGATCTTGCCTCAGGTTTTCATCAGCTAGAAGTTGATCAAAAAGATATTCCTAAGACAGCTTTTAGTACACCATATGGTCATTATGAATATAAAAGAATGCCATTTGGCTTAAAAAACGCGCCAGCGACGTTTCAGCGTGTAATGGACTCCGTTTTGTATGGCTTACAAGGTGAAAGATGTTTCGTTTACCTCGACGACATAGTTGTCTTTGCTTCCAGCCTTCAAGAGCATGAACAAAAACTTGAAGAAGTTTTCTCTAGACTTAGAAAATATCAACTAAAGATTCAACCAGACAAATGCGAATTTCTTAGACGCGAAGTTGCTTATCTTGGCCATATCATTTCGAACGAAGGCGTTAAGCCAAACCCCGATAAAATTCGGGCAGTTCAAGAATTCCCTATTCCTAAATCATGTAAAGATATAAAGGCATTTCTAGGCCTTACAGGATACTATCGTCGGTTTATTCCGAACTTCAGCAAACTCACTAAACCTTTAACTAGCCTTCTTAAAAAAGACACTACCTTCATATGGGGTGAAACCCAACAACAATCCTTCAATGAATGCAAACATCTTCTTACTAATCCTCCCATCTTACAATATCCAAACTTCACAAAGGAATTCATACTGACAACCGACGCTTCTATAAACGCCCTAGGTGCTGTGCTATCGCAAGGCGAAATAGGCAAGGACTTGCCTATAGCATATGCATCTCGAACACTAAATAAAGCAGAATCCAACTATTCCACTATCGAAAGAGAGTTATTAGCTATCGTTTGGGCAGTTAAACATTTCAGACGATATTTGTTTGGTAGAAAATTTAAAATTGTAACTGACCACAAACCGCTAACATGGCTTTTCTCGATAAAGGACCCTGGTAGTCGGTTAGTTCGATGGCGACTTAAACTCGAAGAATACGAATATGAAATAGTATATAAGGCAGGTAAGAACAACACTAATGCAGATGCTCTCTCACGCCCGCCGATTCTCCACACGAACATAAATCATCCCACAAAAAGCGACAAAAACACACATCTCGACCCAAACACTTCGGAAGACTATTTACAATTAAACTTTCAACACTACTCAGAAATCGACTCTCACACTTTTAATACTCCAAATCTCCATATTTCCCCAGACTGCCTCTTAAACGAACGTCACAAAAACATTCTTATCCCAATCTCGTGTCAACTTTCCGATAAAAATACCCTTTTCAAACAAGCAATTTCCACTTGCTCTCAAGTGGACCCATTTTTAAGTAAACCCAAAACACTTTACGAAACTGATTTCTTAGTTTCAGATAAGAAACAAAATATTATATTTGGCTGTTCGAGACCCACTTACTTCGATCCTTGGGATTCTGAGAGCTATTTTAAAGTATTACTCGTTTGTCTACACAACCATAAATTAAAATCACTTTACGTTCCGGACTTAAAAAACGACCCCACTTGTAAACTTAAAGGAAACGAACAATTACACATAACAGCTTATTTGGCCGACCTTTACGAATGTAAGATCACCATTTGTGAAAATAAAGTTAAAACTCCAGCTCCAGAAGAGATAGAATCAATCCTTAAAACCTTCCATGATGATCCCTTATCAGGACATCGCGGCATTATCGAAACGACACACAAAATACGATCTGAATATTTCTGGAAAGGAATGACCGATACTATTAAAAATTATATAGATAATTGCCAAATATGTCAACGAAACAAAATCCAACGTAAGACATATAAAGCTCCCATGGTTATTACTTCTTCTTCCACTGAACCTTTTGAACGCGTAACTATTGACTTAGTCTCTTACTCTGACATAACTAACGACTTTAATAAATACATACTCACACTACAAGATGACTTGACTCGTTTTGTTCAAGCATACCCTATTCAAGATAAACAAGCAACAACAGTAGCCAAATCCTTTCTAATTTTCTGTCAACATTACGGCGTACCTAAACGTTTCCATTCCGATCAAGGTACAGAATTTCTAAATAGCGTGATCAAACAATTGATGAAATTATTAGGATCCAATCACACAGTTAGCACCGCATATCACCCTCAGACTAACGGTTCTTTAGAACGATTCCACGCTACATTACGCGACCACATCCGAATGTACCACAAACGTAACCAATCTAATTGGGATCAAATCGTACCATTTGCCGTTATGTGCCATAACACCTCAATAAATCAATCCACAAAATTCACACCACACGAATTACTCTTCGGCTACAAACCACGTTCGCTTTATTCTCTAAAAGCTAATGACGACTATACAACTCATGACTACCTAAAAGATTTGAACGAAAGACTCAAGGTATCCCGTGACATAGCTCGCCAAAACGTTGAATCAATGAAAGAAAAGGCAAAAGAGCGATACGACAGTAATATTAAAAATATAGCCAAGTTTAACGTAGGTGATAAAGTTATGCTTAAAGTCCCAAGTCCAAACAACTTAAATAGCCTTTGGGACGGGCCTCATGTTATTGTTAGAATAGGTTTTAATGAAAATTATGTTATACAAAAATCTGGAAAAAACCAATTAGTACATGCAAATCGTTTAAGACCATTGCATGACTTCACTCCATCATCATAACATTTACTCTAAGACTAGATCGTAATTATTCATAAATATTTAACTTTATTTCTATTGCAGGGTGGCTCAAATAATGGCACACCCTAATCCCTTAAGCAATAAGACCCTTAGTTTAAATGAAAATCTTTTACATTTTATAAACAACCCATATATTAATTTTACAATTTGTTCTATTATTAAATTACTACTTTACATCATTTTATACAAAGTTTACATATTTTCTAAGAACTATTATATAACTAAATTTAAAGGAAATCAAAACAATTAACTAGGATTATTTTAATTTTCAGGTACTCCACAACTTTTGTTGATGGGGACACCCACATAAATCCCATTCCCTCTAATTCTGGACTCTATTTCGAAAACAATGGTGAAATACTAATATCTGAAAATTCGTGGAAACTTATCATATATCGTAACTTTGAACCTTTATTCTTAGCTCGCAACTCTATCAAAAGACTCGTAAATAACTACCAATCTCTTATCGCTACACATTCAAATTTACCCACCGTTATCACTATTACTTCATTTATAAAAATAAACATAGACAGAATAGACTCTAGACTCGATGAACTTAATTCTTACACTGATAACAAGCGATCCAAACGTGAAATGCTAGACGGCTTAGGTTCAATTTTGAAATGGCTCATTGGTGTTCCAGACGCAAAAGATGCTAAACATTATAACGAATGCATTGAACAGCTAGAGAAACAACAAATATCTACTAATGATATTCTAAAACAGCAATTACAAATTATTTCTTCAACAATCACAAATTTTAATGAAACAGTACATCTCTTATGATGAATATGTTATTAATGAAGATATTAACAAAATAAATTCATATTTCACCTCCACAAACAAACTTATATTTAATTTAACTATCCTTGAAGAAATATCGACCGTTTCAATTCAAATTCTTGAAGCCATAGTTTCTTTAGAACGAGATATTGACGATGTCACCACAAGTATACTTTTTATTAAATCGAATGCAATACACCCGTCAACAATATCAACCATGCGCCTATACAAAGAATTACTGTCTTCTAATCCCGCTAGGCTCGATAAAAACTTAGTTGTCCCAATAACATTACCTAATATACACAAAATTCTCGAATCTGCCTCTATTACGTCCTATATTTATATGAATAAAATTATATATATCTTAGAATTCCCTTTAGTTAAAAACGAAAAATTTATATTATACCATTTATATTCTATCCCTATGCTACATCCTGACTCCTCCTTATATTCCACTATCCTTCCCGAACAAACATACCTTGCCATGAGTATTTCTCGTATATTTTTATTATATATATTTCTCGGGAAAACGTCTCCGAGTGCCGGGACAAACTTGTGTCTGAAGTCGAGTCTTTGCTGAACAGAGTCTCGGATTGGGGACGACTAAATCTAGTCCAGTTTAACCCCCAGAAGACACAAGTTTGCGCGTTAACCGCTAAAAAGAACCCCTTTGTCGTATCATCTCAGTTTCAAGGCACTCCCCTTGTTGCCTCAGCCAGTATCGGAATCCTCGGCGTCGACATATCGAGTGACGTGCAGTTTCGTGGTCACTTGGAAGGGAAGGCCAAATTGGCCTCTAAAAAGCTTGGCGTGCTCAGCAGAGCGGTACAGTATTTCATGCCGGCACACCGCCTGCAACTTTACAAGGCGCAGGTTCGGCCGCACATGGAATACTGTTCCCATCTCTGGGCTGGGGCTCCCCAGTACCAGCTCCTTCCACTTGACCGCATCCAGCGCAGAGCGGCTCGAATCGTCGACGACGGAGTGCTTTCCGATCGGCTCGATTCACTGGCGTTGCGAAGAGATGTTGCATCTCTTTGCGTATTTTATCGCATCTATCACGGGGAGTGCTCTGAGGAATTGTTCGGATTAATCCCAGCCGCCAAATTTCGTGAACGCACGGCACGGCAAACGTCCCGATACCATCCACACCATCTGGATGCTTGGCGGTCCACCACTGTACGTTTCACAAGGAGTTTTCTTCCACGTACAACCTCTCTGTGGAATAGTTTATCATCGGCGATTTTTCCGGACCGATACGACCTGGGGACCTTCAAGAAAAGAGCTTACTCCTTTCTAAAGGGCCGGCAACGCACCCGCAATTCTCCTGGTGTTGCGGTTGATCATGGGCGGCGGTAGTCACTTAACATCAGGTGAGCCGCATGCTCGTTTGCCCCCTCTTCTATAAAAAAAAAAAAAAAAAGAGTACCACTAGACAGCAATACGTCGTTATGAGCTCACTGGACAAATGCAAAGACTTTGCAACGGAATCCAAAGTCTGCAGAGATCTTCTCATCTACAACATCAGCACCAGACCTATATGCGAAGTTATCATCCTAACAACAACAAGTCGACAAGTTCCTGAAGTTTGTGATATCACTACATTTTCAGCACATATCAATACTTTTCAAGCTCTTAGAAACAACAACTGGATCTACATACTCCAATGCAAGACTCCGTATGCTTTAGAGTGCGAAAGCAAAACAACTCACGGCGAAATCTCTGGAGCAGGTATTATCACTCTAGAACAAGGATGTAAAATGTACACCGCGTTTGTTACACTCCTAGCTGAGGACACTAAAACGACCAACATCAGTCATCCTTTTACTTCTGTGGATATTGAACACATTTGCCTCCCAGAAGAAATTAAACTACAACAACCAGAACTTGCACCAATCCAGCTCAACAACATCCAACTCGACTCTCTTAACTCGGTTAGAGACCAAATAAAAATACATTCAAAATTACTTAAAGAAAATAAATCTACATTCTCAGAAAAACATGCAACAAAATTGTCCATATTTGGTTTGATTACTGGCATCATCATGCTAACATATTTTTGTTACAAATGTTACAAGTGCTTGCCATGGAATAACATGCCCATAAATCCACATGGCAACTGTATACAAATTTTTAATAACTGCTTTTACCGTTCTCATCGCCAACAACACGTCGAAGTTCCCATATCATCGATAAACACCACTGCTACAACATCCTGCATATCAGAAGACGAAGACAAAGCTGCCGACTACATTCAAAAATCGAGCAAAACCGCTCAATCTTTGTTCTAAGGGGGGAGGTGTTATGTTATAGGCTCTATTATTGTGTTATATACTATTTACTCTATATTATAAGTCCTCTATACTTCTATATTGTTATTCTTATATTACTTATTTACTTTAAAACTAAATTACATTGTTTACGTAGAAACCAAACTAATTAGATTGTAATATTTAAATACTAATGTTTACTGTTCCAAAGTTTACCACTCTTAATTGTATCTTAGAATAAGTTAACGATAAACACAAACAAGCATAATGTTATTCCCTTATCTTTACCCCTCTACCTCCTAGCTTCCCACGATCCTACACTATATAAAACAAGTCCTTCGATCCTACAACACAATTCTATTTCCAAACTCTCCGACTCAACTTCTATTTTTAAGTTAGTTTGTATTATAGTTAAATGTATTAAATAAATTTATTTTTAAAAGAGTTTTTGTCTCTGCCACGTAACATGCTTGTGTGTTCAATTTTGAACCTAATTTGTAACAGCTAGGGGTGGACTTAAAAAAATATAAAACTTATCTCGTGGGGAGTCCGCTTCTCACATTTCGATTATCACTACGATGTTTATGAAATATTATGTTCTCGATTATCTTATCGGTAAAGCCATCTATTATTATTTATGATATTATTTTAAACGATTATAATAGAGAGAAAGCATATAAAAATAAAAATACATATGGAATGTAACTCCATCTTTTTGTAAATTTGAAGTATTAGACTTCTTTTTGCACACGTAAACCGCACAAATCGGCAGTTTTTTAAAGAGCACCTACAACGACGGTAACGATTCTTGTAATGACAAAATCGATTCTGTAAACAGTTTTTATAAACGCACAAGATTTTTAAATCCAATACTTGCGCAGAGGGAAATAATCATGCGAGGCGAGTCCATTGGGTTGAATGGTCTAAGTTTGGAGTACGTACGTAGTAAGAGCCGTTATTCTATTTTATTTTTAATATAATGTAAATTTTCGCAACGATTTACCACGTGCTCGATGGTGAAGGAAAACAGTCTGAGAAATAAGAAAAAAATCGAAGACTTGGTGAAGTTCGCCAACACGCTTGGGGGCAGCGCGGCAGACACTTCCTTGCCCTAAAACCCTCTCAGAAAAGGGGAGGAAGCCTGTGCCCAGCGGTGGGACGTATATAGACTGTAACTTTATTTTTACCTTTTTACTTTTTGGCAATGTTTTGTAACATCAAGTTCATAGTAAATGTTATCTACTCTTCACTAGATCTAGGTCTCTTTCATAACATATTGGTGTGTTGCATTCAGGAGGAGGCAGTGGACAGTAGTTCCGAGAAGTCCGTGCACTGCGACGCGAACGTGTCACAAGGATGCTACCAGGTGAGATTCAGCTATGAGCTACTGGCTCTATCATGTGTTATCATAAACTTCTCGTAAACTCATGATTCTGAAAGCAAGGAGGGGAGGGGCCTTGGTAGTTCTCTTCTCTCCAGAGAGTGAGTCTTGTTAAGAGTTTGAGAGAGGAGGGTTGTGTCGCAAAATGTTAGAACTGTAGTATAATTTATAGCTGCAGTACGAATGGGTTGGCTACGATTAAGGAAGGAACTTTCACTGAATACTAGCACAATGCTGCTGTGTTTCATATGGTGAGTGTAGAGAAACAGAGATTCCTTTTACTGAAGACGAGGCATTTCATCTTAGTCCTCAGGTGAAACAACGTCTGCATTGATTCTTAATCGTGAACAGATGCAGACCTCTGTGAACCACAGTGTTCACTTACTTATCAGATAGTGGGCTCGTTTGTCGTCGTTACTTCTATTGTAGTTATATTTTAAAACCAATAACTTTTATTTTACGACTTTTACTGAAACTCATTACTTTTCAGAATAATCAAAAGATCTTTTTAGGAAATTCTATATTTTATTACTCTACGCCACATTTTTCCTTTGGCAATGGGTTCGTATTGTTATACTTTTGCCAGGGACGGTATAGACAGACGAACAATTTTGTGTTAAATTTATAGCAGGGTGTTGTAATAGTGATTTTATTTATTGATGTAATATATTGATTAAAAACGCAGGTGCGTTTGTACTACGACTGGTTCCTGGTGCCAGGCTCGTGCAAGTGCTGGCGGCCGGACTACTTCGCGCGCTACGTCCGCCGCAACGAGCTCTGACCGCGCCACGGAAACGCACATCTTACGCACCAGTTAACGTAACACGGTCTATCGGTGTAAACTATTGACAAACCGTTTTACTGATTATATGTGATCGAGTAACAACCGTCCAAACATCGTCACAAACTTTGAACTTAAATAAATAATGTATACATTATGAATATTTAAATGAGTTCGGTTCTATTTGAGTGAATTTCATTTACACGTTTGTTGAAAACACTATGTAAATATTTATAAAATTGAATTTCAACAATTTAAAATATATTGACTTTAATAGTTTAATAAAAATCAATAAGATTCCTTCATTAGGTTCAAAATATTTATAAAAATAATATAATCACTGAAGACGAAAGTGTTTTTTCATTTCATTAAAAACAAAGTCAACATGAAATTGGTCCTTCGAGACGGATTGAATACAATATTGAACACTCGTGCAGATTGTCACAAATAAATAATTGATAAATTATCCAAAGTTTAAGAGACAATCTTGATAATAACTTGTCTTTTAAATATATACAAAAAAACTGGTAGAATTTAATTTTGTTAAGATCCAGTGTGTCATAGCAGGCAGAATAATATCAGTTTTGGAATTGATGCCAAACATTTCAATCTTCTCAATTATTCAACCTGTTTATCAAATTTTAATGTACATATTGGCTCCTAACGAATTTAAAGCAAAATAATATTGAAATTTTGAAATTTACTAGAATAGATTATTTTAAGTTGAAGTGGGTGCCAAAAGCAGACTTTTCACGCTTTATAGGTGTGCAGAAAATCAATTTTTCGTTAAAGAAATATCGAAATAACGAAGTATCTATTAGTAAATTTCGTTTTAAAATGATATATACCCTTGCATTCAAAAATAAACCCATAATTCACTCTAGTGTTTACTGGTGAACACATAGCCAGAATTTAATTGAAATTGCTTTAATTACATTCGAATGGAACTGCCTTTTCCTTTAATAGACATACCCAAAATTGTAGATTTTGAAACAAGTTTGCGATCTTTTTCTATCGAGCCAAAATGTAGCCATCGTGTTTTTGGCCACCATAACTCAGTTAGAAAAAAAATTTACTTTCCTAATGAATTAAAATAAAATGTGAATTCGTAGTTTTTAATGACAAAAAATTGCACCTATAAAGCCTGAAAAGTCTGATTTTGGCGCCCACTTCACATTAAGCTTTATAATCATAACGTGGATAGTTAAAACTCAAAATCAGTTAAATCAAACGTTTTTCCTACTAGCAATGAGTATAGAAAAAATATCAAAAATATAATAAAGCTCCATGTTTAATAAAAAAAACATACAATTAAATCCTTTAAACTCTGCTTAACATAAAAACTAAAGGAAAAATTATTTACATTATAATGAAACGAAATTACTACAATTATGATTCCAATTTAAAGCATATTTTATTAAGAATTCTTTTTTATTTTGTAAAAAAAGTTCCGTTTTCATACTGACATATTATATTTTTATGTTAACAATTTTAAAAATTAATAAATTAACGAGTGACTTATGGTGCTACACCGTTGTGAGATTCCGTTCTTTGTAAGTACTAATGTATATTTTTAGAAGTAATAGGGCTTGGAGATCTCTTATTGTAGAATTATTCTCAACATTGTCTTAGCATATATGTACCCTCTCACCCACTCTCACTTTCCCTCTCTTGTACAAACCGAGAACTAGCTACTGATAGCTGTTTGAAAATGCATTTATAGTTATTATGTACACTAGTATTAGAACTATTATTGTAATTAATGATTAAAGTTTATTTTATTAATAAAGCACTATAACCGAAAATCAGCGTCTTATTTGAAATTAAAAAAAATTGACTATGTAAACTAGTATCATATTACTATTAAACTAAGATTAATTTATATTGCGTATTCAGACCGCATCTGACACAGCCCACATAAGCATTCACGAATACGCTAACAGATCTAACGTCGGAACTATCTCTATTTGAACAGAGATTTAAGTGTAGTGTAGTGCTCTCACGTTAATATACTTTTGTGTTAAGGTAGAATAATGAGGCTGTCTAATTAAAGTTTTAGTACCAACCACACGTCTCCTTCATTGACACCTTTCCTTTATTACATGGCGACCCTGCCAGGAAGAAATAAAGGAGAAGAACGATGGTTTATACTAATAATAAAAACGTGTACGATAGACTCTAATTCTCTAAATCTAGACGCGTGTGTGCGTGTGTTTGTTTGTGTGTGCGTGTGTTTGTGTATCTGTGTGTTTACGCTTTTGTCATATTGCCTTTTCGCAAATGCACTTTTGACAAATGGTACTGGACATGGGTTACTGCCGAAAAATTATAAATATCGTTTTATGCATTTGTATATAATATATGGGTTTCGTACACTTTTACAATTCGTATACTTAAATGTTGGGTATGTATAACGAAGATGAAATTTTAGTTTTAATATAGATCTTTAAGTTTACTCGCCCTCTTTAAGATATGTTTTGGAAGCTCCACCAATAATAATATATCAATAATTTATGAAATAATCAATAATTAATAATTATATAAATAATCAATAATTTATGAGACTATGACAAAGGACCTTATATTTGTAGTGTAGTTCTAGTTAAGAGCCCTCTTACATTTGGCGTTACGCAAATTTAGGTATTCTACGCACCGAGCGGGCGACGACCTACGCGAGCGATGCTTTATTTCATATCCACTCGATCGCTCGATGGATCGCAGTATCATAATACTGTAAGTATAGCGACAATTTTTGGTGTGTCATTTTTATGTTATACTAGCTTGCCAGGCAGACGTTGTTCTGCCCTTTTCGACGGCCCTTTGCCATGTACTATTAAAAATACTTAAACTCACAAAAAGAAGTTGTGTTGAAGTTGGACCAAACTGCACAGGGTGTGCAAATTTGATTAATATCGGTTAAATAGTTTAGGAGTCAATCGCAGACAAACGACGTGACACGTAATTTATATATTAAGATAATTAATTTATTACAATCTATTTGATATATTTTTCATTATATATGAACCTTAGTGTTGAAATAAGTACACATAAATATAATATTTTAATTGTTTCGCAGTAATCGATTGTTAACCGATGTTGGTTAATAATCGATTATATCTACTAACGGTAGCATAGTGGTATAAATAAATAAATGTTTTAATAAATAAAATAACCAACTGTAACTAATATTTTTTTCATCGGTGCTTACAGTCAATTACCAAATTTTTTATTATAAAAATATTTGCCGCAACGGCATTAACCGAGCTTATCTCGAGTCAATAATTTCAGGCGGTATACACTTTTTTATAAAATGCTTGTAACTTTGCAGTCTTTATAGATTTTCAGTACTTTTACTGCATAATCTGGGCCAGTCCATATGGCAAGCATGGAGACATTTCTGTTCTCCATTTTTATTTCTCCATAGATAGGATATTTCTTTTTTTACGTTTAGGGGCACATTGATACTTGTATTTATTCTTCCCCATAGCGACTGGTAAGAAAGCTCATCTACAATCAAAATAACTATAATGAGTTAACTATAGGTTAGGTATAAGAATAATCTGCGAACTTTGTACTACATAATTGAAATATACTGTACGAAAGTAAGTACTTCCAACGATCAAAAACTGCGATCGTAGTTGAATTCTATTTCGGAACGCAGGCTTAAATAGCAGCGTCTATAACGACAATCGACGCACACTACTATAATATCGAAACGAGACGGAGCGCAAGAAATAAATTGTTACAGGTCCAACATCGACAACATCGACGGTAGCGAATTCGGATGACCGACGCAGTGAAATATATGGTATTTTTATTTAATTAATCGAAAAAAGTGCTGAAGTGTTTGTACAGTAGGGCTACGATGGCTATCCGAGTACAGAACCAGAGCTCGAAACCTATCCAACTGCAGAGAGGTGTAAGACAGGGTGACGTTATATCCCCGAAACTCTTCACCGCTGCATTGGAAGACGTTTTCAAGCTACTGGACTGGAAAGGATACGGTATTGACATCAATGGCGAGTACATCACTCACCTTCGATTTGCCGACGATATAGTCCTTATGGCAGAATCGCTGGAGGACTTAAGCACTATGCTCAATGACCTCAATAGTGCCTCCCAACGGATAGGTCTTAAGATGAACATGGACAAAACAAAGATCATGTTCAATGTCCATGTCACACCTATGCCGGTAGTTGTTGGGAGCACTATGCTCGAAGTTGTTGACGAGTACGTTTACCTGGGACAAATAGTCCGACTAGGTAAGTCCAACTTCGACCGAGAGGTCAATCGACGGATTCAACTCGGCTGGGCAGCGTTCGGGAAATTACGACATATCTTTTCGTCAGGTATACCTCAATCTCTAAAAACTAGATTGTACAACCAGTGCGTGTTGCCAGTGATGACTTATGGATCTGAGACGTGGTCCTTCACTGCTGGCCGTATGAGGACGCTTAAGGTCGCTCAGCGAGCTATGGAGAGGGCTATGCTCGGAGTTTCTCTGCGTGATAGACTCAGAAATGAGGATATCCGCAGTAAAACCAGAGTGACCGACATAGCCCAACGGATTAGTAAGCTGAAGTGGCAATGGGCCGGCCATATAGCTCGAAGAACCGATAACCGATGGGGAAGAAAGGTTCTCGAGTGGCAGCCTCGTACCGGTAGGCGTAGTGTAGGGCGACCCCCCACTAGATGGAGTGACGACCTGGTAAGACATGCAGGAAGTCGATGGATGCAGGTGGCTCAGGACCGTGCTTTGTGGCATTACTTGGGGGAGGCCTATGTTCAGCAGTGGACTTGTGAAAGGCTGTAATGATGATGATGATGATGATGATGAATCGAAAAAAATAGTAACTATTTCAAAAGTAATAATCATAGTATAGCATAAGAAAATGTTGACGATTATTTTGGTATAAATTTTACGTCAAAATGATGTAGAACTTTGGAGATACTGTGGCTTGTATCGAATCTTTTCGGTCGTTAATTGAATTATGTCGATTTTTTTTCCTTACATGAAAGAACGAACATATAACGAAAATGTATTCTGTTACTATTAAAGTATAGGATATTTAGAAGATAAAATTTTTTTTGATGGTGGATATTCAATTCCGATGATATCCCGGACGTCAGTCTGAGCGAGATTAGAATGTCTCTCCAGCACCTTAAAAACGGCAGGGCCCCAGGCGACGATGGAATTACAGCGGAGCTTCTGAAAGCGGGTGGAACACCGGTACTTGAAGTCTTTCAGAAGCTCTTCATTTCGTCCTCCATGGTGGCACTACTCCGGAGGCGTGGAGCAGAAGTGCCGTGGTCTTGTTCTTTAAGAAAGGCGACAACGCTCTCTTGAAGAACTACAGACCGATTTCCCTTCTGAGCCGCGTCTACGTGCTGTTTCCGAGAGTCATTACGAATCGTCTCGCACGCAGACTCGACGACTTCCAGCCTCCCGAACAAGCCGATTTCCGAAAAGGCTTTAGTACCATAGACCACATACATACCCTGCGGCAGATTGTACAGAATACCAAAGAGTATAATCTGCCACTTTGCCTGGCGTATGTGGACTATGATAAAGCCTTTGATTCCGTCGAAATTTGGGCGGTGCTACAGTCCCTTCAGCGGTGCAAGTTGACTGTCGGTATATCGAAGTGCTGAAGTGTTTGTACAGTAGGGCTACGATGGCTATCCGAGTACAGAACCAGAGTTCGAAACCTATCCAACTGCAGAGAGGTGTAAGACAGGGTGACATTATATCCCCGAAACTCTTCACCGCTGCGTTGGAAGACGTTTTCAAGCTACTGGACTGGAAAGGATACGGTATTAATATTAATGGCGAGTACATCACTCCCCTTCGATTTGCCGACGGTATAGTCCTTATGGCAGAATCGCTGGAGGACCTTAGCACTATGCTCAATGACCTCAATAGTGTCTCCCAACGGATAGGTCTTAAGATGAACATGGACAAAACAAAGATCATGTTTAATATCCATGTCACACCTATGCCGGTAGTTGTTGGGAGCACTATGCTCGAAGTTGTTGACGAGTACGTTTACCTGGGACAAATAGTCCGACTAGGTAAGTCCAACTTCGACCGAGAGGTCAATCGACGGATTCAACTCGGCTGGGCAGCGTTCGGAAAATTACGACACATCTTCTCGTCAGGTATACCTCAATCTCTGAAAACTAAAGTGTACAACCAGTGCGTGTTGCCAGTGATGACTTACGGATCTGAGATGTGGTCTTTCACTGCTGGCCGTATGAGGACGCTCAAGGTCACTCAGCGAGCTATGGAGAGGGCTATGCTCGGAGTTTCTCTGCGTGATAGGCTCAGAAATGAGGATATCCGCAGTAAAACCAGAGTGACCGACATAGCCCAACGGATTAGTAAGCTGTAGTGGCAATGGACCGGCCATATAGGTCGAAGAACCGATAACCGATGGGGAAGAAAGGTTCTCGAGTGGCAGCCTCGTACCGGTAGGCGTAGTGTAGGGCGACCCCCCTCTAGATGGAGTGACGACCTGGTAAGACATGCAGGAAGTCGATGGATGCAGGTGGCTCAGGACCGTGCTTTGTGGCATTGCTTGAGGGAGGCCTACGTTCAGCAGTGGACTTGTGAAGGGCTGTAATGATGATGATGATGATGATTCAATGGAATCTAGAAATTAGAGCTCCCAAATCATGTCTCTCAGGATTTTGACCTAAACATGCATCTCATGGAAGAATGATTATTACAAAAAAAAGTTATCTAAATGATTTCTTATATTTACGCGAACACTACACATGATTAAAACTACTTTTACGGATTTTATCGCGTTTATTTTTACTTTTTATTTTTAATTCCCGACGTTTCGGGCGCTTTCCAGCACCCATGGTCACGGGGTACTGAGATGACTGACGTCCCGATGTCATTGTTAAACCCGGAGTACCTTCAGCTTTTTTAATTATTGTTTATGGTCCGATCTATGCAAAATGAACTGACTATGTCTTGAGGTCTTGCAGTGGTATGCTTGGGTTTAGTTTTAATTTTATTGATTATAGGATCCCAAGCAGGTGGTAGTACCCAGCCTCCTTCTCTATTGAAATTAGGATGTTTTTTAATTTCAATAGCCTCACGTATCATCCTTGGTAGGCATCGGTGTTCTTTCGCGAGGATTTGTGGTCTATCAAATCTGATGTAATGGTTGGGGCCGTCTAGGATATGATCACAAACTGCAGACTTCCCGGAACGTTGATGCTTCACATTAGCTATATGTTCTTTTACGCGGGTCCTAATTGATCTTTTGGTTTGTCCTATATAAGAGAGACCACATTCACAATCAAGTTTGTACACTCCTGCATCTTGTAGAGGAATATGACACTTGACGGATGGTAGGAACTGACTAATCTTCTTCGTGACGTCAGTCATCTCAGTCCCCCGTGACCATGGGTGCTGGAAAGCGCCCGAAACGTCGGGAATTAAAAATAAAAAGTAAAAATAAACGCGATAAAATCCGTAAAAGTAGTTTTAATCAAGTTATCTAAAATTTGCTCTAAGCATAACTTATTTATTATTATTGTAGTAGCGAAAATGAACTATTTTACCGAGTACTTAATTGTTATTTCAAGCAACGAACGGAACACATATAATTTCAACGAGGAAACCTTGTAATTCCGCGTTTTTAGGGTTCCGTAGTCAACTAGGGACCCTTATAGTTTCGGTCTGTCCGTCTGTCCGTCCTCGCTTAATCTCTGTGACCGTTAGCTCTAGAAAGCTGAAATTTGGTACCGATATGTGTATCAATCACGCCGACAAAGTGGTAAAATAAAAATTGGAAAAAAAATGTTTTATTAGGGTGGCCCCCTATATGTAAAGTGGGAAGTGATTTTTTTTTAATTTCAACCCTAACGTGTGATATATTGTTGGAAAGGTATTTAAAAATGAATAGGGGTTTACTAGAATCATTTTTTGATAATGTCAATAATTTCGGAAATAATCGCTCCAAAAGTAAAAAACAATATGCCCCCCCCCCCCTCTAACTTTTGAACCATAAGTTTAGAAAATATGAAAAAAATCTGAATAGTAGAACTTTATAAGAACTTTCTAGGAAAATCATTTTGAACTTGGATGGAAACAACAATACCCTCTACCGGCAGCAGTTGCAGGAGCGCGGAGCGCTGCTGGAGCGCGAACATAATGGATACCCACCTTTAAACTCGTAAGTGGGAACACTTATTGTGACGGACGGGAAACTACGGAACCCTACACTGAGCGTGGCCCGACACGCTCTTGGCCTGTTTTTGTAATACTCCTCTTAATATATTAGTGTTACGGTAGAATAATTAAGCCGTATAATAAAAGATCTTGAACAAGTAACAAGTCCCCTTTCATTTCCTTCATTATTTATAAAAAAACTTGAAAGCTATCATAATGATTTTCAATATTTTTTTCAATGCTAATAGACATCATATTTCTAATAATTTAAATTTTACAAAAATCTAATGTTTTTCGATCTTTGTAAAAGTGATGTAACTTTTAACCGTGTGACTATTTGAATTTCTGTGTATATTAAAAATATCATTTTAAGATGCATACATTTTACTCGTACTCATATTCATATATAATAACAACATATTTTACAAGGTAATGTTAAAATTAGGTGACCGTAATACGATGTAATCGCAAAATGTTTCCATAAACGTACCTTGAAATTTAAAACAAAGGTGTCATAATTTTGTTTTAAATTTCAAGAAAATTGCAATTTGTATTTTGATCTGCCTGTTGATAATGATTACGTTTTTTTACATAGACTTTTTTTGATCTGTATATCTTATTATGAAATGTGATAATTTATTTTCGGTTTTATATTATTTGCACTATCAAATCATTAGCTTTTTACATTTATAGGTTTAGTTAGTTTTAATATCTAACTTATTAGTGTAGTTTTTGAGAATAATTCCTTTGTATAAACAATTTTCAAGCTCCTCATATATATACTTCGTAGTTATTAACTAATTTATTCGAGTTTTTTTGTGATCATTGTAAGCCAATTTCCAAGAATGAAAATATGTAACTAGATACTATAAGAGATATAAATGTGTAAAAGATGAGAGTAAAGGGGAATGGCCGGCTTGTATGGGAGTTTCGTACCGCTAATAAAACTTCGTGTTTTGGGATATTTTTGGTTTTAATTGGTAGTTAGCAGGATAGACAAACCCCTTTTAAATAAAAGTTATAACTAATTTTAATTTATAAGGTTATATAAATAGAACATAGACTATAGTTCATAAAAGATAGCTTGATCTCTGCGACAGCTGTAAGTAAAATCACGCCTATGAAGTCCTGAATTTCTTAGTAGTACAGACACACAGTACCTGTCAATGTCATACTTTATGGGCATGCACTAATTAGGTCGGCATGTATGACATAAAGTATGACATTGACAGGTACTGTGTGTCTGTACTACTAAGAAATTCAGGACTTCATAGGCGTGATTTTTACTGACAGCTGTCGCAGAGATCAAGCTATCTTTTATGAACCATAATATATTATACTGTTTTTTTATTTAACCTGCTTTACGGCTCTGGGTTCTAGCCCTTCTGAGCCTATCATTTCTTTCGTAATCATCGTTTTTATATATTTTTTCTTCAAAATATGCTGACGCGTTCAAAGATTTAAATGGTTAGATATGCCTTCACCTTGAAAAACTGTTTTATTATTTTTGAATGTGTGGGTTCGCAAGACTCTGACGCGCGCACATTAATACATATGGCAACGTCTAATAACATAATTGCGTTTAGTTTATGATTATATTACGTTTATTAATAAAATCTTTTTATTGATATTATTATTTACTCCCAAGTTCTAAAAATATAAAACTTACATGAAAATTAATGGCTTAGTTGCCTTAATATCTGGTATTAATTCTATAACAAAACAACGAAAAAAGTATGCGGTACTAAATCTGCCGTTCCCTTTTGTAGCCAAGTTACGAAAAACGTAATTATATTTAAAAGTATTGATAGTGATAGCAGGTAAAGGTGTGACATAGATAAAGAAATTTGTGGGTCGGTAGCATACCCACATACAATCAGCTTGATTAGCTGAGAGTTTAGAAAACCTAATAACCGATAAATTTATTAAGGCTGTTCGGATGCGATTAAATGCGGATTTTAATGCATTCTTAATGAGGGAAATACGAATTATCAAGAGTTGTATAGGAACATTGTCCATTATCTTAACCATGTACGTACGTGAGTCGTGTACGTGAAAGTTACGGTACAATTATATAATAAATTATTTGACCTAAATTGCTATAAATGCAAAAGAATAAATGGAATAATATTTATCATTTTCTTAATCACGTGAGTCGTGTATAAGAAAAAAATGACACAAATATTTAACGAATTTTTAGCCAAAATGCTATTTGATAAAATTAAAAGTAAATAATAGTTAATTACGAACGAAGTAAATATATGAAAAAAAATCAATAAAATAAAATATTTAAATGTAAAAGAACATTAATATTAAAAGAGTATTATATTCATTATTACTGTCCGGACTAGATAAGTAGTAGGCATAATAAAAAATGATTAAATTTTCGTGAAAATCCAATCACAATTTTGAGTTATACATTTTTATATCTGATTATGACAAACTGGTTGTAAAGGGCGAAGCGGGTGGGGTGCGAGATAAAAGGAAGAGAGAACAATCTGCCTCACCAAAGACAATGAATGACACTGGAACGGCCGACCAAATATTAATAAAATAAATTCCTTCGAAAGAATATACAGAAACAGATCTCACTCAACATCGTATATAAATAAAGAGTTGCAATTAACACATATCGAAAACTGGAAGATCAGAACAAACGAACTAAAAATATTTAACAAAACAACCAAAACTATCACACCTCCCCCAAGCCGGCTGGTCTCCGTGGGGGATATCGACCAATCCCTTCCAGCACCAATAACAGAAAATAACAAGAGCACCAAAACACAACAAAATAGGAAACTGTATATTACTACTTTGAACTGCCTAACACTGAGAACACAATTTAGGCTTACTGAATTAGAGCTCTCTCAAAAATAAAAAAATTATAAATACATATTAGGTTTAAGTGAAGTAAGAAGGTTAGGTAATAGTACTGAAAATCGAAAGGAATATATTCTGTACTATAAAGGGAAAACGAAAAGAAGTTATGGCGTCGGCTTCATGGTTAAAAAACAATTAGAAAGAAACATTGATGAGTTCATTGGTATATTAGAAAGAATAGCTGTACTTAATATGCATCTGCCAGGCTACAGGCATAAATGGTCAGTTATTCAAGTATATGCTCCCACTGAACAACAGGATAAATTAGTTAAAGACCTATTCTGTGACCAACTATCATCAGTTTTACAAAACTCCTACAAAAACATTTTAGTTATATGAGATTTTAATGGGAGAATAGGTTCTCAATGAACTGGCGAAGGAAAAGTGGCAGGCAAATCAGGTTTTGGAATAAGATGTAAAAATGGAGAAAGGATGATTAAAATGGCATTGGAAAACAATCTTACGTTCATGAACAGTTTTTTCAAAAAAGATCCAAGGAAAAAGTGGACTTGGTTATCTCCAGATGGGTCATACAGAAATGAAATAGATAACATAGCAACTAACATAATATTTTTCTTCCAAGATATAAATATTCTAAACCAATTTAATTTTAGCACCAACAACCGCAGAGCAGTAATAAATAGTACAGAACCGAAAAAAATAGAAACAAATTTAACGTAAAAATCAACATTACAAAAACACAATATTTAGTAAATTAACCAAAAATGAAGTGGAAGAAAAATATAACAATGTAATAAACGAAATATATGGTCCGTTATTAAAGAAATTTCTAAAACCCAAGATAACTCATATCGAAAATGAAACTGAAAGATTAATAGAAGAAAGAAAACTGCTTCTAAAACTAGGAAAAGACAAACAAAATCTAATGAAGATATAAATACTAAGCAAAAAAATTAAGTAATAGCATCAAAAAGGACAGAATTAAAAAAAAGAACTAATGTACTTAACTACCATATAAAAAGAGAGGAGGAATCCAAAAAGATTTAAAAGAACTAAAAGAGACAAAAATATGGGTACCAAATATTAAAAATAAAGCAGGAAAACAGGAAACGACAAGAACAGTTATAATCCAGACAGCAACTGATTTCTTTAGAAAACTTTATGCAGTAGAACAAAGTACTTAAGATCTAACTATAAATCTCGATGACAATGACGACGTAGTAGACCTACCAGTTTTTCTACAATCAGAAATTTTAAAAGCTGTCAACAGTCTTAAGAACGATAAGGCACCCGGAGCAGATCAGATTACAAATGAAATGATCAAAACCTCACTTATGTCACCGGAAAAGCTAAGAAAACTCACAGAAATATATAACTTTATTTTAAGCACGGAATGTATACCATCTCAATGAACGAAAATACAATCATACTATTACACAAAAAAGGAGATAGAAACGTAATTGAAAACTATAGACCTATAAGCCTCATGTCGACTATTTAGAAGTTTTCTCTAAACTGATTTTACACAGAATAACAGGGCTAATGGACGAACAGCAACCTATAGAACAAGCTGGTTTTAGAGCGGGGTTTTCAACTACAGATCATATGCATGCCATTAAAGAGCTAATACAAAAATGTCAAGAATACGGTAAAGCCGCTTCATCATCCGTTCACATTGCATTTGTGGACTAAGTAAGGCATTTGATTCTATTAAACATGATTTGCTTTGGAGGGCACTAACCCAGCAAGGAGTGCCAAATCATAAATACGTATAATTAAAAATATATACACGAATAGCATAGCGCAAATAAAACTGGAAACAGCTGGCGAAGCATTTTCAATAGCGAGAGGGGTGAGGCAAGGAGAACCACTATTCCCAAAACTTTTCTCTGCAATATTGGAAAGCATATTTAGGGATCACGAGTGGGACAATTTTGGCATCAATATCAACGGGAGGCAACAAAACCATTTAAGATTCGCGGATGATATAGTCCTCACAAGTGACAACGGTAATACACTTCAACATATGCTACAACAGTTGACGAATGCAAGCAGAGTAGTTGGTCTTACTATGAATAAATCGAAAACAAAAGTAATGACAAACAGGGAAGAAATTGACATGAAAGTAGATTATGAAGATATTGAATATGTTACAAAATACAGATACTTAGGGCCATTAATATCATTTAGAGATCATACAGACATGGATATAGACAGAATAGTAGCTTGTGCTTGGAAAAGACACTGGTCCCTTAAAGAAATATTCAAAAGTAAATACTTTCCTATAACAGCCAAGCAAAAAGTGTTGAATTCGTGTATATTGCCATGTCTTAAATATATATGTCAAACCTGGGCGTTGAATTAGAAACATTTTCTAAAACTGAGAACATGTCGAAGGGGAATTGAAAGAAGTATGTTGGGCGTGACGTTAAAAGATCGCAAAAGAGCAGAAGATATTAGATCTACAACAAAGGTGGAAGACATAATTAAGAAAATTAGACAGTTAAAATGGCGATGGACAGGACATATGGCAAGAGAAAGCAGAATAAAATGGACGCAAATCATTGCGGAATGTCAACCACGTGATGGCAAAAGAAAAAGAGGCAGACAAGCATAAAGATGGACAGACGATATCAAGATTACTGGAGGGACGATTTGGTCAAGAAAAGCTAACAACAAAGAAGAGTGGAACTCTCCTCTGTTGTTAGCTGGAGGAGGCGGAAGAGTCTGTGATGTGTCACAGGACACGCTGATCACTAAACTTGGAAAACCGATATGCTAGATTATAATTAAGTTAAAACAATCATCTATTCACTAGTAGTTTTTTAGTACCATACTACTGTGACTGTGCATTTTTAAGTGCTAGATATGTCTTAGATTATAGTTTTCATAAAAGATATTAGTTCTGTTTAGAATAATTTTAAGGATTTACTTTAAGGATTGATAAAAAATATAGATAGCATATTTTTTATTCGTTTGTAGGTGGGAAGTGTAGTGTAGTGTAGTTAGAACTGTTTTATTTAAGTTCTTTAATAGTAGTTTTAACTTCCTCATGTTTGGGTTGAATAATTGTAAAAATTGCAATTATGAGATTTAGTTTAAGAGTAACAATGTATAAGAAAACTAATTTTGTAAAAAAAAAGAATATTCAAAAAAGTTAAAGTTACAGCCTATATACGTCCCACAGGCTGGGCACAGGCCTCCTCTCTTTTCGGTTAGGGTTTTAGGTCAAGTAAATGGCCGCCGCGCTGCCCCAATACGTATTGGTGAACATTTCTTAGAAATATTTTTTATTTTATTTCTCGGACATGCAAGTTTACGCACGGTGTTTTCCTTCATCGCCGAGGACGTGGTATATCAGCACTTGAAATTGAAATTAACAACTTTATTGTTGCCGGCGGGGATTGAAACCAGTTTCGGCTTCGTTCGGGAGCTACCACAGCTCTTCAGAAAAAGTTATTTTTAAGTAATTTTTGATTTTTGTTCTTTTTGAAAAATCTCCTAGTGTCGACTACTATCGCCGAGTTATTGCTTAAACAAAATGTAAAGGCTTGTTCAAATACTACTGAATTCCATAGAGTATTGTCAAAAGATGTTTAAAAACTAGCCACTATTTTATCTAGCCACTATTTTATCTAGCCACTATTTTAATACAAGCTCTATTTTTAATCTGGTGTGTTTCCTGATTTAATGAAACATAGTAAAGTTATACCTTTATTCAAATCGGGTAATCCCGCCAATTTCTGTACTACCAACTTTATGTAAAATTTCTGAAAAAAATATTTTACATCAGATTTTCGTTTTTTTTTAAATATAAATAAATTACTTCATATAAGTCAATTTGGCTTTACAAGGGGTCGTTTGACAACCAATTTCAGAGTTGAGCTTATAAATTATAAAACATATTTTCTGTGCATGGTAGAATTCAGAGGATGCTTTGGGTATATTTTGTGACCTATACAAGGCTTCGACTGTATTCACCATGAGACAATCAATAAATACGAAGATAGAATACTATGGTGTCAAGAATACAGTGCATAAACTGTCATATTTAAGTAATAGTTTACAGAAAGTTTTTATCATATATATAAATGGATAACATTTTACGAATATATATTTGCTTGCACACGTTTGGGGCCCCGTATCATTGATAACTCTATCAGCCGGCGGTAGCTATGTCTCTGATTGTACCTATAGATACTTTTGAAACAGGCATAATATTTTAGCAGCTTGATTTTCTCTATTACGAGTACTAAATGAATGGTTCATTATATTCTTTACAAAATTATGTATATATATATATATATATATATATATATATATATATATATATATATATATATATATATATATATATATATATATATATATATATATATTATTTTGTAGTTATCTCCTCCAGTTTTTCCTATGGATTGGATCTTTTAAAACCTTTCGTTTTAACCTGTTCTATAGTTACGAATAAAAACGTAGATAGACTAACTAAGAGTCGAGTTTTGTTTTATATGAGTTATAAAGCTCGTGTCTAAGACATATTAAATATTAATTGATACGATTATTTATTGTATTTCTCATTATATTAAAATGATCACACAAGTCCGCTGCTGAACGTAGGCCTCCCCCAAGGAATGCCACAGAGCACGGTCCTGAGCCACCTGCATCCATCGACTTCCTGCATGTCCTACCAGGTTGTCACTCCATCTAGTGGGGGGTACACTTCACCTACCGGTACGAGGCTGCCACTCGAGAACCTTTTTTCACCATCGGTTGTCGATTCTTCGAGCTATATGGACGGCCCATTGCCCTTACTAATCCTTACTACCTTCCACAGCTTACTAATCCTTTCGGCTACGGCGGTCACTCTGGTTCTACTGCAGATATACTCATTTCTAAGTTTATCACGCTAAGAAACTCCGAGCCTAGCCCTCTCCATAACTTGCTGAGTGACTTTGAGCGTCCTCATACGGCTCGCAGTGAAGGACCACGTCTCAGTTCCATAGGTCATCACTGACAACACGCACTGGTTGTACAGTCTCGTTTTCAGGTTTTGAGGTATAGCTGACGAGATGTGTCGTAATTTCCCGAACGCTGCCCAGCCGAGTTAAAATGATACATAAATATAACTGAAGGCTTGGGTATAGAGTTTTTATCGTTAAATGTTTTATTGCACTGTCCTATCTCTATTATTAGATCCGTGAACGCTCACTTCTGCTATGAGCACCAAAATGGCGAAAATCAAATCGCCTCATTAAGGCACGGTGTATAGGTAACGATCAATCAAATAAATAAAAGACAATAAATTAATTAAGTAATATTTTATTGATTTCAATACACATATCAGAACGTGCTTTTATGAGGATCGACTGATTTCTAAAAACTTACAAAATGCTTTATCTAGTTTATCTAAAAATAAATATAACTTGGACTTACTTGGAGAACTAATTCAGGTTTGGTTTACTACATTGATTGGAAACGTGCCCTTACATTTTTTGTGCTGATTGGTACTTTTTTCTTAAATAAGGGTTAAAACTGCTATACTAGAATAACTATTTTTGTGATAATGAGCAGATAAATGACAGTCCACTATACCAGCAGTTCTTAATCTCTACTTGCGACCAATTCCTGTTACGCAGACATTCAAAGAGGTCGCTGGGGATTCCAAATTAATGGAAAAGTTATTAGTTTTAAAGGAATCTATCAAAATTTCATTGGAATATCGCATTAACGTTTGTAAAACCTTACTTATTCTATTTAAAATAAACCTCACCTCACTAGTCATACACTAGTCATTCTTATTACTAGTGACATTTGACACTTGATACTTTGTCGTCATCATCATCATCATCACCAACCCGTAAAAGTTAATTACTAAACATGGGCGTCCCGCATTTTAGAGACTTGATAATAGTACATATTTCTTAATTTGTATAGAGTCACAAGATTGAAGTATCGCTGTATCGGGGATCACCAGCCAAAAAAGTTAAGAACCACTGCACTAATGATCACTTCGTGTGTTGACTTAAGGTAACCAAAGTAACGACTCAAACACATCTTGTGGTTTTTGTGTGTCATCACCTGAAGGAACTTAAATGCCCTACAATTAATTGTATCCGTTTCTTGATTCCCGTCACTCGTACGAAATGCATAAGTTTATATTTCGCTGGTCAGTCAATCAAAACATTGATTTTCTGATTGATCCGATACGTGACACACTGTATATGTCTTTAGTACAACAATAAGGTGAAAAATAATTCGTCAACAGTTGTCTGAATTGTGGTTAACCGCAATTCAATTTGGCTTAAGTCAGTAATATCTTTGGTGAACTTTTTCTCTCTATTCAATTGAGCAGTTGCTACTTAATCTTCAAATCCAGGCATTTATACCTAGTCTTCCTAACAAACCTCTCCTGGCAATGCGTTAATAATATCAATATCAATAATATGACTACCACTTTCAACTCTATCATTTGCGTTGCTAGTTGAAGCAATAGCACGATTTAAAACGTTAGTGTCACTTTCATTTGTTTCAGTATTATCTGTTGAATTTCTTTCACAACCATTATTTGATTTATTATCGACTAGTTCAATACTTCTTTCTGAAACTACTGCATGTTCATTTAGACTGCTGCTGTTGTGTGAGTCACTCGGGAGACTCTGTCCTTGTTCGTTGTAGATATGGACGGAAGGGACTCCATCTTTTGGGTTGGAGAAGGCTACGTAGCAAGCAGAGTATGGAGGGGGCGGTTCTTCCGTTATGGTTTGTTTATTTCCCGTGGCAGGTTCAGTGCATTCCGAATAAGGCGGCGGTAGGTCACAATTGCGCAAGTCCCCACTCGTCTCAGATGGTGATGCGTCGAAATCGCTCAGCCTTGGAAACGATTCACTATCTCCATCAATAATCGGGAATTGATCTGGAGAAAACAGAAGTTAACACTTTATAATCTTATAGAGAGATACAATTAGTAACTTAATAATTGGATGTTTAAAACACCATCGCCTTTCCTTTAATACAATTTGTAACGCTCCTTAACATTTGAAAGCTTGATGAGAATGATGTACAGAACAGTAATATAATACTGCAAGCAAGTTAAAATGAATTAAAACAAGATAGAAGTAATGGAAAGGTGTAGATCTGTACTTTGTTTAACTTTAGATGGTTTCTAGAAGACAATGACGACGTTTTTTCTGACGTTTTACAAAAGAGAAGTAAAATTCTATATCTATTTATAATCATACATATATAAGTATAATAACGTAATATCTTTTATCTTGAAGGATACTAAATTTTTTCAAGTATGGCAAGTTGCCAATTATCTTTAGGCTGAAACTATATCATAAAACAACGCTTGTTACATAAATTTACCTTTTTTAATTAAAAAAAAACTGATTACCAAAAGGAACTATTTCTTGTCTACTATTTATATATTGTACATACCTGAAAGCATTTTTGCTAAGGGATACATAATTTTATTTTTATGAAGAACAAATGCTGCATTTCTAAGGATAACACAAATCTACCTAAATAAAATATGCCATCGATTAGTATTTTGTTTTCAGTGACAAGAGATTAGCCTTTAATGGAATTATTTTTGGAACCGACAAATGATATTTTTTATCACGAAAATCAAGAATATGAGAATGAGTAAATGGCATTCTGAACAAAGTAAATAATGCACTGAATGACTAGAATAAGAAGCATCACCGCCACCGTTAGTATTGTGAGACTTACGACTAGTCGCGAGAACACTGGGTGTCGGCCATTCCTCGGACTGTCTTCTTCTCACTGAAATTAGTTTTGATATAGTTAAAAGCTATAGAGAAAGTTAAAAGCTATAAAGCTATAGCTGTAGAACCTATCGGTCCGTGGGGTCCACATGCGGTGAAATTCCTTAAGGAAATGTATCCGCGACTGATCGTTGCTACTGGTGATAAAAGGGCTGGTTCATTTCTCGCTCAAGGTTAAGTTTCTGCGAGTATTCAGCGAGGAAACGCAACCAGCGTTCTTGACAATATACCGCGGGGAGTAGGACTTTTTAGTTTAGATTCTTTTATTTTTTATTACGGTTTAGCTTAGTTTCTTTTATTATGGTAATAAATATTGTATATGTTTGACATTTAAATATTAAAAGTGAATGTAAAATTAATATTAGTATTAGTTTATTGTTTTAAATATTCCTGAGTGCTATTATTCTTCCTCTATTCTTGTCTCATTTAGTGTTGCCTGGTTATAATAGTTTGATAGTACAAGGTAATGAAAAATTAATTGTTTGTTAATGAACTTAATGAAAAGGGAATAATATTTCAAGGAACACAGGACTTACAAATAACAAACGAAAGTTCTGCCAAATATAAATCATTCTGACGAAAAAATACAATATTTTTAGCGCTTTATCCAGTCAAAAATAATATAACAAAATATAGTGATCTATTAAAGAATATTATTGCATTATGATGTTATTTCCTCTTTTCCTTGTTACTCCCTCATCTTTATCTTCAACTGTCCAGTTTATAAAGATGTAAAAATGCTATATAATATATAGAATAAGGTTGACCATCGAGCATACATTCCACTTGATAGTAAATGGATACTGTGGCCTCGTTTGTCTCCCTTATCCTATAAAAAACTATTAAACTAATAATGGTTTTTTCTTTGTTTCTTCGGTGTAGGACCACAGTCTCATAGAATACCAGCGTAAAATAACAGCTTGAGCAGCGTGTTTCGTATGGTGAGTGTAGAAAAACGGAGACCTTTTTTACTGGAAACGAGGCATTCTATCTCAGTCCTCAAGGGTGACAACGCATCTCCATGTGGATTCTTAATCGAGTATAAATGTAGATGTCTATGGGTCACAGCATCCACTTACCATCAGGTGGACTGTATGCTCGTTTCTCGCTCTAATATTACAAAGAAAAAACCATTATTAGTTTAATAGTTTTTTATAGGATATGGGAGACAAACGAGCACACACTCCACTTGATGGTAAGTGGATGCTGTGACCCATAAACATCCACATTTAACCCGGATTAAGAATCAAAATGCAGATGCGTTGTCGTCCTTGACGACTAAAATTGAATGGCTCGGTTCCAGTAAAACGGGTCTCCGGTTCTTTACACTTACCATACCAAACACAGCAGCATTAAGCTGCTATTTTATGCTTGTATTCTGTGGGAGCGTGGTCCTTCTCCGGTCGAGCTGCTTGCTACAACCATAATATAGTTAAAGCGTGGCTCTACTACGTATGATAAGTACCACGTATAATAACAAATGAAGTATAAAATGTGTGTAAATACTTGATTAATAAATGTAAAGAATAACTCTCACAGTTGAGGAGCTTCCTGGCGAGGCAGCGGTCGATGTACCGCACCAACAGCAGCGCGGCCAGCAGCAGCACGGCACCCGCCGCCCACCCGCTGGCCAGGTTGCCCCACGCGCCCCACGCGTTCCATTCGTTGCTCCCCAACTGGCCCCCACCAGACTCCTGCTGTACAGGTTATTATATATTGGAACTACTAAATACTGGACTGGAAATTAGAAGATTTAGCAATTTTTTTATAGAAGAGGGGGCAAACGAGCATGCGGTTCACCTGATGTTAAGTGACTACCGCCGCCCATGATCAACCGCAACACCAAAGGAATGCAGGTGCGTTGCCGGCCCTTTAGAAAGGAGTAAACTTTTTTCTTGTAGGTCCCCCGGATCGTATCGGTCCGGAAAAATCGCCGGTGGTAAACTATTCCACAGAGAGGTCGTACGCAGAAGAAAACTCCTTGTGAAACATACAGTGGTGGACCGCCTAGCATCCAGATGGTGTGGATGGTATCGGGACGTTTGCCGCATAGTGCGTTCACAAAATTTGGCGGCTGAGATTAATTCGAACAATTCCTCAGAGCACTCCCCGTGGTATATGCGAAAGAAAAATGCAAAGAGATGCAACATCTCTTCGCAGCGCGCTTCGCAGTGAACCGAGCCGATCGGAAAGCACTTGGTCGTCAACGATTCGAGCCGCTCTGCGCTGGATGCGGTCAAGTGAAAGGGTCTGGTACTGGGGAGCTCCAGCCCAGAGATGGGAACAGTATTCCTTATGCGGTTGAACCTGCGCCTTGTAAAGTTGCAGGCTGTGTGCCGGCATGAAATACTGTCCCGCTCTGCTGAGCACGAAAAGCTTTTTAGAGGCCAATTTGGCCTTCTCTGCCAAATACCTTGCACATTGGGCTATTATTATAAAATTATTCAAAATTCGTTTTAAATAAATTGAAATAAGTGTTTAAATTTAAAAGCGGTAGTCATCTCATTCTTACATAAGGTGATTGCGTAGTGACGGGCGGTTGACGATGCCACGCTGGTGGCAGCGTAGCCATAGCTGGCGCTCGACCCAGAGCACTCTCCAATCTGTAATAAAATATTTATTATTTCAAATTATGCCAAGTATTTCACTGGCTGCAGTTAGTAGCACTGCAAAACACAAACGTTAGACAAAATAAAGAGGTATCTATTCATAACAACATTGTACAAGAATAATCGAGGTCATTGTTACATAGTATTTAACAATACAATGGTAACTTTGCTATACAAAGCTGATTGTCACTCAAGTAGTCGTGGATAGAGTAGGTAATAATATTTCTGTATCAGTATTTATTTTGAAGCTAAAACTTCAGAATCGTTGTGTTTGAAACTTTATGAAACGAAAAAACGTCACTAAAAAGAGACAAACACACACATCTAAGGGCAATTAGCTTGCAATAGAATAAGATAGAATATTGTATTAAATTTATTGTGTTTGTTGTTATACTAAGCTGTTATACTAACTGAAATTTACAGCCAGCGCTAACCATCTGAGCGGTGGTAGACCTCACCTTTGAATCGAGACTACACAAAGGAAGACACCTGTGTTCTACAATGAACTTTTGAATAACTGTAATGAAATGATATATGAAAACACAAAGACATTAAAAGATACCTTATGAGATGTTGGATCTGTTTTGGCGTATAAAATATGAAATCAGGGCGGTCCACATGTGGCCAGTCAAAATGTAACCGCTGGAAAGTGCGCAGCTCGTTCAGTGACTGTGTGTGCAGATCATGTAACGTCTGCAGATTCTGCAGGGATTGCAAGGGCTGCAGAGGCTGCAACGGCCCCTTGGCTGTGTGCCGGAGACGCTCTGCCAGCTCCCGACGTGTGGTCCAAGAGAGCGGCCGTCCAGGCCGCGATGTTGGGTGCATCTCACATCTGATAGACAAATATTACACGCAAAATTAATGCAAAATGTTTTTTTACTGGTAACCGGTTTAACTTTTAAGTGTAGGGCGAGCCTCCATTAGATGGAGTGACGACCTGGTAAGACATGCAGGAAATCGGTGGATGCAGGTGGCTCATGGCCGCGCTTTGTGGCATTCCTTGACGGAGGACTATGTTCAGCAGTGGACTTGCGAACTCTCGGACTTGTGTCGCCTAAACAGACCGATCTATATCCACTCATAGATCAAGTTTTTTTCTCCGCTAAGACCCAAAAAAGTAGGACCTGGGTGTCGAAAGAGACCATTATGGGAAATAGCAGAAAGGCTTATGTAGTACGTATAACAATAGTTTTACTCGGAGCGTAAAAACCTCTACCAGCGATGGGAAACAGAAGAAGCCCAGCCGTGGACATTTACGGATTGATGATGGAAGAAGGTCATAAGAGCTATTTATAGAAGTTAAAGATATAATTATATTAACTTTGGCATGTCAATATATTTAAAAAATTTTATGTATGTTCACCAAAAATAAGTTTTGTAATAAAGTGATATACACTCTGTAAACACTAGAAACAAACACGAGCAATTCTTGAGCAATGTATACGTTTACAACAAAGTCCTAGAAAATATACAAGATCTCTCTATTACCAAGTTTAAATATTTAATGATACAAAAATTGTATAAAAAGGATTACTATAATGCGAATGAATACATGGTTGATAATAACTTCTGGGAATGAGGTAGACGCTTCCAAGCGGTTTCTAAAAAAGGTTGTAAATAGTTTGTACCTTTCATATTTTGTAATTTAGTTAAAAAAAAGTCCTCCTAAGGCAGAGGTTATTTCCGAACCAGTGCTAAAGTAAAAAAATGCTTTCAATGAGAACTTCATACATGTGAACTTCATCATCATCATCATTACAGCCCTTTACAAGTCCACTGCTGAACATAGGCCTCCCCCAAGGTACGCCACAAAGCACGGTCCTGAGCCACCTGCATCCATCGACTTCCTGCGTGTCTTACCAGGTCGTCATTCCATCTAGTGGGGGTCGCCCTACACTTCGTCTACCGGTACGAGGCTGCCACTCGAGAACCTTTTTTCCCCAACGGTTGTCGGTTCCTCGAGCTATATGGCCGGCCCATTGCCACTTCAGCTTACTAATCCGTTGGGCTATGTCGATCACTCTGGTTCTACTGCGGATATCCTCATTTCTGAGTTTATCACGCAGAGAAACTCCGAGCATAGCCCTCTCCATAGCTCGCTGAGCGACCTTGAGCGTCCTCATACGGCCAGCAGTGAAGGACAACGTCTCAGTTCCATATGTCATCACTGGCAACACGCACCTGGTTGTACAACTTAGTTTTCAGGTTTTGAGGTATACCTGACGAGAAGATGCGTTGTAATTTCCCGAACGCTGCCCAGCCGAGTTGAATCCGTCGATTGACCTCCCGGTCGAAGTTGGACTTACCTAGCCGGAATATTTGTCCCAGGTAAACGTACTCGTCAACAACTTCAAGCTTAGTGCTCCCAACAACTACCGGCATAGGTGTGACATGGACATTAAACATGATATTTGTTTTGTCCATATTCATCTTAAGACCTATCCGTTGGGAGGCACTATTGAGGTCATTGAGCATAGTGCTTAAGTCCTTCAGCGATTCTGCCATAAGGACTATATCATCGGAAAATCAAAGGTGAGTGATGTACTCGCCATTGATGTTAATACCGTATCCTTTCCAGTCCAGTTGCTTGAAAACGTCTTCCAATGCAGCGGTGAAGAGTTTCGGGGAAATAACGTCACCCTGTCTTACACCTCTCTGCAGTTGGATAGGTTTCGAACTCTGGTTCTGTACTCGGACAGCCATCGTAGCCCTACTGTACAAACACTTCAGCACTTCGATATACCGACAGTCAACTTGGCACCGCTGAAGAGACTGTAGCACCGCCCAAATTTCGACGGAATCAAAGGCTTTCTCATAGTCCACATACGCCAGGCAAAGTGGCAGATTGTACTCTTCGGACTTCTGTACAATTTGCCGAAGGGTATGTATGAGGTCTATGGTACTAAAGCCTTTTCGGAAACCGGCTTGTTCGGGAGGCTGGAAGTCGTCGAGTCTGCGTGCCAGACGATTCGTAATGACTCTCGAAAACTGCACGTAGACACCAGCTTGCTTGCAGTTGCTCTCTTAGCTAACATCGGAATCCTCGGCGTCGACATATCGAATAGTGTGCAACTTCCTGGTCACTTGGACGGAAAAGCCAAATTGGCCTCTAAAAAGCTTTTCGTGCTCAGCAGAGCGAGTCAGTATTTTATGCCGGCACTTCGCTTGCAACTTAACAAAGCGCAAGTTTGGCTTCACATGGAATACTGTTTTCATATCTGGCTCGGAGCACCTCAATGCCAGCTCCTTTAACTTGACCGTATCCAGCGCAGACCGATTCGAATCGTCGACGACCGAGTTTTTTCTGATCGGTTCGATTCACTGGGGCTGCGTACGAGGGTGGAACTCAAAATTTCGGGAATCAAGGAAGTGACACAACGTTACTATTTAAAAATGTATTTATTGCTTTTTGAAGTATTCTCCGCGAAATTTAACACATTTTTCCATACGATGGAACCAACCATTGAAGCAACCATTCCATTCGGAAGTTTGGGTCTCCAAAATGGCCGGTTTGTAGGCGTCCACAACTTCTTCAGGTGATTAAAATCTCTGTCCACGCAATTTATTCTTTATTTTATGGAAAGTATAGAAATCATTAGAGCTTACGTCGGGGCTGTACGGCGGATGGTCTAATAATTCTATATTTTCTTGCTCTAAAACTCTTTTGTTCTGTGTGCGGTGTGAGAACTCGCTTGTCGTGATGGAGGATGATTGATGCGAGTCCGACGTAACCAGTCGTTGCCCTTCCAGGACGAGTATGCGTAGGCTTTTCCCCATGTAAAAAAGTGGCAGTGAAAGGAACCGTTTGACTGAAAATTAATGCAACGCTGCAGGGCCGTGCAATCAAATACGTACAGGGCTGCGGGTTCCAATCCGGCACAGAAAAAGTTATTGTAAGGAATACAAATGATTGTTCTGGGTCTGGTGTGCTATTTATGTATATAAACGCCCGCAAATACTAGAGAAAACCATAGAGTAGAAGAAAAAAAAAGTTACACAACCGTAATTCAAACACTGTACATTGTTTGAATTACCTTTATACATAATTTAACTCTTAGTCTATAAAAAAGATGAAAGACGATTGAAAGCTGTAGACCCCTGTTCAAGGAAAAAATAATTCTCACTTTAACTGGTTTATATATATTAGAAATCTGTGTTTTCATTAAAAATAATTCTAATCAATTTGTTACCGTGCAGGAAAATAGTAACTCTCTAGCAAAAAGAGATCCGACACGTCACTCATGCCGTCTTGTAAAACTGCATTATACCAGAGGAATTGCCTCATAATGTGTATCAAAGTTTATAATAAAGTTCCTAAAAATATTCGTGAACAGCCATTAAGGCGAATGAAAAAAAGTTTAAAGCAGTGGCTAATAAATACTGCCTTTTATAATATCAAAGAATTCTTTTACCATAAATTTTGAATTTATTTTTATTGATTTTGCTTAACTAAGTAAATTACTATAGATAGATCCAGGATTTTGCGTGATACTTCTTAAATGAACAAAAATTAATTTTTTATTTTTGTTATGTTTTCCTAAAAACATAAATATCAATTGTTCATGAAAGAAAAAGAAAATTTATAAAAGTGATTATTTCAATTTTTTTTTTAATTTTAATATGTTTTTGAACATATTTATTTTAAACAATTTTTACGCACGCCACAAAAGGCAAAACATGTGGAAACAAATGTTGACTCTGTATCCATCCGTCTGTACCCATGTTTTAGCGAAATAAATAAATGATTTGATTTGATTTGAAAGACATTGTATAGCTTAAAAACAGAGCACAATTCCTATTACAGAAAAACGACCGTGTAGGGGATTTTATGTTGCTCGTTATAAAGCCCATCAAATGCTCAAGGTTTAATTTCAATTCCTTTTATAATGAGCATAAACATAGGATAGACGCCATACGGTTTGATGTGCTGATTTATATCTTATTGCAATGACTTAAAAAGTATTTTGCCTTGCCTTTCCTCATACGGATTTCAGTTAATCGCTTTTGTTAATATGAAGTTTTCTTACAATGTACTCACTAAATAACATAACATTTGCTCATCTCATTATATATTTTATAGTTTAGGGTAACAAACGGGCACACAGTCCACATGAAGTTAAGGAGATGCTTTGCCATAGACATTTACATCTATCCTCAATTAAGAATCAAAATGCAGATGCATTGTCATCGCAGAGGACTAAGATAGAATTCATCGTTTCAAGTAGTCTTCAGTTCTCTGAACTCACCCTACGAAGCACATCGCCACTGAACTGCTATTTTACGCTGGTATCTGTGAGAGTGTGATGCTACCCCGGTCGAGCCGATTAGGCAACATTTATTTCTCTATTTCTTCTGGGGTTGGCTAATAGTAAATGCCAAAATGCAAGCTTTATTCCGTCCATTTTAACCTTCAAATAAATAAATACTTAAGTAAATTATATTGTGAATGTGAAGAAGTGGAGTGAATCACATAAAGTAGAAATTCTTGCAATTAAGGGAAACCATCCACCTGGTAGTAAGGGGATGCTGTGACCCATAGACTCCTACATCTATTCTCGATTAAGAGTGAAAACGCACATGGATAATATAGATAGCAAGAAGTATCTCCAGCTTCAGACAACATGAAACAAAACAGCATTATGCTGCTATTTTACGCTTGTAGTTATGAATAATAAATATTATTACACAACTAAAAAAAGTATTTATTTATAATTTTGATTAATTGTTTAATTCTTTTTAGTAACAACTATATTCAGTATGTAACTCATTTTTGGCACAGACCTAAATATCATGAAAAGGGTTAACAAAGTTGAAAAAGTTTTAAAACTTAACAAGTTGTAAGTCACATTATATTATAAGTTAATACCGAATGTAACACTTTATCATCATCATCATCATCATAATTACAGCCCTTCACAAGTTCACTGCTGAACATAGGCATAACTAGTGCATAACTTGGGGGAGGCCCCAAGGTATGCCACAAAGCACGGTCCAGAGCTACCTGCATCTATCGACTTCCTGTATGTCTTACCAGGTCGTCACTTCTTCTAGTGGGGGGGGGGAGGGGCACCCTACACTTCGCCTATCGGTACGAGACCGCCACTTGACAACCTTTCTTGTTTCTTTAACTTCCAATAAATATCTTGAACTTGAATGTTATATTAATTAAGATATTTTATATTAAGTACTAGGTAGGAGCTTCTGTTAGCGACCAATTCGTGTACCTATGACAGTTTTGTAGATTGATTTAACTCTACGTGAACACGTAACCACTGCAGGAATTATAATCACTGTATATATTAAGTGGATTTCAGCATATTCAATCAATCCGGTATGCATTCCAGTTAAAAATTTGTTTAACAAAACCGAACGCTACATTAAGACTTTAGTAAAACAAATGAAATACGCTAAATTGTTTTTAATAACTTACAACACAATTTTTGATGCGGATTCAAGGACTATAATAAAAAATAATTAAAAGATTCTAATTGAAGTTTTGTAATATAGTACGTGAGGGTTGGTAATATGCTCGTGCGGTTTATATGGTCACTTTCTTATAACTCAAAAACGTAGCCTTGTTTGCATAGATGGCTCCGTAATGCGATAGCTTAGACCATTCAACCCAAATGGTCTGAGTATGATGGCTCTTCATCGGTCAATCAAATAATAAAGCGTCAAAAGGTCGCTGCTTTATCGACGCCATTTTGACAGTTGACACTATAGTAAATATTTTAGTCGATTTTAGTAGGTATTGTGTAGTGTATTTAGTTTTTTAAGTAGAATTTTCGAAGTGTTCCAAATTATTGCATGAGCTTCTTTGTTTTTTTTTGCTTTATATATTAATTATAGTATACGACTTTGTGTTAATGTCTCTCTCATCCTATTAGTTCTGGTTTTACAGGGCGGCAAAGCTTAAGGTGACCACATTACCGTCACGTACCATATAATGTAAGTACCCGGTTGCCCGAGCTTTGCTCGGTATTTTTCACTCGGTTTTTTTTTTAATTCGTGTGTTTTGGAAATTATATTTAGATACAAATTACATACTGATGAAATACGAATAATAGTTTTTGATCTTAGCGACATAATAGAAAAAACTGAACTGGTTATTTGAATAAAAAATCAAGAGTGCAATTAGTTTAATTTAAATTTTCGTGTTATTAACCTTCTTATTCTAACGATATTGTAGCAGTTTTTCATTGCTTAAAAACACGGACAAAAAGACATTTTCTAAAAATAAATCCTAGCTAGATCGATTTATTATCCCCGAAACTCCCTGGACACTAAATTTTATGAAAATCGTTGGAGCCGTTTCCGAGATCCCGAATATACAAGAATTGCTCGCTTAATAGTATAGGATATATAATACCTGTACCCGTGTAACAGAGACTTAAAACATATCTAGATAAACTTGGAAATTAAAACAGTTTCTAGGTACAAATTTTCATCCGAATTGTTAGAGCCGTTTTTCAGATACCAATAATTACATATTTTATTTACATGAATTGCTTACTCAAAGTATAGGATAATAGACGGTGAAGTGTTTCCAAGCAACTGATTGTTGGGTAAACACTCTGTATTGATTTTAGCAAAGTAAAAAATGTTTTTTTTTAATAAATAAGGCGACTAGCGAGCACACAGCCCACCTGATGGTAAGTGGATGCTGTGGCCCATAGACATCTAAATCTATCCTCGATTAAGAGTCAAAATTGAAGTTACGCTTTGCGAAAATCAATAAAGAGTGTTGACTAACAGTCTGTTACTGTATTGATTGGTACGACAGCTGTGTACATACTGTAAGCATAATGAGCAAACAGAGTCTGTAAACACTGTAATAGCTTTATTACTAAGGGTGGGGATTGCAAACTCAGAAAGTCATGGGTTGGAATCCGCCATCCGACTACTGTCGTGAACTAACAAAAGCATTTTAAGCTTACCAAGACTGGTTAAAGGGAGGATGAATACATAACTATATCACAGACAAACTCAAGCTGGGTAGTGTCCGGGAGAATATGTAGTATATAGATCTAATAAGCTCAAGGTCGCTCAGAGTTTATCTATACGATATATATATACGCAGTAGAACCAGAACAACCGACATAGCTCAACAGCTCAGTAAGCGACAAAAAGCCAAGCAAATAGCTCGAAGAAGCAACTACCGCCGGGGAAGAAAGGTTCTCAAATGGCAGCCTCGTAACTGTAAGCGAAGTGTAGAGTTGATCCAGACTAGATGACGTGATGACCTGGTAAGAGATGCAGAAAGTCGATGGATGCAGGTGGCTCAGGACCGTGTATTGTGGCGTAGGCCAATGTTCAGTTGACTTGTGAAGAACTGTAACAATGAGATGAAGACCGGCAGATGGCATTAATTAAATCTAAAATGTATCCAAACCCCGGAAGTTAGAGTATTTACACCTGCTCTGCTCTGTTTTTAGTATCTGATCTGTGCCTGCACAGCATGCTGGGCAAACCTTTTAATACATGCTAGTATTTATTTAGCATGCGGTTTTTTGACAGAATGTGTGATTTTGACAGATGGTAAGATGGTAATGGCATCCACTTGCTCATACACACGAACATCTATCCTCGATTAAGAATTAAAATGCGCGTTGATACAAACACCTTAGGACTAATTAACACAGCAGCATTACCTTGTAATTTCACGCTGGTATTAAGTCTATGGCTACAGGTGTACATTAC
Source organism: Parnassius smintheus behrii (assembly GCA_036936625.1). Taxonomy (NCBI): domain Eukaryota; kingdom Metazoa; phylum Arthropoda; class Insecta; order Lepidoptera; family Papilionidae; genus Parnassius; species Parnassius smintheus. The sequence continues at coordinate 965,805 of JAUPFT010000022.1, forward strand.
ATGGCGACTCTGTCAGGGGATGCGCTGCAACAAAGCACACGCACCGCCGAGTATCACAACTGACAAGTATGACAAAACAATGAATAAAAAGAGAAATAGTTACAAAGGAATTGACGCTTCCTTGAATTACAAATCAAATCGAATCAATTTTTCAACAAGGAACAATTTCAATGGCGCTGTGAAACACTATTTGGTGTACAATAGGTATAAAGTTATATTTCATTTTCCACACGCAAACATGAAAACAAACGGCCTCTATTCAAGTAATGTAAAAGTTACAAAACGAAGGCTGAATAAATATAATTAAATAAAAATGTCATTAATTTAGTCATATTTTAATTTATTGATGTCACTTAATTTGAAGAAATTAATGAATAGAAAAAAATGCATTGCCAATTAAACATTTTAGTAACTCACTTTTAAAATCATCCAGTTCTTGATGGCGTCGTATATCCTCTGGCAATTTTTATGTTCTCTATATTGCATGTAATGTGATGTAGTTTTTTTTAAGAACACAAAGTAAATTACACAAGTTACACTAGTAGGAAATCGAACTACTAAGTTTTTTTAAAGAGCACAACATACAAGTTATTCGAATGGCCCGATGTATTCTGCAACAGTAATTCCATGCAAACTACACGGCGCGGACTGGGCAACGCTTGCACAATCAGGCCAGCTCGTTGCACTCCACTTCGCTGAGCATTACTGAGCAATGAGGGCTAATAATCTTCCATGACAATCGCTCACCAGCGAGTCACATCACTAGTTGACACTGAGGTGATGTTTTTTGTTACACAATGTCATTTATTAGAGTAGACACTTTTAAATAGAGTTTATCATTTTCTAGGGTATTATATTAACGCAATACAATGTGTCAATGGTTTTTTTTTAATTTTTGTAAAATTTTAACTCTTTTTTAATTTTTATACTTTTAGGTATATCAGCAGTTTGGTTTATTCATTTCTAATCTTATATTATAGGAAGAAATATATAAGTATAACAAAATACGTGGTAGAGCTACACTGCAGCTATATTTTGGCTGTAGCACGAATGAGTCGGCTCGACCGGGGAAGAACCACACTCTCGCAGAATACTAGCGTAAAATAGCAGCTTAATACTGCTGTGTTTCGTATGGTGAGTGTAGAATCCGGAGACCCTTTTTTACTGGAAACGATACATTCCATCTTAGTCCTTAGGGGTGACAACGCATATGCGTTTTGATTCTTAATAGAGGCAAAATGTAGATGTCTATGGGTCACAGCATCCACTTACCATCAGGTGGACTGTGTGCTCGTTAGTCACCCTTATTCTATAAAAAAATATTTTTTTAGCTATGAAACCTATCAAATATTTCATCTTATTCCAAAGTAGCGCCGTTCTAGTGGCGAATTAGCTATGGAAGCCCTCATTAGTGATGGTTTTTTGTTAACTTCTTAATTAAATACTTTCCGTTGTTTTTTTTCAAATAAAACTAAGGTGAAAACAAATTGCGGCGAACTTGTGACCACCACTAAGAACTAACATGTAAGGCCTTAAAAGTTATAAAGTTAAATTTACAGCCTATATACGTCAAACTACTGAGCCTCCACTCATTTTTGAGAGGGTTTTTGGGGGAAGGAAGTGTCCACTGCGGTTGAGTGTTGGTAAACTTCACGTCTTCGAAATATTTTTTTCTTTCTCCGACATGCCGGTTTCCTCACGATGTTTTCCTTCATCGCCAACCAGTGCCGTGGTCTCTCAGAAGTTAGCGCTCGCTGTAAATGTCACAGTACACGAGCAACCCGAGTTCGATCCCCGCAGGCAACAATGAAATTGTTAATTGCAATTTTAAGTCCTGATTTACCACGTGTAAGGCCTTAGAGCATGTAATTACGTTGGAAAATTATTCATATTAAGTTACGTAATTAATCGCAACAATCTTGTAAGCACTTTGAATCGATTCAAATAAAGATTAAAGAAGTTAAGTTAGTGTTGCCAGAACTACCACTTAACGGTTAGAATAACTAAAGGGTGGCGTATCCAGACAAATCCATCACCTTTGATAAAACTTTTGGACTCATTATTTACAATGTTTAAATGATGGCTTCTAAATAAAAAAAATTTCGTTCACATTAAAATTTTTCCAAACTCTTTAGAATCGTTCTTTATCATAGTGATGTGCAAACAATTCGGCTAAAGCAGAACACATTTGAATAAGCCGGTAGACTTTAGAAAAAACGATTGACTTATTCGTTTTTTTTTAAATATATCACGTTTTTTTTTTAAATTTCAGGTCTAACTCATCGGGATAAACCGAGCAGACATACATGAAAGAGAGTGAGTATTTCACTCTCTTGTCTCTCTTGTCAGATTACACGACATAACCCCGGTGTGAGTCAATGGACTGAACCAATGAAATTCAAAACGGTCGAAATGGAAACTTTTATGCAAGAACGAGGAATCTAGTAATTGTGATATAACGCTGAGAGGAGATGAAATCTCCCCTGTCAGATCACAGTTAATCAACTCATTATGTTTTAAGTGACAAGTGAGCTCACAGTCCACCTGGTGGTGAGTGGCTAATGCGACCTACGGACTACTAACTACTAACTTAAAACCGCTACTAACTTCAAATTAAGACTGCTTAAGGTGCGTTGTCACCTCTAGGGCTAAGATAAAAAGCTTCAAAGCCTGCTTGGAAGCAGAAATCAAGAAGGGGGTTGTACAAAGCCAGGGAGACTTAGCCAAAGAAGCCTTACAGCGCCTAAAGTGCCTAATAAAATGGGGAAGACTCACTCAGCACTCACTCAGGACGTATGTGACAAGATTTTAATTTATAAAAAACAAAACCGAGTCTCTCACAGAAAATCTAAATATTAACTTTGGCGTTAGTATATTTATGAAAATTTAATGTATATACACAAAAACAGCGAGCGAGTTATGGAGAGGGCTATGCTCGGAGTTTCTCTGCGTGATAAACTTAGAAATGAGGATATCCGCAGTAGAACCAGAGTGACCGACATATCCCAACGGGTTAGTAAGCTGATGTGGCAATGGGCCGGCCGTATAGCTCGAAGAACCGACAACCGTTGGGGAAAAAAGGTTCTCGAGTGGCAGCCTCGTACCGGTAGACGAAGTGTGGGGCAACCCCCCACTAGATGGAGTGACGACTTGGTAAGACATGCAGGAAGTCGATGGATGCAGGTGGCTCAGGACCGTGCTTTGTGGCATACCTTGGGGGAGGCCTATGTTCAGCAGTGGACTTGTAAAGGGCTGTAATGATGATGATGACAAAAACAAACAGAAGCTGGTATTTACAACCAGTGTCTCTTTTCCACAGACTCGGTAATACATTTATAAGGCCATGTATATACTACTTTAACAGTCTCAGAAAATATACAAGGTCTCTCTATTACTAAATTTAAATATGTAATTAAACAAGAACTGTGCATTATTATAATACAAATAAACACGTGGTTAATTTGTTCACCTTTGACCTCTGGGAATGAGATGGTCGTTTCCAAGCTGTGTCTTATACAATTTTTGCAATTAGTTTGTACAATATGATTGTGTTTTTTAAAAAATTGTATACTACACGTAGAAAACAAAAAACATCCCGCTAGGTTTTTTGATGGTTCTTTTTTAGAAAGTTAGTTTTTTTCAGAAGCTTTTCCGAACCAGAGGCAAAAGTAAATAATTCCTTATAATTAATATTATTTGTAATCTATATTTAATTAAAAAAAATCTATTCTGTTTCTATTTTATCCTATTCTACTAACCGGCCTCACAGGTGTTCTGCCCTAGCCGTTAGGTGGCGCAATTATTTAATTCCGAATTCACTCTGGACTTTTTATGGGATAAAGTTTTTAAGGTAGTGACTTTAACGACAAACGAATCGACATTTATAATATAGATTATATACATTATATTTTGAATAGTGATTTATATGACATTCTATTGGTAACCTTGAACTTGAGATATACCTTATTACACGAAGGTATTATGTAGAAATTATTTCATCCTTTTTAGCTTTTACTTTTTGTCAAAAGTCGTGTCGAGTATAATTTTGGTTAATGTATTTCCGTCATATATTAACTGAATTTTACGCGAACATTATTTTCTTAATAGTAGGGGAGGCAAATGAGTATACGGTTAAGCAGCTTGTAAGTGATCACCGCCGCCTATTAACATCTGCAATACCAGGAGAATTGCTGGTGCTTTGTCAGGGTTTTAGAAAGGAGTAGGCTCTTTCTAAAAAGCCCCTAAATCGTACCGGTCCCGAAAACTTCCGACACAGCAAGTCCGTTAACAATCCAATGGCACGCCTATTGAACTGTTATTTTACCAACAGTTGGAGGACCTCCGCAGGCAATCATAGATATGTATAAAATATCTAAGAGACCGGATGCGAATCGTTCATAAGATCAAAAAGATAACGATGATAAATTACTAAGATGTTGAATAAAAAATAGTAGAAAAACAGATAGAGCCATGCTGCAGCTATATTATGGTTGTGGCACGAGTGGGAAGGACCGGGGAAGGAAAACACTATCACAGAGCACCAGCGTAAAATAGCAGTTGATTGCTGTTGCTTCGTATTATCAGTGTAGAGGACCGGAAACTCTCTTTATTGGAAATAGGATATTACGTCATAGTCTTCAGGGGTGACAACTAACAACCCATCTGCATTTTAATTCTTAACCGAGGATAGATGTAGATGTCTATGGGTCACAGAACCCACTTACCATCAGGTGGGCTGTGCATTCGTTTGTCGCTCTTATTCTGAAAAAAATATTTGCCAAGTATATTGATTACGGTATACCTTTCTAAGCTAAACAGTCCAAAAATTAACCGCTCATAGGATCACAAACACAACGATGACAAATTATTAATTCTATATTATATATTATTTGATGATTACAGCGTACATTTCTAATCTAAATTTCAGTCCAGAACTTTATCGTTTAAAGGATCAAACAGATACACATGACAAATAACTTAGTTATTGAATAAAAAACAGTGTTGCTCTTTGTTTTAATTCAAATTATTTTAAACGATATGTTCGATATATTATAACCTCATTTATTCTATAAGAACCTTTAGCACTATAACTACATCAGTACAGGTTAGACAAACATACCTTATTATTTTAAACTTGGTTTTATGATCATAACAAATACCATAATTGAATTTAGGTAATTAACTAATCTAATAAGTTAATTAATCTAATACGAAACTACAATCACACAATTAACATCTACCAGATCATCACGGATACACAAACATACAATTTAACATACAGTTACATTAATTTTTTCCGCAATATTCAGCTGCAATAGGATACAGAAAAATATAACTTCACCTAGCAAGCACAACACGTAGTCAAGTGAGTACTAGAGAATACTTTAGTAATTTAAAAATATGATTGATTGTATAAAGGTTGAGTTTAATTTTCAGTTCACTGAATGGATTATCTTTATTTTGTGTTCAAACTCACAAAGACATATCGAAGGTTTCCTGCTTCTTTACGGCCTCTAGTAATCAGGCTGTATTATATTATATTATGACACAACTGTTTAGCTAAATCAATGTTTACTTACCAATTAAACGAGATGATAGCTTCGTAGTCGTTGGGGCTCCGCTGACGTCTTTGTCACTGACCTCGGGCCTTCGCTGGGGGCTTTTAATTTTTCGGATTGTATCCGATACGTGCAGTGAAAAGTGCAAGTTACTTGTAAACATGGAGGGCGCGGCGCCGCGCATTAGCGCATGCGTTGGTGTAGAGGGGGGGGGGGGGGGAGAGGGTGCGCGATTCGACGCGTGAGGGACGACTGGCACGAACATTTTTCCGCTTTGCTTCTTAGACATAATGACCCTTGTATACAGACTTACTTATACAACTACGCAATAATAAACCATTTGAACGTAGTAACCACAGCGTAGCACACATGCATAGCTTTGTCGCTATCCGTGGTTCATATTGGTTTGATGAACGAGCACACAATCCACCCGATACTGTGGATACTGTGGCCTATAAACATTTACATTTATCCTCAATTAAGAATCAAAATGCAGATGCCTTGTCGTCCCTGAGGGCTAAAATGGTTTCCGGTTACCTACACTCACCATACGGAACACAGCAGCATTAAGCTACTATTTTACGCTGATATCCTGTGAAAGCGTGCTCCTAACGTCCTAAGCGTCCTTTGGATGTCCAAATGGAATAGGATAAAATTGAATTATTTTAATTCATTATAGGTTATAATAATACTTATTGAAAGTCGTCTATGTATTTACCACAGGTTGGGAAAATCCCTGTTTTGGGGAAAACCAGCAAATAACCCAGAAAAGTACGAAACAAATTTAGTATATAGCAATAGTTTAATAACACCTTTCTATTCCTCATCACAGTTCATCAGCGTTCGGGAAATTATGACACATCTTCTCGTCAGGTATACCTCAAAATCTGAAAACTAAGCTGTACAACCAGTGCGTGTTGCCAGTGATGGCCTACGGAACCGAGACGTGGTTCTTCACTGCTGGCCGTATGAGGACGCTCAAAGTCGCTCAGCGAGCTATGGAGAGGGCTATGCTCGGAGTTTCTCTGCGTGATAAACTTAGAAATGAGGATATCCGCAGTAGAACCAGAGTGACCGACATAGCCCAACGGATTAGTAAGCTGAAGTGGCAATGGGCCGGCCATATAGCTCGAAGAACCAACAGCCGTTGGGGAAAAAAGGTTCTCGAGTGGCAGCTTCATACCGGTAGGTGAAGTGTAGGGTGACCCACCACTAGATGGAGAGACGACCTGGTAAGACATGCAGGAAGTCGATGCATGCAGGTGGCTCAGGACCGTGCTTTGTGGCATACCTTGGGGGAGGCCTATGTTCAGCAGTGGACTTGTGAAGGGCTGCAATGATGATGATGATTCCTTACCAGTCCCGTAATTGTCCACTAATAGATATGAGCCGTCAGCTTATATAAATGGTTATACAGCAAACGCTATACACTATAAATATTCGTGAACAAAAGCGTAGCTGTTGTTCACGAATATTTATAGTGCCATCTATCGGTGGTCATGAAAACTTTCTATCACACATTTTTACACGTGTTGGAGATACGCTGCAACTATTTTATGGTTGTATTACGAATGTGTCGGCTAGATCAGGAAAGGATTATGTTCTCACAGCGTAAAATAGCACCCTAACGCTGCTGTGTTTCATACTATGAATGTAGAGAACCGGAGAACCTTTTTACTGGAAACGAAGTATTCCACCTTAACCTTTAGGAATGGCAGCCAAATAGGGGTCCAAGAAGCATTCACATAATATTATTTAAATTTGATACAAACGAAGTGACGTGTAGAACTAGATTTTATTGTGTTAGTGTGCACGGGTACTTAATGTGCTTAAAATTGAACAAAAATACATCAATTTTTCATCCTAATCGGCATTTTTACTCACCCCGTACGTAACAGTATAAATTTTTATTCAATCCTTTATAACATTACTACACTTACATTATTATTATTTCAGTTACTACGGTTCTGCGATATACGAGGCTGCCACTAGACAACTTTTTTGCCCATGAGTTGTCGGTTTTTCGAGCTATATGGCCGGTCCATTGCCACTTCTGCTTATTCCGTTGGGCTCTGGTTCTACTGCGGATACCCTCATTTCTAAGTTTATCTAACGAAAAGAAACCTCGATCATAGCCCTCTCCATAGCTCGCTCAGCGTCCTTATATGGCTAACAGTGAAGGACCACGTTTAAGATCCATAAGTCATCACTGGCAACAAGCACTGGTAGTACAATCTCGTTTTCAGGTTTTGAGGTATAACTGACGACATGTGTCGCAATTTCCCGAACGTTGCCTAGCTGATTTGAATCCGTCGATTGACCTCTCAGTCAAAATTGGATTTACCTAGTCGGATTATTTGTCGCAGGTAAACATACTCGTCAACAACTTCGAGCTTAGTGCTCCCAACAACCACCGGCATGGATGTGACGTAGACGTTACTCATAATATTTGTTTTGTCCGTATTCATCTTAAGACCTATCCGTTAGGAGACACTATTGAGGTCACTGAGCATAGTGCTTAGCGCAATTCTGCCATAAGCACTATAATAACGTCGACAAATTGAAGGTGAGTGATGTACTCGCTACTGATGTTAATACCATATCCTTTCCAGTCCAGTAGCTCGAAAACGTTTTCCAATGCAGCGGTGAAATTTCGGGGATATAAGGTCACCTTCTCTTTCACCTCTTGGTTAGATGGGTTTCGTACTCTAATTCTGTACTTAGATAGCCATCGTTGCCCTACTGTATGAACACTTCAGCACTTCGATATACAGTCAATTTGGCACCGCTGAATCGACTGTAGCACCGCTTAAATTTAGATGGAATCAAAGGTTTTCTCATAGTCCACATACTCTAGACATAGTGGCAGGTTGCACTCCTCTGTCTTCTGTAAAATTTGCCGAAGGGTATGTGTGGTATATGATGTTACAATGTTTTCGGAAACCGGCTTGTTCAGGAGGCTGGAAATCGTCAAGTCTGCTTGAGAGACGATTCGTAACGACTCTCAAAAACAGCACTGAGACGCGGCTCAGAAGTGAAATCTCAGTTCAGGGTTCGTGCGTTGAATGTTGCTCATTGAGTTATACAAACATTGAGTTATACAAATGTTGCTAGGTAGAGTTGTCTTAGGCCTTTGAATATTAAACCAAGCACCTACCAAAATAAGCCTCCGCCGGAGATTCTTAGCACCCCGTGGCTCGACGTTACCATGGTCGCCACCGTAACCATCCTGGTGACGTGGCCACCGGGGACTGTGGGCCCTTTCTTTATGTCACCGCTCGTGGAGGATGCTTGTCATAGTTGGCACGCTTGGTAAGCGGGTTGGCAAACGCAGTTCTTTATTGTACTATGGCTGTTATCAGGAAGAGGAGCATCTTCCTGTTTCCCTCTGTCACCTTTTAACATACCCACGAGAAGATATGGGATAGTGGATATTCTTAACCGCCACTACACGGCTTGTTGTAGTTAATAAATACATTAACTTTGAATTATAAATATACATACATATAAATTCATTATTAATATTTAATATACCTATATTTATACAAATAAATATTATTTTAGATATAACTTATACCCTAAATATTTCTATTATGTAGTGTTTATTATTTAAGTACGCACGCTGCTACCTTCTTGCTCTACTTTAAAATTATATCTCTTTCCTCAAAGGTCTGCTGGAAGAGATATCTTATAATGGTTAATATTGCCTTGTAAATCTGAATCAAATGTTTTAATCGTTAAGCTCTTATAGTGTGTGTACAATAGAGAAAAAATATTCTATTATAACATATTTATATCAAGACAGAAATTAGTACTTAGCGGCCTCCCCAATAACTTACATGGCAGATTCCTGCTGTTGATAAATACAAGCCGCTCACTTCTGGTGTTACTTAGTGGCTGTTTCTCTGTATTCAAATTCTAGTCAGAGTCATCATTTTTATACATAAAACAAACTACTTATTGTTTGTCATATAAATTTAATAAACGAGGTTTAACATGCGAACACACAGCCCACTTGATGGTAAGTGGATGCTATGGCCCATAGACATCTGCATCTGTCCTCAATTAAGAATCAAAAAAGACTGACTGCCTTGTTTCCAGTAAAAAGGGTCTCCGGTTCTCTACACTCACCATACGAAACAGAGCAGCATAAAGCTGCTATTTTAAGATGGTATTCTGTGAGAGCGTGGTCTGCATTTTGATCCTAAATCGAGAATGTCGTCTACGGGCCAAAAAATCCACTTAGCATCATGTCACACACAGAATAGTCGTTTGTTGTTTATCATCCGTACTTTTATGTAAAATAAAACCACGAGATCGTTAAACGGATCGCTAATTCACTTTCTAAGCGTAATGATGATGGTGAATCCTACCTACAATAAGAAATACATTTTCGAGGTGATGAAGAAGAGAGACAATGATAAGACATAATGTCCTGCACACTAAATTTCGGTTTCGGCAGCCGGTCTCAACGGAGACTAGCCATCGGCGCAGGACAGGATTATAGTGCCCAAGTGAATGCGCAAGCACAGGTGCACTCTATATTGCTTCTCTCTCGTGGTCTGATGGGACGGTAACTCGACACGGCCGGAGAGAGATCAGGCGCAGGACTGACCCAACACGGGATTCGAACCCATGGTCACGCAACCACTAGACCAACGAGGCAGTCAATAGAGATATCACAGTAGTGAAAGTAAAATTATTGTAGAGTGAAAGATTGTAAAATTGGTTCTTGGGTTTTATCTATAACTTACTTTAATTTGAACCATGTATCCAGCATACCAAAGTATACCATAAACCATGTAACATGTGGGTGTCCTAAGAGGAAGAGGGTAACAGACCAGAAAATGGGCAGTAGCGTCTTCCTTACAACATATACAAATGAAAACTGCGGTTGCCGACAGCCAAGCGTGGCAACTGTGGCAAACATACTCCCTAAGAGACAATCTATGAAGACTAACTTACTAACTAGGTAACTTTAAGCTGACCTCAAATATTCTCCCTCCAACCCCCACCCCCGAATGGTATTTACACTTTCGCTGTTTTTATTTTATTAGCGACTTGCCCCATTTCGGGGCGACAAGTCTTACCGGTCGGTAACAATGGCACTCAATAACAATGGACCAATATTGAGGTTAACCTGTCTGCAACCAAATCAATATACTTAGTATATTTAAAATAAGAAATTGTGATCTTTTATGTTTACGCGAATAGTGCACATTGAATGAAACTAATTTTAACGCGTTTTATTTTAACTTTTTTTCACGATGTTTCGGCAGTTTACAATAAGAAAGAGAAGAATTAGTAGAATTAGAAAGTAAAGAAATTATAATGAATTATGAAATAGAAATGTAAGTATTTTCCTAAACGTCTCACAGCTAAACATAGGCACTCTCAAATAATACATACTCGAATATTTGTTTTTACGTCATCAAACTGATAGCATAATTTGACAAGACCTTAGATACAGCCTAGTGGTAATAGTATGTACTTGTAGGAACTAGATCTCAGATTTTCAGACCCTAGATTGCTAGTCGGAATAAAACTTGTGCTAAAGCATATCAGTTATTTTATTTTATTTATTATTGAAATAATTTGAACCGTGTAGTTAATAATATCTACTATCCCATATCGTCCTGTGGCTGTCCCAGGAAATATGCAGCTATATTTTCATAGGTCGGCTCGACCGGGCTTGAAATGTGGCTGTCCCAGGAAATATGCAGCTATATTTTCATAGGTCGGCTCGACCGGGCTTGAAATGTGGCTGTCCCAGGAAATATGCAGCTATATTTTCATAGGTCGGCTCGACCGGGCTTGAAATGTGGCTGTCCCAGGAAATATGCAGCTATATTTTCATAGGTCGGCTCGACCGGGCTTGAAATGTGGCTGTCCCAGGAAATATGCAGCTATATTTTCATAGGTCGGCTCGACCGGGCTTGAAATGTGGCTGTCCCAGGAAATATGCAGCTATATTTTCATAGGTCGGCTCGACCGGGCTTGAAATGTGGCTGTCCCAGGAAATATGCAGCTATATTTTCATAGGTCGGCTCGACCGGGCTTGAAATGTGGCTGTCCCAGGAAATATGCAGCTATATTTTCATAGGTCGGCTCGACCGGGCTTGAAATGTGGCTGTCCCAGGAAATATGCAGCTATATTTTCATAGGTCGGCTCGACCGGGCTTGAAATGTGGCTGTCCCAGGAAATATGCAGCTATATTTTCATAGGTCGGCTCGACCGGGCTTGAAATGTGGCTGTCCCAGGAAATATGCAGCTATATTTTCATAGGTCGGCTCGACCGGGCTTGAAATAGCGGCGATGAAACACAGCAGCAGTAAGCCGATAGTTTTTAGAATAAGGAAGACAAACGAGCACACAGTCCATCTGATCGTAGGTAAATGCTGTTGCCCATAGATATATACATTTATCCTTACATTTAAGAATCAAAATGAAGCCGTGTTGATACCCCTGAGGACTAAGATGGAATGCCGCGTTTCCAGTAAAAACGATCACCGGTTCTTTACACGAGCCATACGAAACACAGCAACATTATGCTGCTATTTTATGCCACTATTTTGTAAAAGAGTGTTCCTTCCCTGGTCAACGCATTCTTCAGCCACTGCTACAACCACGTAAAAACAACAAGAGAAATACAACAATATTGCTGGATTTTTTTTCGTCGCTGTTAATCGTAACTAAGCATCTGAATAACGGAGTGAAAGGGCAATCAGTGGTTTGCCAGGGGAAGGCCAGTGAGATGAGAGGGAAGAGGACGGTGGATCGATGAGCGGCGACACTCCGGCGCCACAGCCTCGGGCGTTGGCACACTGAGTGCAAACAATTTTAATAAGATGTCAAATTTGTATTTTGTGTTTATTAAAAATTACTAGCCATGTGCAATTATGCTATGTACCATAAATACAGAATAAATTAAAACTAATATTGTCGTTTTAAAGAAAGTATGTATTATACATTTTTTTATAAAATAAGGTTGACAAACGAGCACACAATCAACTCGATGGTAAGGAGATGCTGTGGCCTATAGACATCTACATCTTTCTTCGATTAAGAATCAAATGCGGATGTGTTGTCAACCATGAGGACTAAGATGATCTTCACTCACCGTACGAAATACAGCAGCATCAAGCTGCTATTCAAGAGCGTGGTCCTACCCCGGTCGAGCCGATACATTCGTTCTACAGCCATAATATGGTTGTATATGATTTGTAGCGGCGTGTAATGGCTGCCTAAAACAATATACTGACTCATACCATCCTGTAAGAAGACACAGAAGAAAATTATCCAGGAGATGTGCAAAATAATAATAATATATATCTACGGTTACCAAGAGTGGCAACTATGGCAAATATCTTCTTAAATTTGCATTTATTATAGTCATAGTCATAGTCATAGTCATTTATTCCTTAGAACAATATTACATTGTATTGGAAAATTAATTAAACAAAATCAGAAATTACGTTTACATGCAATTGACTTAAATAAAACAAAAATCGAATAAAATTTAAATATCATTTGACAATCATTCTATATACTTATATACATTCAATACTTTTCCTGTCATAATTAAATATTTTTCATGTCATAATAGATTAAAATATAGTACATAAACAAAAAAAAAAATTAACATTCATTAAGTTTATTTTTGTCATTTAGGTATTCGTCAACTGAGTAGTAGCTTTTCTTAATTAATAATGATTTGAGTTTAATTTGGAATTTTCGGTGGCAATAAATAACTTTAAATGAGATAGGTAAGGAATTAAATAGTGCAATGACTTGATGCCTTGTGCTATGGCGTACAACATTCAAAGTTGGTGTAATTGAAGTTTTTAAATCTTTTCGACGTGTCATGTCTCTCTTTTTCCTTTCTTCGTTTGTTTCATATTTGTAAAAATTTTTTACTAAGTATGTAAGTGAAACTATTTTTCCTTGTTAGTGTATAATAAAGTTTAATTTAATTATAAGCTTATAAGTTACGCTTTGTAAAATGTTGCCAGTAAAACTTGTAAAGAAATGGCCAAATAAATTTCTCTTTCTTTCTTTCTTTATATACAGTTCGATCGTAAAAATAGAAAAGTTTTAGTGTGTCACCGGTCTTAGTCTCATCTCCCGCGCGGATGTGTCCAAGAAGCAGTAGATATGTGCGCGCGACTCCTGTTGTCTCATAAAGATACTTTTACTCGAGTTGGTGGTGTTCGGTTGTACGGTAGAGCAGAAATAAAATTACTTTAATTTAACATTTAATAGTAATTAGGAACGATATAATTCTTTAAATCTACATGTATTTACTACAAGGAATAAATGTACAGTTTTTTCCAGGAAGGATGAGGTACGTATTATTTTATAACATTAGAGCGAGTGATTTGCGGCCAACGAAGCTATGGACCCTTGCCGGTGTCAATGAAGTCCAAAAGTCCATAAAAGGGCAGAGTAATCGTCTTTGAAGACTATGTAAAATATCCTATGTGTTGTAATTTTATGTGGTAGAGCCGTGCTGCAGCTATATTACGGTTCTAGTACAAATGTATCGGCTTGACTGGAGAAGGAAAACACTCTCATATAATACCAACTCAATGCTGCTGTTTGTCTTATGGTGCGTGTAGAGCTGTAGAGAAACGCAGAACCTTTTAACTGGTAACGAGGCATTTTACCTTAGTTCTCAGTTGTATTAAAACATTTACATTAAGGTTTTTAATCAGGGAAAGTGTAGGAAGTATCTTTGGGTCACGGCATCCACTTTCCATCAAATGGACTGTGTTTGTCACACTTATTCTATAAAAAAAAATCCGGCCCCTCATGATTCTTAAACTGTAAAACAATGGGAGGATGTACTCTGCTTAGCAGAGAAACCAACTGGTAGTGCTGGTGATGCGGTCTAAACAGACTCCTTACCGTTAAAGCCAAAGTCCACTGCTGAACGTAGGGCTCCCCCTTGGATTGCCTCATAGGGATATCTGCCACAGCAACACTTGGCAGACGGGTTGGCAGCCACAGTTTTTTAAAGGTTTTATTTATTTATTTATTTATTTAAGGACCAGTAAACAACTTCAACTAATCTTAATCCTAAAATTTGAATTTAGTGAAGCCAACACCACCAGCCTCAGATAATAATCTATAGGATAAATTACAAAAGTGAGAGATGTGAAGGAGGACTTATTACATAATATGCAATATTACAAAATGACATTAGTCGGAATTCCTTAAACAGATGATGATGCTTGAACTATTTAAAAAAGTTAGTTTTAGTTATTATTAGGTTGAAAGCTGCTGCTCATCTCAAGGTTTGTTTGCCTCTGCCATCTCCTGCGGCACCTGCGGCACGTTAATTGTAGCGGATATTCTTATACAGCCACTGCACAGTGACAGATTCTTTAGCTGAAAAAAATTAAAGCATCCACTAAAAATTGTCCACCAGCTACTGATTTCTTTATTTGTCATTACTTATATTCCCTTTAATCAATCCAGTAAGTTTTAATAGCTTGTGTTTATAGTAGATCGTAACAAGAGTCGAATGGGGGACCCGAATACACTACCTTTTATTCGGCAGTGTGTGTGCCATTAGTAATTAAGCTAGTGTAGCTACATTAAACGTCATAACTGTTTCTCATAACTCCAACAGACGTTGCCGTTCTTCCTAACCCGGATCCAGGAGCAGATGGTTCCTTGATTCGCCCTGCCTGGACGCCTTGACTTTAACTTATTAAACCCCGTCCCAGCGAGTTGAGGAGCTAAGACCGTCAGAGGTAAGAGTTAAATTTAATTAACAATTTGGTACAACAAATGGTAGAGTCACGTTGCAGCAATAGTATGGTTTTAGCACCGGGGAAGGACCACTCTAACATAATACCAGCATAAAATAGTAGCTTAATACTGCTGTGTTTCGTATGGTGAGAGGAACTGGAGGCCCTTATTACTGAAATAGCATCTGCATTTTGATTGCTAATTGAAGATAAATCTAGATGTCATCACAGCATCCACTTAGCATCAGATGAACTCTGTGTTTGTTTGCCACCCATTTGTACGTGGTAGAGCCTCGCTGCAGCTATATTACGGCGGCCACATACGTAGCGGTATACCTGAACGGTATACCGGAACTGAAGGATTGTGCAAGTATACCGGAGCGCGTGTGTGACAAAACTTGCACAAGTTTCCTGACTTGCACAAGTCTGGTAGGCAGATAAAAACTACGATCTGTATACCTGCGCAAACTAGTTTGTGCAAGTATGCAGGAGCGTGTGTATCGGAACGCTTCAGTCGCCTAGAGCTTGAGGTGATATTATTGTAGAAAATTTAAGATCGTGTGTGGTCACTATGGACGTTAGGTATACTTGCACAAGCCTTCAGTTCCGGTATACCGTTCAGGTATACCGCTACGTATGTGGCTGCCATTATAGTTGTAGCACGAATGGGTCGGCTCGACCAGGGCAGGAGCACGATCTCACAGAATACCAGCGTAAAATAGCAGCTTAATGCTGCGAACCGGAAACCCTTTTTACTGGAATGGAGGCATTCCATTTTAGTACTCAGGGGTTGCGACGCATTTGCATTTTGATTCTTAATTGAGGATAAATATGGATTTTTATGGTACACAGCATCCACTTACCATCAGGTGAACTGTGTGCTCATTTCTCACCCCATGCTATAAAAGAAAACCATATTCTATAGAAAACCTTAAATCTACTTTCTGTTATCATCACAGTCCATCACCAAGGAATGCCTCAGAACATGAACCTGAGTCATCTGTATCCTTATGTAGAGTTCCTACTTATTATATTCCTACATTTTATCAAGTCGTTACTCCAGCTAGTGGAGAGCTATTCTAAATTTCTCTTACCGGTACGAAACTGCCACTCAAGTACTTCTCTTTCCCATCGGTTGCTTTGACCTTAAAGACCGTCCCATTACTACTTAAACTTACTGTTATAAGTAACAACTTAGTGGATTGCCCCGAAATACTCTAATGGATGCATGTTACGGTCCCTCGCAAATAGTTTAAATTAAGAACTTGTCTACAAAGGGGATCCCTTTGTAAACAATATTTGCAAATTTCCTACTTTTAGAGCATGCGTAATAAATTTACCTAAATTCAAATGGGGCCAAACGACATATATTGTGATCTGTATGTTTGAATTATTAATAAATAATTTATTTACATATTACACGAATGAATGCACTTATTATGTAAGTATATTATGTATTTGCATAAAATATTTTTCTCTTGTGATTTCACAAATGCTGTGCAAACCGCGAAGTAGAAGTAGAAGGAAGCATTGTTTATTTATTTTATGTATAATAAATATATTTATTGTTAATATTTTTGTATCTACTCTAGTAGTGCAAATTTATTAATAAATAATATACAAATTACTAGCGATCTGACCCGGATTCGCACGGATGATATCTAGATTATACATCAGCGCCAACTACCGGGTTCAACCATGCCTATAACCTTCGTGCAGGTGCGAGCAGTAAGTTAAGTCTTGCCGCAATCTGATGAACGCTAAGGCAACGCATGAAATACGCACAAATAAATATTAATTTTTATATATTATATTAATTAACGGCTGTCAACACACGGCTTGATGGATGTACAAATCTATTTTCTATCACTTTAAAAATGCGCTTTGACCCGCTCTTGGTCCTAAGAAGTCTAGATCGTAGTTTTCTAACTACCCTCGGACAATCACAACACAAACCTGAAACCAACATTTTGTGTTTACTTACAAATTTTTGTGTATTTGTTCATTGGGGGGTATTTGCCGTACTTCCAGCCTCCCGAACAAGCCGGTTTCCGAAAAGGCTTCAGTACCATAGACCACATACATACCCTGCGGCAGATTGTACAGAAGACTGAAGAGTACAATCTGCCACTTTGCCTGGCGTATGTGGACTATGAGAAAGCCTTTGATTCCGTCGAAATTTGGGCGGTGCTACAGTCCCTTCAGCGGTGCCAAGTTGACTGTCGGTATATCGAAGTGCTGAAGTGTTTGTACAGTAGGGCTACGATGGCTATCCGAGTACAGAACCAGAGCTCGAAACCTATCCAACTGCAGAGAGGTGTAAGACAGGGTGACGTTATATCCCCGAAACTCTTCACCGCTGCATTGGAAGACGTTTTCAAGCTACTGGACTGGAAAGGATACGGTATTGACATCAATGGCGAGTACATCACTCACCTTCGATTTGCCGACGATATAGTCCTTATGGCAGAATCGCTGGAGGACTTAAGCACTATGCTCAATGACCTCAATAGTGCCTCCCAACGGATAGGTCTTAAGATGAACATGGACAAAACAAAGATCATGTTCAATGTCCATGTCACACCTATGCCGGTAGTTGTTGGGAGCACTATGCTCGAAGTTGTTGACGAGTACGTTTACCTGGGACAAATAGTCCGACTAGGTAAGTCCAACTTCGACCGAGAGGTCAATCGACGGATTCAATTCGGCTGGGCAGCGTTCGGGAAATTACGACATATCTTTTCGTCAGGTATACCTCAATCTCTAAAAACTGGATTGTACAACCAGTGCGTGTTGCCAGTGATGACTTATGGATCTGAGACGTGGTCCTTCACTGCTGGCCGTATGAGGACGCTTAAGGTCGCTCAGCGAGCTATGGAGAGGGCTATGCTCGGAGTTTCTCTGCGTGATAGACTCAGAAATGAGGATATCCGCAGTAAAACCAGAGTGACCGACATAGCCCAACGGATTAGTAAGCTGAAGTGGCAATGGGCCGGCCATATAGCTCGAAGAACCGATAACCGATGGGGAAGAAAGGTTCTCGAGTGGCAGCCTCGTACCGGTAGGCGTAGTGTAGGGCGACCCCCCACTAGATGGAGTGACGACCTGGTAAGACATGCAGGAAGTCGATGGATGCAGGTGGCTCAGGACCGTGCTTTGTGGCATTACTTGGGGGAGGCCTATGTTCAGCAGTGGACTTGTGAAAGGCTGTAATGATGATGATGATGATTACAAATTTTGGCCTCGTATGGGGTGATAGGATACCAAGTGATAAAAATATTCCTGAAATGTCCGGAATTTTAGGCTTTGTCAGATAATATTTTAAATTTTATCAGGAATTTACAATAGTGAGAGAAAAGTATAATAAATGCGAATCAAAATATTTATTAAACAATTTAATTACAAAAACTAATAATAAATTAATTAAATCTGAACAGTTACCTACATTGTTTTTTATGTAATTGTTTTAAATTGTTTCATCCTTATGATCTGGCTCGTACATTTTATTGCTAGATAACGCGCGTACATGTTTTTACAAATAAATATTTTTGCTGCCCCAGCTTCCATGTCAGGACATTTACTGAAAAGTTAGGGATTTTGCCAGGAAAACTTATTTTTGAATTATTTTTGAATTTGTTAACCGTAGCTCTGTAGCAGTGGGGCGCTGTGACCACTATGCCATTGTTTCTATTTCATTCAGGTGAATGGGTGTATGCGGCATGGGCGGCGCGACTGCGATTCTGGGCGTGGAACTCTGCGCGCCGCTGCTCATGCTGTGCTGGCTCTGCTGCTGGCCAGATGATGGCAATTCAGGTTTGTGCTGTACTCCTCACGCTTGATCACTTTGACCCTAAACGTAACCGACCCATCACACAATGACACAAACCTAGTGAATCACCCAGTGACACACACTTTCGTTTTACGAAGTGAACCCAGTTAGTGAAACACACATTTAGTGACACACATGTTGTGACACGTTTATGATGCCCAGCCTAAATATTCATCTAAATATAAACATCTATATAATAAATTGTCTAATAAAGTATCGCTGATCCGTCACACAATGACACTATACAAACCTATTAAATCACCCAGTGATACACACCTAGTGAAACACCCGCACGTCATGTGGCACACGTGTATGATATCCAGCCTAAATATTAATGTAAATATATAAATACTTTCCTCAACCTCACCAAGCCATAGTATCCATAAAATATAAATATAAATAAATCCATTACTGGACGTAGACCTTTGTAATGTTTCCACTATTTACCACTTTAGCCAGGCGAGTTGGTGAAAGTAGAGCCGGTACTAGCTGTTGTCTATCATCTTTGACATTTGCGCTCAATATATTTTGACTCATTAGTGCACTGTTAGGGTTTAACGTTTTACCCAGTTTAAAGCCAGTGTTTGATTATAATACCACATAGTATTAGGTGGTTATAAAGCCTTAGATGGTAAATCTTACTACCTTAGTGAACCAAAAGCTTATTCACTTTTGTCCTTAATATACCAGAGTAATGTGTTATGGCGGTTTAACAGTATCCACTTCTCTATATCGTCCTGGAGTTGGCGTAAAGCCGATAGAGGAAAACATATCAGAATACTTTACGTGGTAGAGCCACGCTGCACCTTTATTATGGTTGTAGCACGAATAGGTCAGCTCAACCGGGGAAGGATCACGTTCTCACAGAATACGAGCGTAAATCCGGAGATCCTTTTTTACTGGAAACGAGGCATTCCATCTTAGTCCTCAGGGGTGACAACGCGTCTACGTTTTGATTCTTAATCGAGGATAAATGTAGAAGTCTGGGGGCAACAGCATCCACTTGCCATCAGGTGGACTGTGTGCTCGTTTGGCACCCTTATTCTATAAAAAAAATGGGTAACAACTTCCTTATAACAACTAGAAAATAAAACTGCGGTTGCAAATTCGCCTGCCAAACGTGGCAACTATGGCAGATATTCTCCCTAAGAGTCCTATGTTCAACAGCTGACTGTGATAGGTTACAATGATGATGATGACGCTGGAAAATTATTTCATACCTTCACTTAGTTCGACTTGAATGTGTAGAACATTTATACACCAAGATTTCGGAACTTACTGAGTGAAAAGGAGAGGGAGGAATAAAATCATGCGCGTGTTCAGGTCAGATCCGAACTTTTAAATTCAGCCTGAAAGAAATTATAATAACATCTGTTACTAATCATTTATAAATTCTTATTTCAGACACTAGCTCCGGAAAACATCCCAAAAAACCAGTGATTACTAATGGTGAGTTATTTAAGATATGCAATTGCATTGTCATTATATATAAGCTAGGAAAATCCGGTATGAGATAAATAGATGTTGTAAAGATAAGAGTTCCATTCCAAAACTATCAGCTAATCAGGACATATTATAATACCGTATATATCGACCACTGTCTGGTGGCGTTGTTGAGCCTCCACCACCCAATGTCGCCCGTGGGTGTCGTAAAAGGCGGCAGGTGGAAACTGAAACAATTCAGCAGAGGACATTAGTAGATTGTGACAGTGATGGAACACAGGCCTTGCCCACAGATTACAGCAGACTTAGCAGTAGACTTTTATAGGCTGTAATTGATGTAATAGAATGGATGTATCGTCAAACGCGCAGTTACTTACTTACCCACGCTTTTTCGTAACCCGTCAGAACTCTGTTCAGGTGAAATAGGAGAAACACTTTTCAAGCAGAGTTACAGACAAGAGGACAAATACAATAAATCCAGACTCGAAAAATAGTAATTTATAATAATAATAAATCGTTTATTGTAGACCACATAGTCCATAATTTGTCACAAATACTACAAATAAGTCTTAAAATCCCACATTCTTAAAATATGTTCTTAAAATAGGCACCTTTGGTGCCTGTCCGAGGCACTAGGTTCATGGACATGTACGTCACTCAGTGCCTTGTAAAGCACACTCGGGTTTCTTGCTAATTACGTTAAGAATACAGTTGGTGTTCCTACGAACTCTGTGCATTAGGGACGCAGTTCTTTCGAACAAGAGTGGAGAAATTATCTATGTGGGTGTCAACAAACATACCTGATGCATTACAGTGACGTGGGAACCCCAGCGACAACCTAAAAGCGTTATCATATTGTACAAGTAGGGTGTTGCATCTCCGCCTCGTATATCTGATAAAACTGTTCACCTGGTTTTTTTCGTACTGGCAAAACCATGGGTCCTAACCAGGGCTCAAATTCACTGGTTATATTATTAACGATCCACGAAGACGAAGAGGAAAGTAAATAGCTATAAAACTGGAAACTCCATCAACAATGACCTTGAAATACATTTGGTTTTTCAGAATCAGGTCGGCGTCGCTCCAGTGACCTATTTGGACGTCGCTTTGGCAGCAGCGCAGTGTCCTTGCACCTTCCCAGCACATCAGGTCAGTGCCGCAATGAAAACACTAGAAAATTATAGGTCATCTTTTAAATTCGGACATTGAAACTATTAAAAAGAGCCTTGGTAGATCGGTGACTATGCACTCGCTGCTAATTTTGTTTTGCACCATTTTATTGTAAATAGGCCATCCAATTAATTAACACCAACTACCTGACCGAATTTTTTTTGCCGTTACTATCTCCTCTCAACCCACTCCTGAACATATGTTTTTTTAAAAGTAGTAAAGCCGCGGTGCTGTTTATAATGGCTGCGAGACGAATGGCTCAGCTTGATTGGGAGAGGACCACTGAACATGAGTGTGGAAAACCGGTGACATCTTTTACTAACCTCTAGGATGATAAAGCACCTACATTTTGATTTTCGTAAGTCAGTAGATTTATTATAATCAAGTTTGGCAAACTTGTTTGATATAACCTACTTGATGGTAAATAGAAGGATCACAGATCCAAAGACTCTTATATTTATGCACGTTTAAGAATCAAAATTCGGACGCGTTATCACCTCTGAAGACTAAGATAGAATACCTCGTGATCAGTAAAAGGGGTCTCCGATTTTTGTCACTCACCTTACAAAACACAGCACCAAAATCATCCTATCAAATATCCTGCTGCCTATAGATACCTACATCATCTATCCTAATGTTGCCCAGGTTACAAAAAGCAGCCACTGTCAGCTCACAGAAGTCACGAAGAAATCCGTAGCCGTCGCAAGTCACATCATGAGAACCGCGAGGATGACACTCGCTACCACTCAGCCCCCAGCATCATTGACGAGGTCGTACACAGAAGGGACTGGGAGAGGTCCACTAAAGATCTACATATACCACTCAATCCTGATACTGCACTTAGTTCCAATACGTTGGCTCCAAATTATGAACAAATTATGAACGAGAGTCATGTTACACATTCGGAACACAAGAGCGATGAAGAAATAATCGGAAGGCCTTGTAAAAAACATTATACTAATATCAAAACCTCTCGCAATAAGAAAAGTGAAGCGCCAGAGACATCACGCAAAGAATTAACTGCTGATGATATAAAAGACGAGGATGTTTCTGAACTAACTTCTAATGTATCCAATTTCTATATAGGTGATTCATCTTGTATGCTCAATAAAGAAAACATAAGTGAAGACAAAGAAGGAAACGCAGAAGACAGGAAACGATTTAAAGGCAAAGATGTTAAACAATCATTGAACGAATCGATCAAATTTAGGGATCGACCAAGGAACATTTTGGGTCCTTTAACAGAGTTTCAAGTTTCAGGGGTGTTTGAGATGGAGGATCCGCCAGACATTGATCGATCCGGTGCAGTACATCATTTTGAAGAAAGGTCAAATTACTGTGACACACCTTCGGTTCCTTATTCACCACTTCCATTAGGTAAGAACGATCTACCCTCGTGTCTGTTGCTTCGTACGAACTTTTTACAGCTATGCTGCAGCTGTATAAGTAGTATAGTTGTAGCACGAATGGGTCGGCTCAACCAGGGAAGGACCACTCTCTCACAGAATACCAGCGTAAAATAGCTGCTGTGTTTCGTATGGTGAGTGTAGAGAACCAGAGACCCTTTTTACTAGAAATGATGCATTTCATCTTAGTCCTCACGATTGACAACACATCTGCATTTTGATTCGTAATTGAGGATAGATGTAGATGTCTATGGGCCACATCAACCACTTACCATCAGGTGGGCTGTGTGTCAAAAAGGGAAACTGTATTTTACTGAAAATAACTCCTTAGATTAAAGTGATTGCTGCCATGCTGGTTCCATTACAATTTATATAAATAAATGAACAATAAATTATTGTAAAATTATATACCTATCTGAAACAATAATCCCCTTGGGTTTCTCGCTGATTCTTCTCTGGACAGCGGTATTTTCCTAAGCAGTGATAAATAAAAAATGATTCTCAATAATAACTACCATGTAACAATCTATATTGAATAAAAATTATTGTATTCTATTTTATTGTATATACGGCGGCCCCCCACTAGATGGAAAACATGTAGAAAATTGATGGTTGTAGCCAACTCTGGATCGCGTTTTGAGGTATTTCTTGGGGGAGGCTTATTTTCAGCAGCAGACTTGTATGTAAAGAGCTGTAATGATGATAATGATAATAATGATTACTTATTTACTAAATTACAGTTACCGCTTAGTATTGCAATCAGAATAACTATGCATCTTAGTCTAACCGCGAAGTCTTGGGTTGTATCAGGTACTAAGGCCCAACATAATGTGTTAATTAACATAAAAGAATATTTAACTGCGATAATGGATATTCTTACACCGCCACTACGTTCAGTATGTTTTTATAACGGACTACAAAAAAGGAGGCATCGTAGGGGAAATATTTACCATTGCCGCCATGCTTGGCACCTCCCAGCGGTTGACGACCTTAGTTTTAATTATTCTGAGTTGATATCTATGTAGAAAGATTTATTCTTTCATTTACCTATGTCGCCTCGTACGACACCCTCGTGATGATATAGGGTAGTCAAATGGACCTGCAATTCATAACAAAAACTCTGCCACAGCTGGAACAAACCACAAATCACATTGATAATGTGTGTACATAAATAATGGCAGCGTTTTCTTAGTCATATCAAACAAAGTCAGCGTTAGATTGTAGAAAACAACGTTCGCGGTTTACAAAACAATGAACTAGTCTTCTCGGCCGCTCGCAGTCGACTGATGGAGTAACGGAGAATTCACTGTAACTTTGTGCGCAATGTATTAGTATCGTAGTGCCCGTCTTGTAGTATACATAGAAATCTTTTAAGCTAAAATCATAAATAATACAAAAATAAATAAGATCCCAACCAGATGGAAGTCCTTAGCAGGAGAGACCAAACGGCCGAGGGTTAGGATGAAAGGGAAAGAAACCGGTGGACGATGCGGACGCCATCGAGGAGCACCGCCGCGTGCTTTTGAGCCAGGAGCGGTCCGTCACGGAGTCCGAGCCGCCTCACATGACCCGAGAGGCTGACTGGGATTAGCCCGTTTGCAGACACGACATTTCGGTTGGCAGGCCACCCCACATGTCGGTCACCTCATGAGCCAGGTCCAGATATTTTGTTCGCTTATCTGTTTCGGCTTTCACGAGGTTCTCGTCATACGGAATGGTAATGTCGACCACAAATATCCTTGACTGTGCCCGGTCCATCGGTCTTATTCGCAAGAATAGCCCTGTCTGTGATGATGGCCCGGTCCCAGTAGAGCCTGGCGCGATCATTTTCAAGCACCATTTGTTTTATTGTTATTAAAATTGTATGTTCGCAATGCAGAGGGGACAGTGTCTCCAATAGCGCCGCTGGCGATGGGGGCTGGCGAGGGGGGTGAGGGGTGCGGGTCCCGGCGGAGGCTGCGCGGGCGCCACGCCAGCGCCGGCGACGTGCTGGCCCCCGCGCTGCGTCCACACTCCGCCGCACTCTCTGGTAAGCTATAAAAACCTGTGTGAACACAAATATCCCCCTTTATAACACTTTTTTTATTGAATAAAAATTTAAAAAAATGAGTGCAGACTTCCCTGAGGGTCGGTGCTTTACGTTAGTGTGAACATGTTCAAGATCATCCCCAATATTACATTACATTTGATAAACCACAAATCCTCTCAGGAGAACACCGATTCCTACCAATGATACGCGATGCTATTGAAATTAAAAAACATCCTAATTTCAATAGAGAAGATGGATCGGTGCTGCCATCTGCTTGGGATCCTATAATTAATAAAATTAAATCCCAACCCAAGCATACCACTGCAAGACTTTAAGATATTGTAAGTTTTAATTAATAACTTTAATCTGAAGGTAGCCGTATGACGTCGAACACCTCAGTCCCCCGTACAGGTGATGTAAAGTGCTCGAAACGTCGGCAATATTTTAATATTAGTTAATATACGCAGTAAAATCTGTAAAACCTAGCTACATTTAAATATGTAGTGTTAGCAAAATTCAATTACATTTCATTAGCAACAAACAAAATCGAAAGCCTGCAAGACTTCAAGATACCGTAAGCTCGTTCTGCGTAAATCGGACCAAAAATTAATATTCAAAAACTGAATGTAGCCAGGCTAACTATGACATTGGACGTCAAGCATCTCATTTCCCCCCGTGACCATGGGTGCTGTAAAGCACCCGAAACGTCGGGGATTAAAAATAAGTTAATGAAACGCGATATAATCCGTATAAATAGTTGTTTTTTTCATGTGTAGTGTTCGCGTAAATATAAGAAAACACTTTTTTATTATAGAAAATTTGCTGTAAGAGCATCTGATGGTAAGTAGCTACTGCAGGCGATGGATACCTGCAACCGTCCTCAAAAATATAGACTACAAATGTGTTACCAGCTCTGAGAACCAAAATGGAATGCAATATAATTACAGGCTCACAGCCCGTAATTATATTGACTCTTTATACCCTTCAGACAGAACAGCTGCAGAGCACGTTCAACTTGCTATAGCCCGCCAAGACGGATTTCTAGATAAAAAGGATTCTTACTACTTAGAAGTTCATCGAAGTAGACACAAATATCCTAAAAATTTTCAAGTTCATTCCATTTGTTATTACAGATGACAGACTTGTGAAAAATTGCCACATGACTTCTCGTCATATAATATTTCTAATCAATACATGACATTCTTATATTTAAACGAAATAACATTCGAAATTTTAAAAAAAAATTAGCGGTCAGTAGCGCTAAATTTTCAGTGTGCCTCATGTACACCGTACAGTACCTCACCCTGTACACATGCCTCGTTGGTCTAGTGGTTGTAGTAGTGCGACTGCTGATCATGAGGCCCTGGGTTCGAACCCCGGGTTGGGTGAAAAAATCAATTATGAGTTTTTCCATCGAGAAATTCTCAGTAGCTGCTCGGAGTCAGAAATTTGGCGATGTTCTCACCCCCGTGCCTCGGAAAGCACGTAAAGCCGTTGCCGATCCCTCTCCGGTCGTGTCGGTTTTCCGTCCCATCGGATTATGAGAGTGAGGGAATAGAGAGTGCACCTGCGCTTGCGCATACACTCGGGCACTTAATCCAGTCGTGCGCCGATGGCTAGCCTCCGTTGAAGCAGGCCGCTGTGACCGAAATTCGGTCTGGAGGATTATTACAGTAACACATAACGATTTAATTCCAGTCCGTTCTTCAGTATAATAATATAATTATCGCAAAATAGTAAAAGTATTGTTGTTTACAGAAAGTGACCTGGACTTTGATCTAGAATGTTGCGACGAGCCGCCCCCGGCCTACGACGAGCTGCAGATGCTAGCCATCTCTCAGAGAAAGGAAACTGCTATATAAACTTTAATTTATATCAAACTTTAAATATTCACATTAATGAGGATGAAGGACTTGCTTCATAGAGAAAAATAGCGATGTTTGTTACGTCTGGTAAAACATTGATCTGTACATTTTTAGATCAAAAAGTTAAAAAAGAGTTTGCGCTAAAAGTCAATCATACGACTAGAGGGGATACACTACAATCAATATTTAAAATACGCACTTGAGGGTTTTACAATATTATTACTTTTTACCTTAACTTGTTTTCAACAAAGTCAAGACTTAATTTAAATTGTCTTAAAATTAGATATTTTTAGAAATTATTTTCTATTAAAGTTGTACTTAGGTATATCGGTTTACGTGCGATTAAATAAAAACTTTTAATAATCCTACTCAATTTCATAAAATCCATCCAAAATGTTTTACTTTTTATATATTTATTAATGTACCAAAATAGTGAGAATTGCTTGCTTCGAATTATTTGTAACTTCGCTATATATAGACTGAGTCTGTTCATGAAACAGTTGCAACTATATGAAAGTACAAACCTTAAGGATTATTTTGGCTTATAGAGAGTGCCTTACTTATTTCCTCTTTGTGTAATTACGTCCAATTAAATACAAGTGATTGGATACAGGCAATCGATGGATGCGGGTGTTTAAGTGATCACGAGTAGCGCTACGAATGGGTCGGCTCGACCGGGGTAGGATTACGCTGGTAAGACATGCAGGAAGTCGAAGAATGGCTCAGGAGCGTGCTTTGTGGTATTCCTTGGCGAAGGTCTATGTTCTGTAATGGACTTGGGAAAGGTTGTAATGATGATGAATAATCCACTAAGTTGGGTTTGAAATAAAACATTTTTAGTTTTAGGTATTCATAAAATTTGTAAAACAAAACTTCACGTAAACTGACTATGAAGCTCATTGTTAAGAAGCTCAACTGTAAAAAGCTCCAAATATTATTTTCTTATTAATTTTAGGTTTCATTTCAAATTGTACTTTAAACGTCATAACTAATAGTGATTAGTTTTTATTTATTTATTCTTTATAGCAACCCCTATTACAAAAGTATACAAAGGGAAGCAATCTCATAATAGATAGTACCCGGTTGACCGAGCTTTGCTCGGTATTTTTCGCTCGGTTTTTTTTTAATTCGTGTGTTTTGGAAATCATATTTAGATACAAATTACATACTGATGAAAAATGTAATAATATTTTTTGATCTTAGCGACATAATAGAAAAAACTGAACTGGTTATTTGAATAAAAAATCATGAGTGCAATTAGTTTCATTTAAATTTTCGTGTTTTTAAAAAATACTAAAAAAAGGGCTCGAAAAAATAGATTTTCTCAAAAAAGAAAGGAACTTGAAAAAAAAAATTAAAAAAAGTTGGTCGGTCGGTCTGGGCTCGAACTGGGGTTTTACGATTCTGTGATCGCCCATTATACCAATTAAGCTATTTATAATCATTAACGATCTGTCAAAATTTTACCGATATTGTAGCAGTTTTTCATTGCCTAAAAACACGGACAAAAAGACATTTTCTAAAAATAAATCCTAGCTAGATCGATTTATTATCCTCGAAACTCCCTGGACACTAAATTTTATGAAAATCGTTGGAGCCGTTTCCGAGATCCCGATTATATATATATATATATATATATATATATATATATATATATATATATATATATATATATATATATATATACAAGAATTGCTCGTTTAATAATATAGGATTATTAAGGATTAATAATAATATTATTTATTTCGAAATATATCTAGCGATTTATGATAAAACAACGAAAATAAAATAGATAAAAAATATATTTTTAACATTACAAAATAAAATAACATACAGCGTTTCGTATAAAACATAAAAGCATCAAGGCTCCGGGCTTCGGTCTGGCGCGATGGTGACGAGTGTACACCTCTATGGGTGTATATTGCGAATAAAAATTAAATGTTTTTGTACTACCTGAACAAAAGAAATAAAAAGTTATACCTGCCGTTCTAGTCAGCCAGCTTTAATTTTAGTCACACTTTAACAAAGGACAGAAAATAGTGATGGTGTCACTTAAATAATATTATGTTTATTTTGTTTTTATAATAAGTTATTTTTTTAGCTACAAACTGTAAGTATATTTCGTTAAATACATTCATTGTTTTAAATAACTTTTACCTACCTAGCTACATTTAGTCAATTAAATTGTAATTCTATGTCAATAATATTCAAAGTATTCATAGTACCTCGGACAAACAAAAAACACAGACGCGAGCAAAACTCAAGAAAATGCTCAACTTATTGTAAGCATACGCTCGCCCACACACATATGCAATATTGGCAGCGCTCTGTCTGTTTTATTTTATTGGTCTGAGACCGACAAAGTGCAATTTACAAAGAAAAAAAAAACATTAAATCTATTTTACGAATGTGAATGAAAAAAAAACATTATAACTTTATAATTTTCAGAGATGTATTATTCTAAGCATTTATAAGTGTATTAAGAGAACACTGACGTATTAGTCGCTATGCCCGCTTTTATTCGTGCAAAGTTTGTAAAAGGTATCCTTTGTGCTGATAGTAAATTCGAGCGTACAATTTCAGCTATGGTTAAATATTAATATTGGTATATTAACACCAATTTACACCGAATTTGATTTGTAATTAAATATTTTGTATGATATACGATAAAGGAAAAATTATTACATATACACAGAAATTATTTTTACGTAAAGTTCTCCTGTTATGTAAAGATTAACATATAATAATTAGTAACTATAGTGTATCGACAAATCCACATATTTTTAAAATATCGCTTTACTGATTGCGGTGTCAATAGAAGATGTATTCTTGTTACAAACAGAAATTAATAAAAATGTTTCAAGTTAAGTTTTATTTCTTTCACCAACCTTCGTTCTCCCTACAGATACATAAATTGTAAATCAAGAAGATTATACTCGTTATTAGTTTGAGTTGCAACAAAGACATCTTTAAATGAAACTAGTTTTTACGGTTTTTTATAGCGTCAATAGGTAGCCGTGGTAAACTATGACATTAGGACGTCGAACACCTGAGTCCACCCTGTGACAATGGATGTTGTAAAGTACTTGAAACGTCGGAAATGTGGTTTAAGTTATTAACTTACTATACGCTATAAAATCAATGAAGTGAATATTGACTATTTTGTAACATAATGGTCTTTATAAAAAATATAAAAAATTTACGGGAATACTACACATTAAATGAAACCAATTTTACTAATTTTATCGTTTTTAATTTTAACCTTTTACTCCCCGACGTGTCGTTGACCTATGGTCACGGGTTCTCACCCCAGTGTTTGACGTCTCAGTCATACTTGGCCCGACTACCTTCAGCTTTTGAAGTCTTGGTCCGGTCTAATAAATTGAATTAAAAAGCTAAAACGCGGTGAAATCCGTAAAATTGGTTTAATTTATTGTGGTCACAGTTTAGTTTATAAAATTTACAGGGCTGGACACAGAACCCCTTTTATTTCAAATACACATTTTAATTTAAAAAAAATCTGGTATGAACGTTTTCCCACAAAGTCTTTTTTCACCGCCGAGCACGTGGTAAATCATCATTTATTCATTTTTATAGAAAAAGGGTGATAAATGAGAACCACCAGATGGTACGTGAGTGCTCGGCCCATAAACAGCAACATGTACTTATTCTCGAAGAGTAAAGCTGAAATGAAAGGACTAAAATGGAATGCCTAGTTTTCAGTAAAAAAAGATCTCCGGTTTTCTACACTGACCATACGAAATACAGTAGCAATTCACGATACGAAATAGCACAATAAAAGCATCCAAATACCCGTATCTCATACAGTAATTACAAGAAATATTACTAAACAAAAATTAATTGTGCCTAGGATCTCAAATTACTATGGTAGGCGAACTATTGAATTTTTAATCCCAACTTTTATAAACAATATCCCGCAAAACATTCAAAAAGATTTAAACACAAAAAACTATAAACATAAACTCAAAAAATATTATTACGATAATATAAAGAACATCGTCTTATAACATCATTTAGAATCATAGTTATAATTTAGTTTGCATAATAGTGAAACAGCCTGTATAAAGTTAAGAAGACTGCGCTGCCTAATAGAACCGGTTCGTCGAATAGTCCCAGGTGAGAATTGCAAATGGGTGCTTACCACTTACAAAATAAAGAAGGCGTATTTATTTATATGTATATACATTTTTTTTTTTTTAACTTTTAGTAAATTAATTAAATATTTATGTAAAGCAGTGCGTTAGTTACGAATGTGAGTACCAATACAAACCACTATTGGTTTAATGGTACAAATCAAGCAAATATGAAAGAATACTTTTGATAAATAATAAATAAAAAAAAAAAAGTTAAATGCTATTTAACTGCTATTTTACGCTGCCGGTATTCTGTGAGAGCGTGGTTCTCCCAGGTGGAGTCACCCATTCTCGCTACAACCATTACACAACTTCAGCATGACACTACCACGTAAAAATTAATTTAAGTTGCTGCCAGCTTTTACTACACTTTGTATTTGAGAATGTCATACATTTGTAGTTACAACAATCAAAACTAACTAACTATACATAATATCAAGACCCAGACGACGCGTAAACTAAATTCTTAATAACAAAGAATAATAGGAATCACAGTTACATTTAAGATATTTAAAAAAAAAACTACATCGTTAGGTACAGCTCATTAAAAATCCGCTGCCGTACTTAGGCTCATGGGCTATAGATTGCTTCAGTAGAAAGACATTGGTCATAGTTGTCACGTTTGCTGATGCCCACCTCCTCCACCTCCCTCCCGACACCCATGGAATAAGGGAAGGGGATTGTTTCACTGACAATCATGTAGACAAAACTGACCATCATGTAGTTATAATTTTTTAACGTCATTTATTTTTAATAGATCGCGAATGAAATTGGAAACTCCCACGAAGGCCGGTAAACGTGAATTTTTCGTCTTCTCATTCGATAACAATGACCTCTGCAATACAGTTTGATATACCATTTATATATCGTACCTAGGTATATCATAATTATTACAGACCGTATTAATGTTATCACTCCGTCAGTCTAAAATAATTACCGAGATAAGGTACTTGTTGCAAGTGTACTAAAATTGCCAAACAGGTAATTTTTCTCAAAGTAAATAGTTAAATGGGTATGTTTGTAAGAATGATATAGATGCGTTGTCATCCCCAAAGACTAAGATCGAATGCCTTGTTTCCTATAAAAAGGGTATCCAGTTCTCTTCACTCACCATACGAAACATAGTAGCATTTCACGTCGGTATTCTGTGAGAGCGTGGTCTCTCCCCGGTCGAGCCGACCCATTCGTGCTTCAACTGTAATACAGCGTCGCTCTACCACGTAAAAAAACTTTTACGAGAGGAAATTACTGGTCGCCATAAATAACATTTAAATGTGTAACACAGGTGAATATCAAAGGATTTTCTCTCAACAACTACCAAATTCTACTCAAATAGTGTATCATTTAGTATATTATTTAAGTAATTGAATTAATTGTATTGTGTTATTTAGTTATATGGTACAATGGGACTGACATGTCAAAAAATAACAAACGTCCCTAAACTAAAAAAGAAAAAATATTTAAAAAAAAACCATTTTCGCAAACATTAAATTTATTATAAAATTGAAACAGGCAATAAGTTTTATAAATATGTACGTTATTTTTGTACACCCGTTTGATATTTAAGCGTAATTTAACAATTTTCACTAAGCGAAATTATAATATTACAACATTCAAACATTTGTTATAATTAGATACACTTCAATATACAATTATTCGTAATATAAAAAGCCTTAGCAAAGATAAGGTATTGTAACAGTAGCTTACATCATATTTGAAACAACATATAATATACACGAGGATTGGTCGGATATATTTTGGCACAAATTTCAATCTAAATTATTAAAGACATCTGAAATCTAAGGAATATGTTTGGAAAAGATTTTCTAGAAAATGATTTTCATAATTTCTCTATTATCTAACATTTTTACAAAAGCTTACAAATATCACATGATATACCAACATTTTTGTATAATTTTATTTTAAAATATCATTTAGAATTAGATTTAGATTTAGATTTAGAAATAGAGATTAGATTTTGAATTAGTTCATGCTGATGATGGATTAACTTTTTCTGACACCAGGGCGGCGCCACTTTGCAATGGCGACAGATGACAGATTTAATAGCGGGGAACTTCGATCAGTATATTATTGACCGAAGGCGGGGAAGATAATTTCTTAGTAAAATGTATTTATTTTATATTGAGACGTGTAATTTTTTGTTACACAATATTATCACATAAGTGCGAAGTTAGTTTTAAATAAAAGTTCATCAGTTTCTAGTGTATTATATTAGTACAGAAAACAATGCCTCAGTGGTTTGTTCTCATTTTAACTCTTTTTTATTTTTCCTATTTTTATGAATATCTCTGTTTTGGTTTATTTATTTCTTATCTAATTAATATAAAATATAACTTATGGTATAGAAAAAAAAATTAACCGTTACATTTTTCGAACAAACTAACTTCTCGGCTATGAAATCTATCAAATATTACACCTCATTTTTTAGTATTTCCGCCGTGGTGGCAGAAAAAGTCGTGCAGCCCTCATTAGATTAAAAATAAAAAAAGAGTTGAAAAGTGCAAAACATTAGAGATCGAACCACTGAGGCATTGTATTTGTGTAGGTATTAATATAACACTCTAGAAACTGATAAACAATTTAAATCTAATTTCTCAATTAGCTAACATTATGTGACAAAAAAATTTACCTCAGCCACTACTAGCGACATCTGGTGGAAGATTATTAGCCCTCATTGGCTATATAAGGTATTCCAAAACGGTACCTAGGACGGCCGACCGGACGCTTGATACTCAGTCGTTCTAAGTACAATAACACAATATTTATGACTAGCGACCAGCCCCTACCTCGTCTGGATTTTTATTGGACCATTTTTATTGTATCAGATTTCGTTTTTTTTTTTTCAAAATTTTCTTCTAGATTTTTGGTTAAAATATAGCCTAGATCTCTCCTGGCAATGCTCTCTACCTATTTGTAAAGGACATTGTTAAAAATGGCCTATGAGTCAACACGCATGAAACCTTTACAATAATTACTAGTTTTTTTTAATAACAATTTACATAACAATTATTGCAATAGAACGCACACTTCATAATTTTAAAAACATTTTAAAAATTAATTCACTTCCTCCTTATTCCCTGGTGTTATTATTTTTTGATTTAAATTGAGGTTTTTAATAGACGAAGGTATTGTAGATCATACAGTCAAGTCTTTGTAACAGCGCCTTTAAAAAGAGTTTGATACAGAGAAGAGTCATCACAATCGGTTCAACTATTCCAAAGATTACTCCATACAAACAGACATACAGACATATAGAGAAAAATTTTAATACTTGTTTTTTCTGTCCCAATAGCGTGCAAATAACACCCTAAAGATAATAGAAGCCAGTTATTTCATTATTACAGACAGAGACTTCAATTTTATTTATATGTATAGAAGCTATATGAATATTAGCTTTTTACTTTAACCTCCTGGAATTTCACACAGCGATAATATAATTCTCTGATGCAAGCTATCAGAAGATTTAGCTACTGCATTAAGTGCTACCTATTTACTTATAGATTTATTATAATGTACTTAACAATGATTTCATTTACAGGAATTAACTTTATCTACAATAGGCACGTATATTGAATGCACATACACTAATAATATTTTTAATTCACCTATGAGAGATCAGTTAAAACTCTATCCGTTTCGAATTAAATAATCCAGTAAAATAATTACAAGTTGTATGTTTAATGGTGAATAAGTATAGCAATAACTTCAAATAATATACAGGATTATTTTGCAGCATACGCCCAAAACAGAGTTGATGCGAAAGGTAAAGAACAATTAATTTAAAAAAAATCTCAAACATTCTGTCCCTTTAATATTTTAAATTCAGAATGCTTTTTATAATGCATTATTTTGACTGATTGTCATTCATAAATATCTAACGTCTACTATTTTACTACGCACGCACACATTCGTAAAGGTCGCTCGATCGGCAAAAACCTTGTGAATTGAACCGCACACAGAGGAGCTCGCGTACGCGTAGTTGTTGCCAATAAATCACATTCAATTTGGGATAATTTAAAAAAAAGTTGATGCCCTATTTGTTCGTATTTTCAAAAACTGCAATAACGGTTAACGGTATCATTACTTATATATTTGAATTTTAATAATATTTAATTAATTATTTTCTTTTCTTTCTTATCTTTATTAATTAACACATACTATTGGTAGATCTATACACAATTTGCGTTATTAATTACAAGAAAAAGTTTTTCATAAGGTTCTTTGCATCAATTAAAACAAAAACTTGAATCAAGTAAAAACAACATAACAAATATCAATTGAAATATTTCTAAACAACATAACAAGTATAACTACAATCAACGATAATGAAATAATGATCTCTGATTATAATCATAGACATCTTTTTGGCCTATTGCCAACCTCTTTATCATCTTATATCATATCCTGAAGACGGATATAGTAACAACTTACGTGTACAGTATATAATAACGCTTCTTGGTTGTTACTGAGGCTCCTACGTTACTGTAGTGTATCAGGGTTTGATAGTGCCCACATAGATAATTTTTCCACTCTTATACACAAAATAACTGCGTCACTAATACACAAGGTTCGTGGGAACACCAACAGCATTATTAACGTAGCGAGAAATCCTACTTTTTAAGGGTGCACGTGCATGTCCATGTTCCTAGTACCCCAGCTATATGAAGTAATATGTTGTGTCTATTTAAATGATTACCCACTTTTACGGACATATATTTTAAGTCTTTTTCTATAAATAACAAATTATAATAAATAATTTTATTATTATTATTATTATTTATTATAATAATTCTAAAATACACGAATGTAAAAATATAAAGCTTGTATAATGGCAATGACTACTTATTGTCGCAGTGGCTAACAACAAAACGTTGTCACAATAATTATTTTTCACAGATTGCTACCGGTGGAATATTTTCTCCAAATGTATATGGGTACTCCTTGAAGTATAAAATACTTAATTTAAAAAATCGTGAATCTTTGATTCATTATCTGCGAAGATATCGCGTAAAATACATACAAAAAAAACGTACACTAGAATTGAGAGCCTCATTCTATTTGAAGCCGGTTAAAAGTATAAAATATTTACGATGAAGAAGCAGTCTCTATAACAAACGTAAACTTAAGTTATACTTTTAATTATAACATTTTATTGATTGGGAATTTAAGACCAACGTTTGGCACAGTATTATTATTGATATAATAACTTTATAATTAATATAACTTAATATAACTTTATACAACTTTATACCTACTTAATGTACCTAAACCAGCTGTAATCGATTTACCGCGCAATTAAAGTAAACATTTTTTCTATTGTGTGCATCTTCGTTCATAATATAATGCGTGTTCGAATTCGAAGCGTAACTTATATATAACCTCCAATGTCAAAAATGTTATAAACGATCTTATAATATATCGGTGACAAACATCTTTGTAAAATCGCATGCAGGGATCCTGAGTAGTTTAGGAGTTGCAGTTACATGTGTTATATAATATTACTTTTATTGTTGGTAATAAATAAAACTGGCAAACTATTCAACATAATTACTTGCAATAACCTGCTAACGTCTGTCTTTCTTTCGGATTACGTGTACCGTGTTGTAGCGGTGTAGGAGTATTCTGCAATATTCATTACCGCATATTATCCCATCCATACGTGGCAGAGCCACCGGGGAACCACCAGCCGATCGGGGAAGGACCACGCTGTCACAGAATACCGGCGTGAACCGGTAGCTTGATGCTCCTGCGTTTTATAAAATGAGGAGGAGGAGATGGGCAGCAGCTTCTTTCTAATAACGACTAAAAATAAAAAAACTGCGTTTGACAACCCGCTTTACAAGCGCGGCAACTTTTTTTTAAGAATAAGGGTGACAAACGAGCACAAAGTCCACCTGATGGTAAGTAGATGCTGTGGTCCACCTGATGGAAAGTGGATGCGGTTGCCTATACACATTTACATTTAACCCCGATTAAGAATCAAAATACAGATGCGTTATCACCTCTGAGAACTAAGATTTGATTGCGTTGATTCCTGTAAAACGGGTCTCCGGTTCTACACACTTACTATACGAAATACAGCAGCATTAAGCTGCTATTTTACGCTGGTGTTCTGTGAGAGCGTGGTACTTACCAGGTCAAGCCGACCCATTCGTGCTACAACCATAAAATAGCTATGGCAATCATCTCCTCTGTGAGACAGATTATCAAGGTAGACTATCTATGAGCAGACTCTGGGGGAGGACTATGTTTAGGATATTGGAACAATTTGCTAGCATGTTTCTCCTGCAGATTACAATGTGATGTGAAGAGACTTTTGTCTTGCTAAGTCCCGGTACATCTCCCTTTACCATTCGGTAGGATGGGATAGTTAGTAGTCAATTTGTTTATAAAAAATATAACTTAGTTTTGAATTTCGATTACAACAGAGGTCTGGTAAGTCCAATATAACTGTAAAAGCCTCCGCATAACAATCAACTAAACCCGACGACTGAGGTTAGTCCGTATGGGGCAGTATATAACGAATTATGTGTTTTTAAATAGAGACATTCTTACTGTTAAAGCCTATTAAAGTCCGCTGCTGAACATAGGATATGTGTCACAGTTGCCAGAACCAGCCAGCAGGTCGGTAGCCGCAGATTTTTATTTTTAGTCGTTACTAAGAGGACGCTGCTGCCCATCTGCTGCCTGTCTCCCTCTGTCGCCTCTGACGACACCCGCGGGATCATATGAGGTAGCGGATATTCTAACACCGCCATTACATTGTATAATGGCATTCTGTTTTTATTTTTTTTTTTCTTAATATTTCACGTCTAATAATACCGCACTTTAGCATTAAAAATGGTGTTAAATACGACTAGAGTTTTGATAAGATAAACTTAGAATTCATAAAATTTTATAAAAAATAGGCATTAGATTAGAGATTAAATATTATATTATACATAATATTACCTATATAATAATGTTTTCTTATCATATTATGGAAAGCAGTAACTACACCAAAGTCACTAATTATAAACCAGATTGATATTCAGATTACATATGATTAATTTATTAAGTTAAACTCCTCCAGAATTGCCGGTCTAGTAGATAGATATACATAGAAGTCCTTGGTTAAGCCCTATAAAAGTGCCACTGCTTTGCACAGGCTTTCTCACATTTTGAGAGGTTTTTAGTACAAGGAAGTGTTCGCCGCGCCGCTGGTGCTCCAATGAGCGTTTGCGGACTTTACGTCTTCGAAATATTATATTTTTATTTCTCGGACATGCAGGTTTTTCTTCCTCTATTGAGCACGTAATAACTCTTAATTAAAAAAAATATTAAGAATTTCATTGATAGCAGCGGGATTACGTGGTACCAATAAAATTGTTAATACTTTTTTTACGCCGTCGACGGGCAGATTCGATACCTGGGTTGATCGCATAATATGAAGTTAAGGTGAGGGGAAGTAGCTTACTCCTCACCCTAAGCTAAGGCTTAAAAGTAAGTAAAAGGCTAAGCAAACCTAAGGCTAAGAAGTAAAAACTAGTTTCGGTAAGCAAAAACTAGTTTTTACTTCTCAATTAAATGATATTGTATAAACAAAAAACTTCACTTCAGTCCCAAATTATTAGTTCTATTTTTGATGTTTTAAAATTTCTAAAACCTTGAAACAACACAGTTCTTTATCTTTCGTAACGAAATTACATCAACGGCAAACATTTAAACTAATTATTTATATTAAAGTGCGTAATACATTTCTTTTTCTATTTTCGTGATTCGATAGGACTTATCGCATGGGTATTACAGTAGGAGCTGGCAACGGTGGTGAGCCATGATCCGCAGGAGATAATATGATGACTGGGGGCTTGTGTGGTGACTTGACCCGACGCGCGGGAACCGTGGCCGCTCTACGTGATGGGGACATGGGACCTCTATGGTTGTGGAACGTGGGGGACAAGGGCAGCCTGCTCGGCGAACCCAGAGACCGGCGGTGGCAGGTAGGTGAGGTCGGAGTCAAGGAACGTCTCGGCGAAGTATAATACGCAAACGTCCTGCGGTTCGGTGATGTGGGAGACATTGGGAGTCTACTGGGTGAGGCTAAAAGGACAGGGGAGTTCGGGGAGAAGGCGGACACTCCCTTCGCAGGAGATGCTGGCGAGGTGGGGAACACGGTGTCCTGTGGTAGAGATCGACACAGCATCGCCATTGCTGTGGCACTGTCGCGGACACCTGCACAATGAAATAGCATATTATAAAGAGTTTGCGGAAATTTCCTTTACTAAGCGAAGGGGACCCTTTATTGCCAGAGGAACCCGTCCGGACGAGTACAAACCTCTTACCTAGTTTAATAGCTAAGCAGCAGGTCGTGCGTTCTTGTTTGCCTGTTTTAAAGGTACAGAGAGCCAGGCTCTCTAATAGTTACAGGCTGTAAACATTTTGTTCATTCCTAAGCGGTTTCGTCGGTGTTGGCAGTTAGGACTCGTTTTCTTCAAGTGCTATCAAAATGAGAGCATAACAAGAGCATTTGTTTACACACACACACACACACCACACACACACACACACACACACACACACACACACACACACACACACACACACACGCACGCACGCACGCACGCACGCACGCACTTACGCGCACACACACACATACAGACGCGCGCGCGCACGCGCGCGCACACACGCACTCACGCACCAGGTACACACAAACACATTAAAGTGGCAAGCGAACTTGCAGTCCACCTGATGGTAAGTGGCTACTGCAGTCCAGAGCTCCAAACACCTGCAGCCAGCATCAAACACAAAAGGCTGCAGATACGTTGTTTCCTTTGAGATCTAAGATACCTCACAGCGTGTAATAGAAAAATGACGAAATGCATTTAGACTGTTATTGTACTGGCTCTCTACTTTCAGCACGGAACACAGTAGTACACGCACTGCTATTTGCCGGAACTAATGGGTAAAAAGTTGAAACCTAATCAGACTGATTTCTAGGCAGATGAGAAATCCCATTTAATATGCTTCCACGTCACTCCTGGACTACCACGCCGGAGAATTTAGGTGACAGTAAGCTA
Source organism: Parnassius smintheus behrii (assembly GCA_036936625.1). NCBI lineage: Eukaryota > Metazoa > Arthropoda > Insecta > Lepidoptera > Papilionidae > Parnassius > Parnassius smintheus. The sequence continues at coordinate 1,006,092 of JAUPFT010000022.1, forward strand.
TAGTACCTGGCTGCACCGGATAGGCGGTCGGGGAGATCGGCGGCGGTGGCGGGCGCACGGAGTGGACCTCCTGGAACTCTTGGTGTGACAACTCTGCAGCAAACCAATATTAAATTTTATTTATTTAAAACTTTATGAAAATAAAAATGTACCATCGGTACTGGAGTAAGACACCTAACCCACTACAGAAAGGAATCGACAAAGCTCAGGATCTCTTTTTACTAAGGTTCTTCGTAATGATGTTTGGATTCTGATTTCATCACGTAGAGAAGACCCAAGCAATGTTCACAGCTTGTGGATTGTTCATTTTTTATTACGACCTATCAGAACTTCTCTGCTGATCATGGGTCTTACCTATACATTGCTTCATAGGGGAATATCTGCCAGAGTTAAAACGCTAAGCAGGTGTTTTGAATACATTTTTAACGGACTTTTTTATGTGCTACCTCAGAACTTTTTTCTAGGTGAAACGATCTTGATGATTCTTTTTTTACTTAATAGCTAATATTTGATCAAGATCTAACTTGTAGTTTATGAGTTATCCTTAATAATGCGTATTTAATTGACTGCAAGATGTTCTAATTTTATTTGTAATGGAATCGCACAAAATTTAAATTTTACCACTTGTTTTAGTAAAAATTTTAAAATCGTTTTCGTTAGAAACTCGATGAAATGAAAAAACTACACTAGAAAGAGACAAATATATACATCTATAGGATTTAGCCAGCGAGAGAATGAGATAGAATACAGTATACAGTGTTTCCTAATATCTCGCTGTCCTCATTGCACGGTGCCTCGTAGCCTCTCCACTTTTGTCTACTTTGTTTCACTTCTGCCACGTGTGAACTGCAGATGTTTTTTTTTATTATTTCGAGTTGTAATCGGGAAGATGCTGCTCCCCAACGTCTATTTTATTTCCCTCTGTCGTTTATTACGACACTTACGTTACAACATGATGGTTCGGAACAAGTTTTGTTTATAATGCTCACCCTTGATCCTTCGCAGACAGAAGAAGAGGAAGTAGCAGAAGACCAGCAGCACTAGAATCACCACAATGCCTATCGCCACATAGTAGGCCGTGTGGCTGGGCACCTTGGTATTGCCCACGCCACGAGTGCCTACCACACCCATTGGCTACCTGGTGATTGTGAAAAAAGTGACTTTGAATAAGTATTGTCATAATCTACATTGAATAAAAAAGTTTCTGTTTCTGTTTCTGTTTCTGAAGATGAGTGCTTTACGTATGTGGCCTAGCTGTCAGAGTATTTAGATACGTTTGAGGTCTTGGGTTCATATATCCAGGATAAGATACACAGCATTCACTTACCATTATGTTGACTTTGTGCTCGTTTGAAATAATATACTCAAACGGGGAAAAACCACGCTACCAGCAATTTTAAACATTACGATCTGCCTGCAGCAGTCCACTGCTGGACTTGTACCTACCGGCAGACCAGCAACTTTACATTTATACATCATCATCATCATTACAGCCTTTCACAAGTCCACTGCTGAACGTAGGCCTCCCCCAAGCAATGCCACAAAGCACGGTCCTGAGCCACCTGCATCCATCGACTTCCTGCATGTCTTACCAGGCCGTCACTCCATCTAGTGGGGGGTCGCCCTACACTACGCCTACCGGTACGAGGCTGCCACTCGAGAACCTTTCTTCCCCATCGGTTATCGGTTCTTCGAGCTATATGGCCGGCCCATTGTCACTTCAGCTTACTAATCCATTGGGCTATGTCGGTCGGTTTTACTGCGGATATCCTCATTTCTAAGTCTATCACGCAGAGAAACTCCGAGCATAGCCCTCTCCATAGCTCGCTGAGTGACCTTGAGCGTCCTCATACGGCCAGCAGTGAAGGACCACATCTCAGATCTGTAAGTCATCACTGGCAACACGCACTGGTTGTACACTTTAGTTTTCAGAGACTGAGGTATACCTGACGAGAAGATGTGTCGTAATTTCCCGAACGCTGCCTAGCTGAGTTGAATCCGTCGATTGACCTCTCGGTCGAAGTTGGACTTATACCTAGTCGGACTATTTGTCCCAGGTAAACGTCCTCGTCAACAACTTCGAGCATAGTGCTCCCAACAACTACCGGCATAGGTGTGACATGGACATTAAACATGATCTTTGTTTTGTCCATGTTCATCTTAAGACCTATCCGTTGGGAGACACTATTGAGGTCATTGAGCATAATGCTAAAGTCCTCCAGCGATTCTGCCATAAGGACTATATCGTCGGCTAATGGAAGGTGAGTGATGTACTCGCCATTGATGTTAATACCGTATCCTTTCCAGTCCAGTAGCTTGAAAACGTCTTCCAACGCAGCGGTGAAGAGTTTCGGGGATATAACGTCACCCTGTCTTACACCTCTCCGCAGTTGGATAGGTTTCGAACTCTGGTTCTGTACTCGGATAGACATCGTAGCCCTACTGTACAAACACTTCAGCACTTCGATATACCGACAGTCAACTTGGCACCGCTGAAGGGACTGTAGCACCGCCGAAATTTCGACGGGATCAAGGGCTTTCTCTTAGTCCACATACGTCAGGCAAAGTAGCAGATTGTACTCTTCGGTCTTCGGTACAATCTGCCGCAGGGTATGTATGTGGTCTATGGTACTGAAGCCTTTTCGGAAACCGGCTTTTTCGGGAGGCTGGAAGTCGTCGAGTCTGCGTGCGCGACGATTCGTAATGACTCTCGAAAACAGCACGTAGACGCGGCTCAGAAGGGAAATCGGTCTGTAGTTCTTCAAGAGAGCATTGTAGCCTTTCTTAAAGAATAAGACCACCGCACCTCTGCTCCACGCCTCCGGAGTAGTGCCACCATGGAGGACGGAATTGAAGAGCTTCTGAAGGACTTCAAGTACCGGTGTTCCACCCGCTTTCAGAAGCTCCGCTGTAACTCCATCCTGGGGCCCTGCCGTTTTTAAGGTGCTGGAGAGCCATTCTAATCTCGCTCAGACTGACGTCCGGGATATCATCGGAATAGTGTCGGGTAAGACTTGCTCTTGGATCGTTACTCACACTTGCATGTGGCTCCAACGATGATGTGTACAGCTGCCCATAGAACTTCTCAATCTCACCCAAAATCTCAGGTGTCCCGGAAACGATGCTGCCACACTCAGTCTTCAGCTTTGACAGTTGGCTCTTTCTGGCAGACAGATCTCTAGCAAAGACTTTCGAGCCCTGGTTCCGCTCGATCGCTTCTTTAATACTAGCAGTATTAAAGTTGCGTAAGTCTCGCCGCATGCATTTGGAGATCTGTCTGTTCAGTTGCCTGTATGCTGTCAAATCTGTTGACGGTTGCAGCCTTATCTCCCGTCTAACAGCCATGAGATTAAGAGTGTGATCGGAGAGTTTTTGTGTTCTTCTGCGGCGGGTCTTGCAGAACTTAGCTCCGACCGCATGGACGGTTTCCACGAGCTTGTCTTTCATATCGTCCACTGCATTGCAATCTTCTAGGCACTGAAAGTGGTTACGTAACTCGAGCTGAAAGGTTTCGGGATTCTGGATTAGAACACGAGGGGGACGGAGCGTTGACTTCATTAGACGCGACCTCTCCAACTTAACGTTTAGGTTCAGTGTGCCTCTAACCATTCGGTGATCGCTGCCGGTTTTCACCCTTGCGATCATTGAGACATCACTGAACAGTTGGCGTCTGGTCGTCATAATGAAGTCAATCTTATTTTTTGGCGAACCGTCGGGGCTTGACCAGGTCCACTTCCTGTGGGGCCGCTTCTGGAAGAAAGAGTTCATCATAAAGAGTCCCTCTTTCTCCATAAAGTCAGCCAGCTGCTAGCCCCTACGGTTCCGTTGCCCTACTCCAAATTTCCCTAACTTCAGCTCACCGCTTTCTCTTGTGCCTAGTTTTGCGTTGAAGTCTCCCATCAACACCGTGTAGTGGGTTTTGGAGGAATGCATGGCTCTAGAAATATCCCCATACATTTCCTCCATCTCCTCATCGAGATGTGCCGAGGTTGGTGCGTAGACCTGTATGACCTTCAGCGACTACTGTTTGGTGATTCTGAGTATCAGGTACGCAACCCTCGTCCTCCCAATCTTTACAACGTTGTACATGTACATGTATACAACATGCAACAAAAACCCTGTTGTTCTCGTGCCCGCGTTATCAGAATCATTATTCAAATATGACTGTACAAACGACATTATGAAAGCTCGAAACGACCCATGCATTGGTCGTGGAGTAAGAATGTTGTCAAAGACAACACTTCACCGATTGGTGTGGCATTGAGGGGTAGTAAAACCACATTCCATTTGCAAATAAAAAACATTTAATAGATTTTTTTTATTGGGGAATTTTCTGAAGTAAACATATTTCTGTACTAACTCTGATAACGCAGTTAACGGGAACCACATAACAAATCGGTTTGAATTTTTCTGTCAAAAAATTATTAGTAACAGCCCGCAGTTAGGAAGTCGGCGGTGTTTCACCCTCGCGCTAATAAAGTTAAGCCGTTGGTCCTGCGCCTGATCTCTCTCCGGTCGTGTCGGTTTACCGTCCCATCGGATCATGAGAGTGAGGGAACAGAGAGTGCACCTGTGCTTGCGCATACACTTGGGCACTGTAATCCTGTTCTGCGCATATTAAATCATCATCATCAATTTATGAAAGCTCTTGTATATGAGCCGTGGTAGCTCAGATGGTTGGCGCTCGCTGTAAATTTCACAGTACGCGAGCAAACCGGGTTCGATCCCCGCCGGCACCAATAAAATTGTTAATTGCAATTTTAAGTGCTAATTTACCACGTGCTCGGCGGTGAAGGAAAACATCGTGAGGAAACCCACATGTCAGAGAAATAAGAAAAAAAATATTTCAAAGACATGTGAAGTTCGCCAACACGCATTGGGGCAGCGCGGCGGACAATTCCTTGCCCTAAAACCCTCTCAGATATGAGTTGAGGCCTGTGCCCAGCAGTGGGACGTATATAGGCTGTAACTTTACTTTACCTTACTTTACACCAATTTATGGGCAAAATTAAGGTCAATACAAAATTCTGTCGCTGAAGTGGTACTTTTTATTCCTTCTTCTGTGGTGCCCATTGGAAGCAGATCTCAGCCGTGGTTTTATCGCTTTTGTAAATTAGCATCACGCTATAAGATGAGTCATCAGAGTGCTACCGTGCCTGGGCTGAGCGCCCTTAAAAAGAAGTATAATTCCGTCTCCAAATCCTTCAAGAGTGATTAGTCATTACCAAGGCAACGTCAGAGCACACGTGCAGAATTGGCAAGAAACTAGTTCCCCGAGAAATTGTGCAATTGGATCACCAGCTTTTTTGCAGATCGTAGCATTAAGGTCGTAGTAGATGGTGCATGTTCCGATTACAATCCCATTAATGCTGATGCTCCACAAGGCTGCGTGCTATCACCAACGCTGTGTGTTTCTTCTGCATGCCAGTTCACGTGGTATCCTGAGGAGCACCAGCTGATTAGTGACCGCCAGTCCAGTTTCGGTCGTGGTCGCTCAGTTGGTGATCCTCTTATATTTACCTCTCACAGCGATGAGCGCAGGCAGTCGAGTCCAAGGGGGAGGCCTTGGTGTTTTTTTATAGGATAAGGTGACAAACGAGCACACCATCCACCCGATGGTAAGTGGTTGCTGTGGCCCATAGACATCTACATCTATCCTTGATTAAGAATCAAAATGCAGATGCGTTGTCACCTGTGAGGACTAAGATGGAATACCTCTATTCCAGTAAAAAAGGATCTCCGGATCTCTACAGGCACCATACGAAACACAGCAGTATTAAGCTACTTTACGCTGGTATTCTGTGAGAGCGTGGTCTTACTCCGGTCAAGCCGATCCATTCATGCCACAAGCATACTATAGCTGCAGTATGGCACTACCACGTATAAAATATATCATTAGTCTTTCACGACTTCGTTAGGCAAATTACATTGTTAGCACATTATATTTCGCATATGGTAGAGCCATGCTGTAGCTATATTACGGCTCTATATAGTACGAATGGGTCGGCTCGACCGGGTCTGTTCAACTTAATGCTGCTGTGTTTCGTATGGTGAGTGTAGAGAACCGGAGACCCTTTTTACTGGAAACGAGGCATTCCATCTTAGTCCTCACGGGTGACAACGCAACTGCATTTTACTTCTTAATTGAGGATAGATGTAGATATATGAGATATCTATAGGCCACAGCATCCACTTACTATCAGGTGGACTGTGTACTCGTTTGTCACCCGTATTGAATTTTTTTTAAATTGTTATGAGTCCCAAAAACATGGGACATATAAGTCCCAGACCAATATGAGACACAGACATGATTTTAAAAGTATAGGGAGCCACAAAAAAGAGTTTAAACAGTTTAACCGTACTTACCGAATATTCCAGAATAGTTATTGCAACTAACGCTCCATAAGCCGGTCGGCCAACCTTCTCTTCTTCATTTTTATCAAGTTTGTTCCACTTCAAATTCACTTTTAACACCAAACCGTTTATCGTATTTAATACTTGTATCATTAATTATTAGGACTGATAATCCTAGTTTGAAACCAAATCTTCAAGCATCAATAGAAAATTCTCTAAATGAGTATTGCCAATTGTGCACGCTTGCATTTTATATGAAGCTGATAGATATTACTATATTTATAATACATTTTAATATTATTTAACCAAGTTTTTAACTACATTCCGCAACTGAGATTCATGCAATGACAATACCGATTATGGAGGCTGACCGCCGAATCCTGACACAAGTGTAGCACTGATCTTTCATTAGAGAGAGACACGCAGTTTTCCCTATGAAATATTAAGAGTTTTCCATAGTGTCCGCGGATGGAAAACGCGCAATCCTGCGAGAGAGAAGAGGCTAGACGCGTCAACAAGTGTAGCCGACAGTCGGGCGCCAGCGCCGGTGCCAGGGTTGACCGTGTTCCCAATGAAATATTAATAACATCGTTTGTTAATATTATAAACATGTTTGTATGTAACAAGCAACCTGGTGGTCCTTTTAGGGACGTATAGATGTACATATAGGCAAAGCTTTTATGAGCTTGAATTTTTTTTGGTCGACGGTAAAGAGATTTTAGTGTTCACAATCGACATGAGTAACAATTTGTTTTCATTTTCATTGTAAGAGTATACTACCTAAATACAAAAGTGACAACCCTACGTTGGCGCCGTGCCGGCGGCGATGCCAAATCGTTGACCCTCCACGCACTTCGCGCAAGTCACAGCCCTAGACTTCTTATGCAAAGGCAACTTCGGCGACAAGGCGACAACATTATCTTATTCTTTAATTTAATATAGTTTATGCAAAACATAAATTATCGTTTTCCTAACTTAGCTGTGTTGTGATAAAAAAAAATTATATCAAATAAGAGTGTTTTCGAAGCTATCACGTGATCATTTATTTGACAAATACATAACATTAAGACTACTTGGTATAGATTATTAAATAAGTACGGTCTTCCAAAATGCCTTTCGAGTGGAATAATGAAAATACAATAAAGTTTTTAGAACTGTTGGAATCGGAAAAAATTATAATAATAATAATAAAACATTGATTTAAACTACTTTTACGGATTTTATCGCGTATATTTAAAATAAACGCGATAAAATCCGTAAAAGTAGTTTTAATCAATGTGTAGTGTTCGCGTAAATATAAGAAATCATTAAATAATAAAACATTTATTCTTTACCACCAATAAAATTACAGTAAGCAGTACACACAGAAATAACCATAATTACATATTGTAGTAATGAATGGGCTCTAGCTCAGCATAAATGTTGCAGTTGCTCACAACGCTGTTATTCTGCCAGCGCCCTACAAATGAAGAGTACAGTACGCGCGCATCCCTGCTTTATTACATTTAATCACAACTGTTCATATTAGAGTACATCTTGCGGTTTCCCAATATTAGTGAATATTAAATATTAGATATTAGATATTAGCCAGTTCAAATTAGTAATTAAGGAATATTTTAATATAAAAATAGAAATATATCCATAAAATTTATATTTTTAATAATTATTACAACAATACAACTAACAGTAACAACAAAGTATTAAATAATATTTATTTTACTGATCCTAACTTATTTGAGCTTATATTATTAAACGTATATAATATATATAATATATATTTATAAAACGGCCCTGTGATTTAGTGAAATTCAACGATAAAAACCATAATTCATCATCATCAACGAAAACGAATTTTGTTTTTGAGATAACAATACCTATGTACATAATTAATTACAGATTCGTCAAATTTATTATATTAATATGAAATTTAGTTTAAGGAATTAATGAACATCGACATTTTATTTCTAAAAACAATTAGTAACTCATATTAATTATTTATTTATTAAAATGTAAAATAATGTATTAAGTTAAATGGTAATATTTGCATAATAGCCTGAGATTTGTAATTATAATTTTACTGTAGTTAAAATTATGAATTAATTTATACTGTAGTGTAATTATTAAAATAATAATAGCTTAACTAATATTTCAACTCTTTAACTCATATAATATTTAATAATATTATTTATGTAACAATAATGTAATAATTCAATTAATAATTTATGAACAATTTATTGTATATTAATTCAAATAGAGTGGATCTGTATAAGTATTTAATTGTACATAATCTTTGAATTCAAAAAGAATGTTTGTACCTGTTGTAACTTTTAAGTAATGAAATAATTGTAATTGTAACTTTTAAGCAATGAAATAATTTTAAAATATAACATTGGGTTTGTGTAATTAGCTGTATTTCATATCATTTTTGCACGCCAATTATGGCAAAACATGTCGGTTCCAAATCATTGATCATCTTATATACCATGTATCTACCTATCATCTTTTAAATTTGATATCTTTTTGAATTATTAACATAATTTCGTATTACAAGATGACAGCGCGGACGCTGCAATTGTTTCTACGTCTGCCATAGTCGAAAGTCGTAAGTGATGTGAGTGGTAGGGCAGAATGTAAATATACACTTCCCGCGATCCTGCTACGGCAGTATTTAGCGAAGTGTTGCCGGCAGCACGAGGAGCAGTGGCAGGGGCTGAATGTAAATGAGGCTTAAGAAGAAAACAGCAGGATGACAAAAGAGCACAACAGAATCCATAGATAATTTCGCTGCAACCGATTAACATGCTCTAACATTGCATCTGACTATTGTCTGACATCTCTTCACGAGAACAGAAATGTATTACTATATCCTAACGCCGACTGCGAGACCAAAAAGGGGGAGTAGGCAGTTTCTCTTACACAAACACACAGGGCACACTGTCTTATATATAATATAATATACTAATCTAGGGGTCACACTGAACATTCTGCACTCCTGCTAGGTTTTCCAGGTCGGAAGATCAACATATCTGGTTTGATTTTTTAGAAGTTTTGAAAATGTCGGGATTTTGGAGTTGTTGTCGGAAGAAATATATATTAAAAACATTTTTTTTTTAATTAAGAGGCCACGAAAATACTTTAAACAGAACTAATTTAAGTACACTTAGGTTGCCACATGTATCTGGCATTGGACTTTACTAAAGTCCACCAATTTGGATCCTTTAGTAGTATTCAGAAAAGATTAAAATTTCAAATAATTTACTTCAAAGTGCAGTCTAATAACTAACTCAGCTTTTATTAAATCAAAGGCTATACATACCTTAGCTTTTCGAGAAGCTGTTTGTCTGGAGATCATTTGAAATGTCGGGAAAATCCAGACGAATCCCGACCATCTGGCAACCCTAACTCCTGCCCGCTAATTTAGAAATATATATATTTGTTTTGAATACATATATTTAAATTTCGAACGCTATAACTTCAATTTTTGAAACTCATTAAAATACTTTTTACACGAAGTCTCGTGTCATTAAATCAAAATTTTTTTTATGATTTTAAAATTCCACGCTCTCCGCTTACACTGCTCATCATCAAAAACCTTTTGGGATGGAGGCACCTCATTTGAGCACCATATGGGAGTCCCCACATTAATCGACGTGGAATCGGCTTTAGCCGGCAAGAAAAACTTTATGTCTACGAAATACGGGTGTTGCTAATATAATATATATAAGTATTATTTATAATTGTAGACTGCCGAACGCAAAACACTCGTCTTGACGGCCTTTCTGGGGAATCACTCACTCACTAAGGTACTCAATAAGGCGTTGGTACGCAGAATTTGGTGGTGGCCGTGTTTCTCTACTGATGGAATTCATGGAGGTCGACCCTCAATTGCGATTACGGAGGAAAATGAAGCTACTGTCTGGCGACAAATTGAAGAAAACCGGCTCATCACCTATGAGGCAATTCGAGGACGTTGGTATGAGCCATACACAAAAAAACTTCACATCAGTATTTAAGAGTTGGAAAGCTGGATTCCTTATAATAAAGATAAAGATAAAGATATTTTATTTTGCAAATGTGGGTACAGTACATGGAAATATAGGTAGTGAGTTCAGCCATATTTTACCAGTAGGCAAAAAATATGGGGTGCGAATTCAGAAGTCCTCCACGTGTGCCTGGTAGTTGCGGGTCCCTCTCGATACGTCTGGAGGGAAGAGCAGCAACTGGGCCGGTGCACCCTGGGCGCGGCGGTAATCTTCCTCGAGAAATGAGAAGAAATTCTTATTCCTTGGGGAATGTTGCTGCCGCGGCTAATTATTCTGACATGGGGGGGGTCCGGGGACCAACAGTGCGTTTCTCTGCGTGACCCTCTGATCAGCAGAGGGCATAGCAGAGGAGCGAGGGCGGGCTCGGTGTGCACTTACCCTGCCTCCGGGCAGACAGTGAAGGATTCATCCTTTGCTGTCACCGCCGGTCTCGTAATCCCAGTATCGAAGTGTCGTGGATCATGTCTCGCGGCTTTGATAGCCGAGCCGAGGGTCTTGGCTTAATCGCCCGGACCGCGAGGGAGAAAACCTCTATAAAAAGTTACCCCGAATCCCAAGCGGCGACGCACCGCGAGGGGATGGATGGCTGACGGGGTTCTATGTACAAATCAGCCGCAAGTGCGGTCCTCGCCAGGGTACCTGCAGACCCCCTGGCGAGTAATAAATCCTCTAAATCTGCTTACCTTGGTACAGGGGTCTCTGCCAAGGTGGACCTTTAATTCCCCCATTCTCGTGGGTATAAAATGGAAAACAAACAAAAACAAAAAAACCAAAACCGCCGGCAACGGCAACGTAGAGGAGAGGAGAAACGATGCGGGGACAGAGTCCGACGCCGCATCGAGCAGCGTGGGAGGCTCAGAGAGCTCCCGACGCGTGGGGCCTGGGACCGCGGAGACCAGTAAGTTCTTCCGCAAGCGGTCCAGGCGGGATGGCGACCAGGGGCCGTCATCCGGTGAAGAGGAGGTTTCGGCCCGGAAAATCCCCACCAACAGGCGGGGCGGGCTGAGAGGCAAGGGGAGGGGGCTCTCTGACAATCAGATGGCCGAACGAGCGGCAAAGCTTGCCGAGGAGGGGCGCCACCCGGCCGATACGGCTCGGGTATCAGGCGAAGAGACGAGTGCGACTGGCGGCTCCGAGGTGGAGCGTAAGGCCAGATTCGTAAAGGAGGTGGAGGCCGCGATCAAGGTTGTGGCCTACAAGCAAAAGCCCTCCTCAAAGTTCAAGGCCATTCCCGGGGCCTCCGCCTCCATCATGGCGGCTGCGGAGGCCAACTTTGTTATGGCCGGGCCTAATGCGGACGAGGTGGCAACGCTGCGGGCGGACGTGGCCCGCCTGACATCTGCCATGTAGACTCTCCAGAAGGAGAACGAGCAGCTCCGCGCAGACCTGTCCAGTCTACGTGAGCCTGCCTCTCGCGCGGCGCCCCAGACGCAGCGCCCAAGCCAGCCCGTGCCGGTGGAGAACCAGGTTCTGAACCTGGTCCGGCAGGAGCTGGCTGCCTTCCAGCACCGGTTCTCCGTGCTGGAGGGCATCGTCTTGCGCCCCCCCCCCTAGGGGCAAACAAGACGGCGGCGAGGCCGGCAACGTACGCGGCGGCCACGGCTATCGCATCCACGCCGGGGCCGTCCAGCCAGCCCTCGGGTGGGGCTGCAGTTGCCCCTCCCCCCCCCCTGAAAAGCCGGCTCCGGCAAAACCGGTACCGGCTGAACCGGCTCCGGCTAAGCCGGCGACGGGAAAGAGAGGCAAGACGAAGGCGAAAAAGGGCAAGGCGGCAGCACAGGTGGTGGCTGCATCAGCCCCAGTGTCTGCGGCGAATGTGCCAGCGCCAGGGGCAAGCCAGCTGCCGCCACCGTCACCGCCCCCCCAGCTCCCTACACCTCCCGCGGCTAAAGCCGGTTGGCAGGTGGTCGGGGACAAAAAGAAGGGGAAGAAGGCAGCCAAAAAGGCCAAAGAGCAGGAGCGGCAGCGCCAGTTCAGGTGGCGCAAGATCGCGGCTGGGCTCTGCGCCCCGAAGACCGCAGCTGTAGTGATTACACTACAGCCGGACGCGGAAAAGAAGGGCGTTACCTACCGCGATCTGCTCGCGAAGGCGAAGGAGGCGGTGGATCTCGGGGAGCTCGGGATCACCGGGGGCCTCCGGCTCAAAGTCACCCAGACGGGGGCCCGTATGCTGGGGGTCCCCGGGGAATCCAGTGACGCGACCGCGGACGCTCTGGCTGCGAAGCTCAGAGCGTCTTTGGACGCGGACGAGTCCCGAGTGTCCAGGCCCGTCAGATGCGCAGACCTGCGCATCAGGGGTCTGGACGACTCGGTATCGGAGGAGGAGTTGGTGGCCGCCGTCGCCAGGTCCGGGGGGTGCACTACTGACCAGGTCAGGTCAGGCGCCATACGCCCGGACCAACAGGGTATGCATGCCGCCACGGTGCGCTGCCCTGTTACGGCGGCCAAAACCATAGTGGAGGGCCGAAGGCTTCTGGTGGGCTGGGTCTCAGCGCAGGTTAAGCTGCTGGAGCCCAGACCTCTGAGGTGCTATCGCTGTCTCGTGGCACCACGTATCAGTGAGATGCGCCTCGGAGGTTGACCGCAGTGGCCTTTGCTTCCGCTGCTGTCAGCCCGGACACATATCGGCGACCTGCTGCGCCACGCCGCACTGTGATGCTTGTGCGGCGACCGACAAGTCAGCCGATCACCGGGCCGGAAGCAAGGCCTGCGTGCCACCCGCCAAGGCCAAGGCCGCGGGTAGGGTAGGGGCCAAAGCCGCCACCGCCTGTGTGGCCTCCGCCGCAGCCGCAACTGCCACTGCCACCGCTGTCACTGTCGCCGCCGTCGCCGCCGCGACACCGACGCCCGCAGAAGGGCCCCCCGTGGAGGAAGCTGAAATGGAATGCCTATAACGGCCCCATTAAGCTTCCTCCAGGCGAATATCAACCACTGCGCCTGCGCTCAGGATCTGTTGCTCCAGAGCATGGCGCAGTGGTCGATTAACATCGCTGTGGTCGCTGAGCCGTATTTTGTCTGGCCTAGGGAGGACTGGGTGGCGGAACTTAACGGCTCAGTGGCCATCATCTCTTCGGCCGCCGCCGGTACCTCGACCCTTGAAGGTGTCAGGAGGGGTCAGGGGTGCGTAGCAGCACGGTTCGGGGAGTTCGTCGTTGTGGGGGTGTACTTCTCCCCGAACCGATCTCTCGCCGAGCTCCACAACTCTCTTGCAGAGCTGAGAGCAGTCGTCGTCGGAAGTTATCCCCTCCCCGTACTTGTCCTCGGGGACTTCAATGCCAAGAACTTGGCTTGGGGTTCTCGTCGTACAGATGTGCGGGGTAGGATGATGGAAGACTGGGCTCTGGGTCCTAAATCGGGGTTCTGTCCCCACGTGTCTGCGGATGCGGGGCAAGTCGGTGGTGGACATCTCGTTGGCTAGCCCCGCTCTGTCGCCGCGTGCCATTGACTGGCGTGTCATGGAGGGGGTGGAGACCTACTCCGACCACCGGTACATCCGGTTTGATGTCTCCACCCAGCCCTCGAGTGCGCCAGTCCAACAGGCCCCGAGTGGTCCGCGTTGGGCGCTGAAGCAGCTGGACCGGGAGCTCCTCCTGGAAGCCTCGATCTTGCAGGCCTGGGTGTCATCACCGGACAGGCCTGCCGACGTCAATGATGAGGCAGGGTGGTTCCAGGAGGCCATGTCCGAGATATGTGACGTGGCATTGCCCCGCGTCCGGCCAGGAAGCGCCCGGCGTCAAGTGTATTGGTGGTCGCGTGAGCTGACGTCTCTGCGCGAGGCGTGTGTCGCCGCGCGGCACCTGTACGCCAGGCATCGCAGGCTCCGCATTCGTCCACCAAATGCGGCAGCCATTGAGGCGGAGCTGTACGAGGGATACAGAGCGGCGAAGACCGCCCTCCGGGAGGCTGTCCTGCGGGCCCGGGATCGGGCCCGTGAGGAGATGCTGGAGACTCTCAACAGAGATCCGTGGGGGCGCCCCTACAAGATGGTGCGGGATAAACTCCGCACCTGGGCCCCCCCGCTGACGCAGTCTCCGGCCCCAGCTCGTGGAGGACGTGGTGAGCGCTCTGTTCCCTGCGCGAGGGCAACATCCGCCCCCGCCGATGGCTCCGCCAACTGCGGTGCCGGAAGCGGACCACCAGGACGACGACGACGACATCCCGGAAGGGACCGGGGTAGACCTGAGAGTGGCGGTACGTAGGCTCAAGGCCAGGAATACCGCCCCAGGACCCGATGGCTTGCCTGGTAGACCTCGCGCGCCTGCACGAATGGCGCGCGGAGGCACAATGCCGTGGGGAAACCCCGCTGCCGCGGCAAGTTGTCTCGCAGCGGACAGACTTCCGGCACGATCTCATGGCGACATGGAGACAGCGACTTTCGCAACCCCGTGCTGGGCACGCCACTATAGCGGCGATAAGACCCCTCTTTGAGGAGTGGCTTGAGAGACGCCACGGCATCCTCACCTTCCGCCTGACGCAGGTCCTCACCGGACACGGTGTGTTCGGGAGGTTCCTGCACCGAATCGGGCGGGAGGAAACGCCCGGGTGCTCCGACTGCGAGGATGGACCTGAGGACACGGTGGAACACACCGTGGAGGTGTGCCCTGCTTGGGCGGAGCACCGCCGTGTCCTCGTAGCGGCGATAGGCGGCGGCGACCTCTCGCGTCCGGCCCTGGTCGAAGCCATGGTCCGGAGCGAGACGGAATGGGATGCCGTCACCACCTTCTGCGAAGCAGTGATGCTAGCGAAGGAGGTGGCGGAGCGGGAGAAGGAGAGAGCAGCAGCTTTCCTCCCCGGCCGCCGCGGGAGACGCCCCGGGCGTCGGGGGCTACGTCGTGGCCCCCGGCCACCGTAGGCGCGGGCCTGTGGACGGCGAGCAATGGGTAGCTCGCCGTCCGTCCGTCTAACGACGACAGGCCGTGTCGACGGCGCGTTTTGTTCCACGCGCGCTTCAAAGAGCTGTCAGCAGCGTGGCCGACGCCTGCCGGGGCTGCGGGCTGTTCGAAAGAGATACCGCGGCTCCGGAACGTAAGGGCACTGAAGGAACACGGATGGTTTTTAGTCAGTAAAAGTCTGACACTCCCTTACGCTCCACCCAGAGCGAAGGGCGTCATTAGATGATTTTCCATCCGCAAAAAAAAAGGCATGCAAAATATACAGAAATATAAACTAATCACCTAAACAGCTATAACAAAATAAAATAATAACACAAAAACAAACATAATTCAAATTTTTAACATTATACAGTCTTAATCTCAAAATGAAAAATTTTTTTCAGTCAAGAATTCTGTTACGCTATAGTATGCTTTGACTGTCAAGAAGCTACGAAGCCTTTTTTTAAATATCGATAGCGGCAATTCTTTCCAACTTTTTGGTATTTTATCATATATGACTGGAGCCATGCAGTATATACTTTTGCGCATTAGTGCTGTCTTAGCGGATTGATGACGTAAAAGGGTATTGTCGCGTCTATTACGTGGAACTACTTGGTCAAGGCGTTTAAAACGTTTCGGATGCAATTTAACAAACACTGCTACTTCTTGTATGTATAAGCAAGGTAATGTCAGTATTTTATACTGTTTAAAATATGGCATGCAACTATCGGTAGTTTTGAGCTTAAACATCGCCCTTATGCATCTTTTTTGAGCCTTAAACGCTGATTCTTTTTCGGTTGAGTTACCCCAAAATATTATTCTTTTTCGGTTGACTTACCCCAAAATATTATTATTGAACCGATCCCAGAACAAAAAACGGGCTCGAGTTGATTGACTGATGTAAAATATTATTAAAGTATGATCACGCACGTTCTAATGCTGTGTATAACATTGTGTCAGGAGATGTAACGTGGATATATTGTTAGGTACATTCCGTAAAGTAAGGAACAGTGTTCTGTTTGCAGCCGACGGAAAACCGACAAAATTGAGGCTGCTAGAAACGATTTCGTTTTATTCTTACAGATGTGCTCTTTTTGCACGATGCCATTTGATGAACAAAAGTCAGTTAATTACCTGTCTACTAACATGTTTTCCCTGTGGTGTCTACAAGACAAGAGAAAATAGGGTTTCGTTACGCTTAATCAGTGCGTTTCAGCATCTTCGGCTACATCAAGTGGTAATTACTTACCATTAGATTATTACACTCACCACTGACTGCCTCGCTGATCATGAGGTCCCGGGTTCGAATTCCTGATCGAGCCAACGAAAATAAGCTGGTGTTTTTCTGTCAATAAATTCCCAGCAGCAGCCCGAAGACAGGAAGTTGGCGGTGTTTCACCCCCATGCCTCGGAAAGTATGTAAAGCCGTTGGTCCTGCGCCTGATCTCTCTACACATACACTCGTGCACTATAATCCTGCGCAGTACTGCGCAGATGGCTAGGTAGTCTCCGTTGAGGCCGCCTTGACCAAAATTTGGTCTGAAGGACCTTTACTACACTAGTTAATAAAACAAATTAAACTTTTTACAACGAGGTGTTTATTAATATAACATGTTCATGGTAATTACTCGTAACATTTGTACCTTACTTAATGCAGCATACATCTGTCCTGTTATTTTTTTATCAATAAATTACCTTTTTTAATTTTCATATATAGCAAACACTAAAAAATTAGACCTAAATTAACACAGACCATAATTCAGTTTCAAAATGTTTAATAATAAAAAATGTACAATTGAGCTGAGGGTTAACGTTACAGGAAGTGTGGTAACCCATGAAGTTATACTATTCTTGTTGTATATCAATCAGCGTTTTTCGTTTCTTTCTCTTTATCTATCTCTCTCTTAGCGTGAAATATCCACAAAAAATAATAAAATCATACATTCTTATCTTACGTAATTAAATCCTTATAGGCATTTACTTGTAGCACTTATTTTGAATACAAATAAAAATGCACTGGCATTTTTTAAATATAATAATTTCACTTTACATAATTAAATCACAAGATGTGGTTTGCACACTGCGACATGTTTTAGATTACCAACTATAAAATTCTCCCCAAATTCAGGGTAAAATGTCCGACAAAATTTAAAAATAAACTAACTTCTATATGTACTTCTTAAGATATGTATTTTATAGTTAAAAAAATAACAACTTAAACTGACGTCTATTCTTATGATTGCTAGCACCGTTATTATATAACTGCATTGTGTGATCTGTAAATAAATTATATTCAAGGATACTTAGTTTGTAAAATATTTTGTTTTGTTTATATAATATTAGGTATCTTCGATATCTATAATAAATTATTATTAGGGATGTTTTGAAATATTCTCGTCTGGTTGGATTACATTTATATAGCAAGATAAAATAAAATATAGCTTTATAATAAACAGATTAATTTCATATATTTCGTATCAATCGTGAAAACAGGAACCACAAAAAAATGGACGGAAATAGTTTAAGTTAAGCTTTTTATACATTCATAGTGTAAAATACAAATAACACGCAATAATATTCTTTGTCTTAAGAATGTGTAATGAAGGTGAGTGTCAATATAGTTCATAGTTGGTAAATCAAACATGTCGTACAACAGATGGTTGAAAAAAAATCAGTCTTTTTAATAAATCATTGAATACAAGGGTAGCAACGAATACGTATATTGTTACGAAAGTCAATTTTTTTCTTTCTTTAAAGAACGTCACCCCCACACTAGGATTTTATCCTGTATCGTGGAGAAGTTTACATACTTTATAATATTTCTATTTGTTATACAAGTTTCACAAAACTAGATAGTATATACATAAATTGCTTTAAAAATAACTTGGAGTATTTAGTAGGCAGACGTAAAAAATCCTTAAATCGCGCAATAAAAATATGGAGGGACAGTTATCGGGATAAAAACTATCCTACCTCTCAAGTAAGCAACACACGTTTACGTAATTTCATTAAAATCAGTTGAGCAGTTCCGGAGATCGGGAGAATGAACATGTTGAATGAATAATGAAAACACAAATGCAGAATGCGGTAGAGTCACGCTGCAGCTATATTGTGGTTGCAGCACGAATGGGTCGGCTCGACCGGGGAAGGAAGACGCTCTCTTAAAATAGCAGCTTAATGATGTTGCGTTCCGTACGGTGGGTGTAGAGAACAGCAGACACTTTTACTGGAAACGAATTCTATCCTAATCCTAAGGGGTGACATCTGCATTTTGATTCCTAATCGAAGATAAATGATCGCTCATGTCTATGAGCCACAGCATCCACTAACCTTACCATCAGGTGGACTATGTGTGTTCGTTTGTCACCCTATTCTATAAAAAAACACGGAAGGTTTATATAGTAACATTTAAGTTTTCAGAATTATTGGTTTTCATAACAACCCTTGCAAATTTAAATGTATATTATGAAGAAGCGTACGCACAGGCTGTAAAAATTTATATTGAAATAATCTCTACAACAATTTATATTAACCATGTTGAATAACAAAACACTCTATATATGGGTATATAATTACAGGAACGTCACAACTTTAGTACCTCCCTCATTCCGATAGTTTCAATCCGAAGTTCGTACCTCCTTCTAAGGGGCCCTTGAATCAAATCAAGCCCCTCCCCTCCCCTAGCTCGAGGAGCCCGACTCCAAAAGCTGGGGCCAGAGTGCCTCAAGAACGGAGTCGGCAACGTCAGAATTGTTACAACCCGATAGCTCGTAGGTCCTCGCTTACGAGTCTATTTCGATGAACTTGTAAAGGCGACAGGGCCAACCGCATACAATTTTAGAAGAAAAAAACTAAAGTATATTTGGCGCGATTCTTGTTATAGAATTTTTCTGCTGAAATCTCTTACTTGGGATTTATGTAACATAAAACACTATCTTCACTACCCATTTTTTTTTCATCATAATAACATTTAAGTTCTATTTTCTTTATATACTATTTTTCATTATAATCTATGTATACTGGATGACCTTTTTTACCGTCTGGAAAAAATAGGGTGTAACATGTGAATGGAGTAGAAGCCTATGACACTGATATTTTACAAAAAATAAAAACAAAAATTTTGAATTTAATTAATTTAAATATATCGTAATTCAAATCTATCGTAATTCAAATCATATCCACCCTACTTTACGGCAATTTAACAATAAATTTAGTAGGCATCTTTGACCTTGTCAATTCGCATGGTCACAGTCTAGGGTGGATACGATTTGAATTCGAAGCCATAGGCTTATACTCCGTTCAAATGTTAAAGCCCATTTTTTCCAGACGGTAAAAAAGGTCATCCAGTGTATCTAATGGATTACATTAAACATTGAATTATTATTTTAATACGTATTGTTAGGATAAAATTTATATTTAAATGCTTACAATTTAAACATTTTGTAGCACTGTATTGATCTTATATTTATTGAGTCATTCAAATGTGTATTTACATGAATTTTGAATAAGTAATATTAAAAGACTTCTGTGTATACTACAAAACGCGCTCTGCAGTCTTAACAGATTGCGCACTAAGTTGCGGTTAATTCTCCGTAACTCCATTAGGCGACTGCGAGTGTACAAGAAGACATTCTTTTTTTTTTCGACCATCTAACATTGATTTTGTTAAATGCGACTAAGAAAACGTATTATGTGCGCACTTTAATTTAGATAAGTAACTTTATTTCGTTTTTGGTTTAAAGCAGTAACTGCTGTAAATGAACATACAACAGCGTGGCATATTTGCCGTCCGCGCGAGCCGCAGCTGCGACACGGTGTTTGTTCTGAATTGGTGCTCTAGTAGCATACACAGAAGTATCTGAGCAATACTAACATTTATAAACATCCTATAATTTTGACAATTTGTTTTCAAATAACAAAAGTTACAAATTATAAATAGACCATAGATTAAATTTGACATTTTAAAGATTGAGACGTAATAAATACATACAAAATTTTAAATCTTCTTGTTTGTTAGACAAACCAATTAAATAATATTAATCAATTATAATAATAAATACAAGGAACAAAATAAATTCGGAAAGTTTTATCTCACATAACAGCCATTTTCATATAATTAGAAATCTATTCACATTTATCATTTACATATAATGTAGAGAAGGTCGACGAGACAAAATTAAGAATGTAAACACTATATTAAATAGAGCAATTATCTTTATCTCAATAACAACGGAAGGGAACATCACTGCGCTGGGTAATGAGGGTGTCTACAACTTTTTCTGCCACCCGGGCGGCGTTACTTTCAAACGAGGTGAAATAATTGACAAATTACATGGCTACGGGGTTAATTTCTTAAGAAAATGTGTTAATGTTTCTTTCTGTAATGTTAGTTATATTTCATATTAATTAGACTATAAATGAATAAGACAGACTAAGAATATTCCTGTACGGGCTGCAGCACGTACATTTTGTGGCGTCGGCGGTTTACGCCATAACGCTACAATAATGCATTTTGAGCGCTAATTGAGCCTAGCAATACCGGTCGCGCGTGCTCGCGGTATCATTTCCCATCTATCATTAAATTAGATTTAGTTGATTCTATAAATAAACTATCAATTATCAACTTCCCAGTATTGACTATCATTTACTATCAACTACTATCAACCGACCACGTGGGGGTCCCGACGCAACCCATACAATTCCTACAAGTAGAAAATCCTACGAGTTTGTTGCTCATATTTACAATATTTTCATATTGTAACAAATGAAAAAATCACTGAGACATTGTTTTGTGTATTCATTCTCTTCTCAAATAAATTACATTACTCTTATTAGCCATCTTTAATTAGTATCGACGTCATATAGTATAATTACTACGAAGAATAGTACAAATACATTAACTTTTTGTAGCACTATTATTCAAAATTGAAATTGTTTACTGTCTACCTCATTTAAATATGGATTTGTAGAAGTTCTTTACTCACATATGTAAGTAATTTTATAGTGAGGCGGGAATTTCTATGCTTTTTGCTTTATCTTATGATGTTATTTGTTACTTCATGATAAATAAATAAAAATAAATTACATAGTATTGAAAAGCAGTTGGCGGAGGTGCGCTTAAATTTGGGCTACTGTTTTGGGACTTCTTTTTCCACCCCCCACCCCCAAAGTTTATTTACATTCTTTATCTAGTCTCCGACCTGACTTTATTATTAAGAGTAGCAACTAACAGTTAGACTTTACTAATTCATATATATTTATCTAGATTACTGTAAACGTTTTGATAGACCTAACTACACTTGAGTCAACGTATAGCGTATACGTCAATATATAACGTTCCGTACTTGAATTGCACAGAAACAATACATGGAGCAGTTATATATTTTAGGTAAGAATGGAAGATTAATTTCAGGTAAGATGTAGAGTACAAATACTTCAATGTATACTACTAGGCGGGCATTACGGTACTAATACATTGCGCATTAAGTTACGGTTAATTCTCCGTAACTCGTTTAATCGACTGCGAGCGACCGAGAAGACTAGTTGTTTGTTTTGCAAATCGCGAACGTTGTTTTCGACAATCTAATACCGATTCTGAGTTCGTTATTTATGTGCGCACTTTGTCAACGCGTTTTGAAGTTTATTTCTAAAAACAATAACTGTCGTAATGAAAGTGCCAGATTTTATTCTTAATTGTAGTATACATTTCCGGTCCAATAGTATACAAAGAAATCTTTGGTAGAGTATAAAATAATGGCGTGTTTAATGAATTAATATTAAAGTAAATTATCTATCTTTTAAGCTGAGATCTATTTTACACTATTTCATATACCTCACTATGGTCGTTTGCATTTTTGAAATTGATAGTAAAAGTTGCCTAAACTCGCTTAGAACCAGCTAAGCAATACTTAAATTTGTTTAGTGAGTAATCTAAGTTAGACTGAGTCTGCCGTCTAAAACTTTCTTAGTTTTAGTCTAGAACTAGACCAATTTGTGACCTAGAACCGATGCAGTTTTTGATCCAGAACTCTTGTGACTTAGTAGGGATACAATAGCGAAGAACCTCACCTTAACCCTTGCCCACAGCTTGATCGTAGGACGGCGGCATCGCTGTAAAAGACAGTAAAACAACTTTAGTAATGTCAACAACGTTTAATGGCTTTACTAATAATATTCCATGCATTTTTGCAAGGAAAATGAATAAATTTTATCACGAGTGACGGCAGACATGGTCTACCTTGTACAAATATTTATATGTCGTGTTATAGATGCAGCAAAAATCTTGTGGTTCTCTTTCAATGCGTTATGATATTCTGTATTCAAACATATAGAAATAAACTTACTTCAGAAAGCACGACCACAAAAAAATCAAATTAAATTTAAATAAGTTTTTATATGCCAATTGTAGGTGACTTTATTAACTTTGCATTGGCCGGGAAGAAATAGTATTTTCAAAGCGCGTGTCAATTAGAGGTACTACAAGCGGTAAAATTAAAAATTTTGTACAACCGACTTCAATATAAATAAAATGAGAACATCATCAATATAGTCGAAGTCAATTAAATACACAGTGTTAAGGATAACTCAAAAACTACACGTCAGATCTTGATCAAATATGGAATCACACGAGAATCACCAGCTTTCATCAAAATCCTTTATCGAGAAAAAAGTTCTGAGGTGACACACGAAAAAAAATACAGTCGAATTGAGAACCCTACTCCTTTTTTGAAGTCGATTGAAAACCACCTATAATTTACAAAAGAAAATTTAATATAATTAATTTTTTACGGTCGTGTTTTCTGTAGTAAAGTAATTTCTATAAGTTTGAATACGGGTTTTTGTTCCACGCTGTATATGGACTATCAAACTTAATTTCCTAGTTTTGGAACCACCATTTAAAAACTTTGTAAATTTTCAGATTGTGAATAATGCTTAGTGCATTCACAAACTGACAGAAAGACTACATGAAACTATTTATGAACTAAAAGACAAACATTAATTTATTTACGTAACATTCAAACATATAAAATGTTCTAAAACTATAATAACAAAATCACACATAGCACAAATATGCAGTCATTTCTCAGAGACTCATATTTGCGCCACTTACTTAAACTAGCTGCCTCTGATGCCGAGGCAACCCTGAGATGAGAATCTGCCTAAGTGTCTAGGCATGGAGCACCCTACACTAGGGCTTTACCTCTCTCCCAAGAAACCAACGTCGGGTATCTTGCAATCGTCTCTTTATATTCCACTATAGGCTCTTAAACCGTAGGGACAATTATAGAGACAAGAGATCTTCAAGGATAAAATCGTTTAAAGGAGATAACATCGTTGAAATAATCGTAACGGGACAACGTAAAAGCACTTTTGAAGTGAAAACTTCTTTAGCATCGTTGTGATTTGAAACTGGATGAAACGAAAAAAACGACAGTAAAAAGAGACAGACACATAAATTCATAAGATTTAACGTGGCAGAAAATGAGATAGGAAGCATTATAGATTATAGCTCAATGTTCGCGAGAAAAAAATCGCAAACGCCGCGGAAACGGCGTCGCTTACGCGTTTTGTTCAACGAGGTACCAACTGTGGTACAGAGGTGTCGTTTGCTTATTATATATTAAACAAGCAGTGAAGAACGACCAAACCTCAACTTTGTAATAAGTAAAATTGATATAAATTTTTTCGTAATTAGTGAGAACTATATAAGGTATATCGAAAAGAGTAATATAATCGTTACATTTATTTACCATAAAATTACATTTTCTTATATTTTATGCCGAAATTGTAGTTTAAATCAAATAAATCATTTATATTTCATTTCATTCGAAGATTTCACCTCTTTCGCGTGTGAGCTCCACGCATTTTTTTTATATCAACGAATACAAGCAATCTTATACGTGGTAGAGGCGCGCTTCAGCTATATTATGGTTGTAGCACGAATGATAAAGTAGAAAAATATCAAAAAAAAAAACAAAAAAGCAAACCACTGAGGCATTGTTTTGTATACTTACAGACTCTAGAAATCAATACACTTTTATTTAAAAGGCATTTCTCAATATTAATGACATTGCATTACTAATTAGTTTACCTCACACTCAAGTAGCTTAGTGAGCATAAAATGATCAGCCCTCAGTGATGGGTACGATATAAAGTCCAAATATAAATATTTCTCACCGTTCTAGCTCCGTAGAGCACGGTTTTATTGTTTTCATATGGAAAACACGTGTGTTAGTTCCGACGTCCGAACATTTGTAAACTTTTTCGTTGGTCACAAAATATGTTAAGTTGTGATTTTTAAATGAATGTCTGCAATTCGTAAGTTCTTATGCCCGTACATCTGTTAACTTTTTCTTTTTTTCTCGACTAAAATCGTATAGACTCTATGTATGTTTAAATACCTCATTCAGTTTCCATTAAAGTTCTTTTTTAATTAAAAAACTAAAAATAAAGTAAAATAAAACAATCTAGCTAGAGACACAAAATAGCAAGTTGTGAGGGCAAACCAAATCGAAGAAAAACATACATTTATCTTACATCTAGCATATAACAGCCAATTATAAATAGATTCGTAATATTAAATACTAAGAGAGAGAAAACATAAAATATAAGTAAGATTAACTGAATAAAATGTAATTTAGTGTGTGCGAGTGACCAACCTTGCTGGTGCCAGTCAGGCGCTGTCTGGCCACGGAAGCCTACACACACACAATAGTACAAAATGTTATTTTTACTTCAATACAATGTAGTATTTTTATAGAAAAAGGGTGACAAACGAGCACACAGTCCAACTGATGGTAAGTCAATGCGGTGGCCCACAGACATCTTCGTCTATCCTCGATTAAGAATCAAAATGCAGATGCGCTGTCACTCTTGAGGATTAAGATGGAATGCCTCGTTTCCAGTGAAAAGGGTCTCTGGTTCACTACATTCAGCTTACGAAACACAGCAGCATTAAGCTGCTATTTCACGCTGGTATTCTGTGGAGGCGTGGTCCTGCCCCGGTCGAGCCGACCCATTCGTGCTACAACTATAATAAAGCTAGCTCTGCCACAACAGCGTGGCTCTGCCACGTACAAGATTTATTCGTAAATCATTATTTACGTTCTGTCAAAATCCACTGCCTGAACACAGGCCTCCCTAACATATTGCCTCATAAGGTTGATATGTGCCACGCTCCGCAAGTGGGTTGGAAATACTAGAAATGAATTTGCTTCACCCGAAAGATGCCTCATTTAGAGGCGAAACACGTGTCGTATTATCGACGATGGTATGTATTTCCTAGTAGTGGTGTTGGTAGTGGTGACGATGATAGTGCATTCAAAAGGAGGAAGGCGGGAGGTGCTCTTCAAACTAAGAAGAAAGACATCTCTATAATCATCTACAAGAATAAGTGATATTCATTTAGTAAATACTCGACTCCACAGAGTGTAATTCATTCTAGGGGCGATGTATAGTATACGCTTTTACAACAAAATCCCAGAAAATATTCAAAATTTGACCAGCACAAAGTTCAAAAACTTTATTAAACTAAATTTGTATAAAAAGAGTAATTATAATATTAAGGAATTTATGGATGATAATAACCTCTGGGAAGAGTGATCGCTACCAAGCTATTTTTAATTTGTCTTGTGTTGTTAATTGTAACATACATGATTGTAAACTGTTATTTGTAAAAAAAATAGTACCGCTGGGTTTCTTGCTGGTTCTTTTTTTATATAATAGGGTGCCAAATGAGCCACACAGTCCACCTAATGGTAAGTGGCCCACAAACATCTACATCTATCCTCGACTACGAATCAAAATGCAGATGCGTTGTCACCCGTGAGGACTAAGATGGAATGCATCGCTTCCAGTAAAAAGGGTCTCTGGTTCTCTACACTCAACATACGAAATACAGCAGCATTAAGCTACTATTTGACGCTGGTATTCTGTGAGAGCGTGGTCCTTCCCCGGTCAAGCCGACCCATTTGTGCTACAACTATACTACTAATATAACTGCAGCATGGCTCTACCACGTATAAAACTGTGGTTCTTCCCAGGACAGAGGTTTTTTTTGCGAACTAATGGTAAATGAAAAAAGTGACTTTAAATAAGTATTGTTTATATTTTATATTGAATAAAAAAGTTTCTATTTCTGTTTCTATCATCATCTTAGCTAATTAATTTTTAATGTTTAATCTAAGAGTCAGATCTACTTACCATCAGGTGGGCTGTATGCTTGTTTGTCGCTTTTACTCTGTAAGAAAGGAGGGTTGTTTAAGTTTGTTTTACAACTCTAATAATATTTATATCGGCTATAGTATCGTCAGCCGTAGAATTATAGTAGAGGTAAGTTCCGCACGGGCGATTTCTGGATTTCAACCAATCCAAGGTCCAATCGTGAATCTGAACCATCCAGGGGGCCTCACTCAAACACAAAAAATTTCATTAAAATCGATCCAGCCGCTAGGAGAAGTTAATTGACAAACACGTACAGAAAATTATAAATATTATAAATATTATATATATATATATATATATATATATATATATATATATATATATATAATATAATATAATATATATATATATATAGATAGATAGATAGCGATCAAATTAATAATTTATAATAGTGTACACTGTACAATCTGCTTGTGAGTATCTTTCCGGTTCTTGTATCAAGGCCTCCGTCAGTAGGGACTTAATGAAGCGATGTCGATGTTTTTTTTTTACTTTAAGAAAGTACTTTGTAAAGGCACAAATTTAATAAAAATATTTTGACCTTTTGGGCATTACGCTTTATAGTCAATCTTTATTAAATATAATAGTCACCTATTATTTTTTTATAATTACTCTAGTAAATCCCTAATATAGGATATTATGTTATAACGTATAGTCGGCAACCCCAAATTACTTTGTTGGAAGCTACATTTTAACCGACTTACAAAAAGGAGATAATACTCAATTCCACTGTATTTTTTGTGTGTTACTTTTGTGTGTTTAATTAACTTTGACTACATTGATCATGTTCTCATTTCATAGCACTCGTAGCTATCCGTGCAGCGGCGGTGTAAGAACATCCCCTGTCCCATACCATTTGTTAGTTGTCGTAAGCGGCGACAGAGGAAACAAATCACGAGATGGCAGCAGCGTGTTCTTATAACGACTAGAAAAATAACTGCGCTCACCGACCCGTTTGGCAAGCGTGCCAACTATGACCAATATATGACGCATTATATGTTCAGCTTTATACAGACTTTAATAGGCTGAAACAGTAACCGGTGACCTACATTTTGAATACAACATTCGAACAAAGCCTCTTGAAAATTTAACTAAGCTTGTAAATACGATTAGGGACGTAGACATTCATGTCAATCATGTCAATCATGTCAATGGAAAATACGTTTATGACCAGTCAAATATGTTTTTTTTTCTAGAAATTATAATTGGATAGCAGTAGATGACGTCAATAGTTGTCTGTAATTTAATTGATATCGTTATATATGTTTTAATGATAAAAATGTAAATTAACTTGAGAAGGTAACTAAACAAGTTTAGGGAGACGACAAAACTAGCAAATTTAAATTTTAATATGTACCTACCTAGAACTAATTCAAAAATAATCGTGTCAACTGGAAATTGGAGAAAAAAAAACAAAAACAGCTATTAAAATAATATTCATTATTAATATTTAGCATGCCGGCATCTAAATATTAGAAATAGTGGGAATCGATTTAAAAATTCACCTTGATTTTTTTAAATTCGTAACAAAATTCATCAAAACATAGATATGAATAAACTAAAAATAGAAAATCGAAATGTGCAAGGAAATTCAATATTATTTACTTTACTATTGAAATGATATCTACCTACACAGAAAATTCTACATTGCATTGAAAATATTAGAGATAATGGCGAACTTAATACCGAAATGTAACTCTGTCGGGAAATTTTCAAAAATAAAATATTGTATTAAATTTTTCCTCATTTTGAATTGTTTCAAAATAAATTTAATCTAAATACATTTAGAGAATACATCAATTGCGAGAGATTCAATACTATTTCTTTTCCATAATAAAACATAATATAATTAATACACGATAGAGCCACGTTACAGCTATATGATGTTTGTAACACGAATGGGTCAGCTCGACCGGGGAAGGACCACGCTCTCACAGAATACCAGCGTAGAATACAACTGTGAACGATGAATGTAGACAGTCTGTAGTCTCTGCCTACCCCTCTGGGTGACAGGCGTGAGTGTTTATGTTATGTATGTTATGTATGAATGTAGAGAACCGGAGACCCTTTTTACTGGATACGAGGCATTCCATCTTAGTACTCACGGGTGGCAACGTATTTACATTTCGATTCTTAATTGAGGATAGCAGACATGCAAATGTCTATGGGCCACAGCAACCACTTACCATCAGGCGGACTGTGTGCTCGTTTGTCACCCTATCCTATAAAAATAAAACTGATACATTGGTAGTGCTCCTCTGCGACAAGTATACATAGCTGCAATAAAATTACTTTTATGCAATATCTATTATTGGACTAAATAAAGTATCACACGATATTAGGTTAGGTTTAGGTTTAAAGAGTTTATTATCTCAAAAAAAAAATCACTTATATGAGACTCAAAAATAACCTAATTGGTAAAAATAATACATTTAGGTACATACGGTGACTTATATGAATAAAGTTACATAAATATATCCAAATTAAAAAACCACTGGCTTTAAATTGATGTTTGACAGTGCTTTTTTTATCTTTTAATTTTGAAAACGATTTTTCATGGAACACCTTTTATACATTATATTGTATATATTGTAATTTAATATGATAATGAAGTTATCTATAATATTGTTAAATAATTCTATTTCTTTTTAATAACTTATTTATTCAATGATGTAGTCCAAGTTTTTTTTTATATATAATCCTATCATTCACTAAATAATCAATGCATGTTGTGATTACCTATAAAAAGAAATACAATTATAATGTGCTTAATATGTTATGAAAATGATCTTTGTATTACTATTGTAATTTCTGTTGGTAATCCTAATAAATAAATAAATAAATAAATAAAGTAAGCTATTGTACAGTAGAAACAATAACAAAGTACGTAATGATTTCTTATATTGACGTGAACACTACACATTTAAATAAAACTAGTTTCTACGGATTGTATCAAGTATGTACATTAACTTTTTTATATTTCTGACGTTTCGAGCAATTTACGGCACCCATGGTCACGGGGAGGACTGACGTATTCGACGGCCCAATGTCATAGTTAACCGCGGCTACCTCCAGATTAAAATTAAGTAGGTGTTCATACGTCATTGGAATCAGCGTCTCGATAAGCGAGTTTTTCACAGGTCATTTAAAACACTTGGGGAACCAACTGTATGCTGAATAATTACTTTATCGTATTTCGCCTAATACAATAAACGCGCAACTTAATTTTATAGTAATTGAACAACCTGAATTTAATCGTCGCCACCACTACTTAAGGTCCTTGCAAATTTAAACGTTACGTAACGTTTAAGCACAGTGCTTGTAATTCACATAGTGCACGCTGCAGGTGTATTATGGTTATAGCACGAGTAGGTCGCCACGCCCAGGGTAGGACCACGCTCACAGAATACCAACGTGAAATAGCAGCTTAATCCTGCCGTGTTGCGTACGGTGAATGTGAGTTACAGACCCTTTTTACTGGAAACGGGGCGTTTCATTATTAGGCCTCAGACATGACAACGCATCTGCATAACGATTTCTTAAATTTACGCGGAAAAAAAATCATTCAACGCATCTGCATTTTGATTTTTAATCGAGGATAGATGTAGAATGTAGACTTTGATTATATAGACAGGTATACATGTTACAGGTAGGCACAGTTATACGTGGTAGAGCCATGCTGCAGTTATATTAGATGTATAGTTGTAGCACAAATGGGTCGGCTCGACCGGGGAAGGACCACGCTCTCACAGAATACCAGCGTGAAATAGTAGCTTAATGCTGCTGTATTTCGTATGGTGAGTGTAGAGAACCGGAGACCCATTTTACTGGAAACGAGGCATTCCATCTTAGTCCTCACGGGTGACAACGCATCTACATTTTGATTCGTAATCGAGGATAGATGTATATGTCTATGGGCCACAGTAACAACCCCTTACCATCAGGTGGACTGTGTGCTCGTTTGTCACCCTATCCTATAAAAAAAAAATCAAAGGATGTCTATGGACCACAGCATCCTCTTACCCTCATGTGGTCTGAGTTGGAATATGGTATTATAGAATTTCGTACGGTACACACCAATTTCGACTTCCGTTGAAGTCGGTACGTACTGTACGAAATTCTATATTCGAATGCCAAGCAAAGTTTATCGTTTTACAAAGAAAGAATTAATAGACTTATTTTGACTACATCCGTTATAAGGTTATGAGACTTTATGTTGAATAAAGTTTTACGTATGCCAACAGAATGTGTGCTTGTGATTGTCAACCTTATCTAATAGTAGACGAATATAAACAATGCGTAAATGCTCTTGTTTAGAAATGTGTTTATGTATAATATTTTAACGACATACTTGGATTATGAAATTGTATGTATGATCCATACGAAAAATTAAATGAAACTTATGTTATTCACGTCACGTACATAACGGGAATTAAAAAGTAAAAATTAAACGCGATAAACTCCGTAAAATAAGTTCTATTCTTATTCTATTTATATGTTAAAATTACTTTTTTTTCTTATTTATATTTCTGAAGCTGTTTACCTAACTAATAACTTTAAATTTTTAATTATTAATTAATAATTTTTAATTACTTTAGAGAAATTGACCTTTTGACTAGGCTAACTTTAAGGGGAGGAACTGGTTCCTGAAACACAGTCGTACTTGGTTCAGGGGCCATGGAATCAATGATTTTATGTTAAAAAAGGTTGTTATCATCATCACTATCATCATTACAGCACTACACATATCCACTGCTGAACATAGGCCTCCCCAAAGAACGCCACCTGCAGCCATCGACTTCCTGCATGTCTTACCAGGTCGTCACTCCATCTAGTGGGGGTCACCCTACACTACGCCTAGCGGTACGAGGCTGCCACTCGAGAACCTTTTTTCCCCATTGGTTGTCGGTTCTTGGAGCTATATCGCCGGCCCATTGCCACTTCAGCTTACTTATCCGTTGGGCTATCTTGGTCACTCTGGTTCTACTGCGAATATACTCCTTTCTAAGTTTATCACACCGAGAAAGCCCCTTCCATAGCTCACTAAGCGACTTAATTGTGAATTGCCATACGTGCCTTTTTCGACACATTCCGACTTTCCACAACAGTGTATGACCCCATTTACTTTATTTCCTGCGTTCACTCGTCGTTCTATATCAGAATACTATTATAATACACAATAGAATGGCTGTCAACTTTATTTTATACGTGAATTAGCCTCGCCAAATCCAATTCGCTGTATTGACAGACTGAGTAAATTTACACATTTTAGACTTTTGATTAATGCTCAAGATCATCATAAAATTTTAATACATATATATTTGTAAATAGCGTGCAATTTGTCATTTTCTAAATAATTTGCATGCGAAATTTGGAAACGATTGTAATGTCAAAACACATCTCGTATTGACATTTATACGTGTGAATCGACGTGTTAGTGTCGTTTTAGTAGCTACGCGGGCTCCGCCCACTCTCCCGTTCTATTATGTATGTATTATAGTATTCTATGTTCTATATCCTCATCATATCTCCCATCTCTGCTGAATACACATACTAAATATACAAACTCAACTACTTGCTCGAAGAACTCCTCTTCTATTCTTGTTTTATAAATAATTATACAAAAATAACTTTTTAACATTTTTGTCTGTCTGTCCGGGTTAAACTTGGGAATGGCTGAACCGATTGAGATGAATACGAACCATATAGGGAGCAATATAAGGAGGAATCTTTTTTTATAGGATAGGGTGACAAACGAGCACACAGTCCATTTGATAGTAAGTGGATGCTGTAACCCATAGACATCTATAGTTATCTTCGATTACGAATCAAAATGCAGATGCGTTGTCACACGTGAGGACTAAGATAGAATGCCTCGTTTCCAGTCTCCGGTTCTCGTAGACTTACCACACGAAACACAGCAGCATTAAGCTACTATTTTACGCTGGAATGAATCTAGGCTATATTTAGCCCCAAAAACTTAAAGATAAAAAAATGGATAAAATAAATGGAGTTTCATTATCTTAAATATAAATAAAGCCACATTAATAGATTCTAGTCCGGAAGAAGTTGGGGCGAGTACCTAGTTATTAAATATCGTTCAACAAACTAAACGTTTTGATCCATCAATTAAATATTCTCGAAACAAGGCTACTACTGGTTCACGTCTACTGATAACCGCATACAAAAAACAACGCGGCTTATTAGTTATCAGTACGCGACTTCCGTTGCAAATTATTACATCATCTTTATTTTCATCATTACAGCCTACGAAAGTCCACAGCTGAACACAGGCCTCCCCCAATGATTGCCTCATAGTGGGGATATGTGCCATAGTTACCACGCTTAGCAGGGGGTTAACAATCGCAGTTTTTTTTTTCATTTTTAGTCTTTATTAATAAAACGCTGCTGCCCACCTCCTGATTGGCTTCCCCTGGTCGCCTCTTGGACTCATATTCACTCATACACCCAGGTATTTAATTACTCGTATACTATAATTAATGCTTGTAAAGCTTTACGCTGCTGTGTTTCGTATGGTGAGTGTAGAGAACCGGAGACTCTTTTAACTGGAAACGAGGCTTTCCATCTTAGTACTCACGGGTGACAACGCATCTGCATTTTGTTTCTCAATTGAAGATAAATGTTGATGTATATGGGCCTCATCATCCTTCCTCAATGCGTGCACTATCCCCGTCACCACTACTCCCAACACCGCTACACTGGGAAAGACACACCGACGATAATACTACACGTGTTTCACCTCTAAACGATGCATCCTCAGATGAAGTAAACTATGCGATAGTTTACTGCCAATCTAAGCGGTCTGCCGCAGCGTATACGCAGATACTCAAAATCTACTTAACTTTAAGATGTCGTTTGTGTCTCGTGGTGTTCACTTTATTTAGAGCCCGTTTCCACTTGTCGGGTGTCGAGCCCGACCGAAAATCGGCTGCTCTAGTGGCAAAATATTTTATATAAACCTGTTCACACTTATCCGCCAACGTATTTTTTTCGGTGCGGACAAGAAATGTCGAATGTTTTGCCAGCTCTCTACGTCCTTAAAAAATCACGTCGAATCTCGTTCGCCTATGAGTATGGCGCTGTTCACATTGTCAGATGTCGAGCCCGACAACCCTCTATATGGCGGCGCGCACACTGATATACCACCCAACATAAATTAAAAGATACTATGAACCGTAAAAATTTGATCACACTAGTTCACGAAAAAGGTGTTCAAAAAATTTTCTTTTCTTTTTTTTATCTTTGTTTTCTTCTAAAATAATACATCACAACAAAAACTTCGTCGACGTCAATCGTGTATAGTGACCGAGCATAGACTGCCAAAACATGGCTCCAGCTTCAATCAGGTCCGACAACCGATTCGTGTGAACTGAGGTGCCGACACCAGATTAAAACACTGTTATAAACTTGGGATTCGTGACAGTAAAAACTGCCGACTGAATTACCAAAAATTACAACATAAAGCACACTAATTGTACTTTAGTTCGCAGTTGTATCGCTTCAAATTATTCGCTTGAATCGCCAATTCAATACTGACACGGGTCGCGGTCTATACCGGCCTTATATAGGCCCTCTTCTACCTAAACATCTAGAACGTTCGAGCACGTACCGGTCCCGACTGACTAGGTGTAGAAAGTTCTGGCATGGAAATCTCTAGAAGGATCTTGACTCTCCTAGTTCTGCTACTCGATACTAGAGGGCGCTAGTGGTAACAATGTCGCCATGTACTAGGCATTAATTATGACGCGCAACAATACGGCACCTATATACAGTCGATTTCATTAATAACGACCTCGGTTGTAACGACTTTTTGGTTATAGTGATGTCAAACTTACGACCCTTGAATTTAAAGCGTACTTTCGTAAGAAATTCATTCGGTTATAGCGTCAATTTCGGCTATAGCGACTTCTTTTTATGAACCATTTATGACCGATTCCTAGAAATCCCTTGCGGATATTGCGACTGAGTCGGCAAAAGCACAAACACTCATTCATAAAACTATTAAGCTTTCTTATCCTGTGTTTACATTCACAGATGGTCAAACTAATGTTTTGTTTGTATGTAGTAGGACTACATAGCATTTTTACGACGTTAATCTTGTGAATCAGTTACATAGAAATTCCAGTGAGTGAACAGTGTTTCTTAAACTTGTGAATATGGCTCCTAGACGTACATTTACTGTTAAAGAAAAAGTGGACATCATTTCGAGACTGCAAAATAGAGAAAACAATGTTGATCTGTGTAAACAATTAAGAGTTTCACATTCTACAATATCAACGATGTGGAAAAACCGCGCTAAAGTTATGGAGTGTTTTGAATCAAAATCCCTGAAAATAAAAAAAAATCACAAAACACCCGTGTAAAACATAATTAAATAAATGATACGTAAATATGTACATGACTTTTTATTATTTCGGATATAGAGACCTCCGGATATAGCGACGACATTAAAGTGGTCCCTCCGTCGTCGTTATAACCGAAATTCACTGTACTAGCAATAGACAGCAAGAAACTTAACGACATCCTACAATAGGGATTACACCCATTTTCAAAAAGTGTTTGAAATGAATCCTAGAATGATAATGAACCACAATAATTTTTATATAAAATTTTTAAAATCGAATACTGCAATAAAAATTACTTTTAATCCATCCTATCAAATTTTCGCGTAATAACGCAAGCCGCCATGCTGATTTACACGTGACGTCATTGTCGTAGGATTTTGCCGATTTTGCAAAGGAATAAGATACTTTTTAATGTTTAATAATGAGTTATCATCTATAGCATTGTTGTGTTGTGCCAGAATGCAAAAATACTAGCATAAAAACGCCGGGAAATTTATGGATTCAAATGCTAACTGATTTCAATATAAGAAATATTTGGTTAAAAGTGGCAAGAAGATACCCGAATAACCAAACAAACAAAACACCATGAGGTGAAGAGTATCGCGAGTCAAATTTTCTTATAAATTACGTTAACATAGTCTTTAAACTAATCATAGCTAATGATTGTAATTATAGATAAGCTAAACTGCGATAACTACTAAACTATGTTTTATCAAAATACACTCTGACCTGGTATTGTGTTTTTGTATAAACAAAAGTTGGTAATAGGTACTTACATTGATGTTTTATTTTCATGTAAATAATTTTGCCACCATCAATTTATTTATCCTTGGTAGATTAGTACTTTGTGCTTTTACGAATCCGTCTTCCATGATGCCTTTTCAATAAAATTTGGAATAAAACTCAATAATCGTAATGATAACTTGAAAGTTTTCGAAATAACAAAGCAAAATCAATTAATAAATAATAACAATTATAATAGCCGTATTCCATATACAATGTGTGTATGTTTATATAATATAATGAATGTTAATATTAAATAATTATTTAGCTATAATAATAATAAAACAAAATAAATGTTCCTCCTTCATAATATTGCTGTGCCCATGAGGGTCTATAGAGATACCATAAAATTATGTAACACCTTTTGTAACCTATGGAATGCAATAAAGTTATTGAGTATTGAGTACATTAGCTAGTTCTCTCAAGGGGTATCCCTGACCAAAATGTTGTGAAAGTGCGTTTTTCAGACTCTATTATCTCATTCGTTATGAAAAATAAACTTCATCTAAAAGTACATTATTAATGTTCGATATCTTATCATCACATTCCACATTCTAATTTATTTTTATGTGCTATAAATACATTTAAAATCAACTTTTAAAAAATTACTAAAATTCTTGATTACATGCATCTGTTGCTAAACGCAACCCTCTAATTATTTGAGGATTACACTAATGGATAGATAATTAAAAAATCTATATTCTCCACGTTTTATTTAAATTTTTAAGTTCTTTTTTCTTTTTTAATTGAAATAATTCCGAAAATTGTGTAACTTCTATGATAAAGGGGCGTGCGCAGAGTGCGGGCGGCATTACGCTGTATGCGTCCGTACGAGATGCCCGTGTCCCTCGTCGCCGTCGTCGACGTTCCGTATTTCGCCGCAAACATAATATTATTTGACTACCTAGCAACCGATGCGCTTACGTCACGGTAATATTATTTATACAGTATTGTAACTCGGCCGTATCTTTGAAATAAATCCTACAGCCGTGAGGTACGTAAACATGCGATAGGGCTGCCTGCCTCCAGCATTTTTACATTTGCCCATTGATTTATGTGTTGTATAACTCAATGCATTTGCCTACAGTAGTTACGTTGTACCAGTTCTGGCGCACTGAGTCACAAGTACGATGTTCGTCGACTCACGATCCTAAAAAAAAAAAAAAAAAAAAAAGGTTTTGGCATGCTCTGATCACGAATCTGCGGTCCATTTTTGCGTAGGATGCACGGTTCCGGAGATGTGCAGATCAATTAACTCTTATCTAATTGATATCCGCTTCGAGCTTCCACCGTCATTAGCGCTCCATTGTTCTTATCTACTTATCTATTGTTCATTCAATACCGTCATTATCTATTCTTCCTCAGCGTGGTGATATTGTTATATACTCCTTTGTTCCTATCTACACTAATCTGACTCATTAATAAAACACATTACCCAATTTTGTTAAAATTTTTATTTATAAAATACAAAATCTTATTACTTATTATCTATAAAATAGGAGCGAAACATCTCATCCACTAAAATATCGTTGTACAATGTGTTCCCTGTAAATATACTCGTAAAACTATGCATTGAACATCCCTGAAACTTATATAGCAAATACATTAAGCAATATTCGCCACAAACTGAAGTCCACTCATTCTGAATCCTATCAACATTCCAGTTCCATCTTTTACAATTTCTTTTAAAAAACTCTAGATGATATCGTACAGGTGCCCGTCCGAATGAATCAAAATATTGACCGACGTCATTCGTATCGATATATAAAGCTACCCAATGTGACCCTGGTTTATCATCTGTATCCAAATTGCATATTATATACGTTGGTACGTGGGTGTACATGGGTAGTTTATTGGCAGCATAAACATTATTTTCTAGAGTGGGGTGAATCTTTTTCAGATGTTGTTGTACATCTAGTGTATCCATAATATTACTGCTATTAGTAGATTATTACAGTACCAATCTACTCAATGACTAATATAGGAATGATCAATTATAGTGATATCTAAATATTAAATTACATTCTTTGTGTTATACAAATCGTATTTGAGTCACCAATACACTGAACAAGACACGACAGGAAGGACGTAGGAATGTAGAGATAAGCAACAGAATGTAAGGTAAGCTTGTTGACGCATAAAGATACTATCAATTCTACTGCAGAAATTCTTTAGATTAGAATTATTACTCACTGGTACTATATAAGACCAAGCAACTGCAGTCATGGAGTTAGTGTATGGTCGTTTGACCGCAGTGGATCTATCAATACTACGTTTGTGTTACTTCAACGCATCAAAGGCCATGGATGTAAGTGTTTATTCTATTGACAAACTTACTTTTCTTTCTGTTATTTTCTTACGTGTGTATGATTTAGTGTTAACAAATTATATTTAAATATTATGTGTGTGTATATGGTTAAGCCGTGGTAGCTCAGATGGTTAGCGCAAAATGTAAAATTCACAGTACGCGACCCGGGTTCGATCCCCGCCGGCACCAATTAAATTGTTAATTACAATTTTAAGTGTTAATTTACCACGTGCTCAGCGGTGAAGGAAAACATCGTGAGGAATGCATGTCTGAGATAATTTCGAAGGCATGTGAAGTTTGCCAACACGCATTGAGGTATCGCAGCGAACATTTCCTAGCCCTAAAACCCTCTCAGAAATGAGAGGAGGCCTATGTTCAGCAGTGGACTTTAATAGGTTGTAACTTTAGCTTTTTTAACTTTTATGATTAAGTGTTACCAAATTGATATTAACATGATAACTGTGTTGTTGCAGAAATCATTGAGCTTCGATGAAAATACATATAAACAGTATTACTACTCGCCACTCTCCCCTCAAGAAGAGAGTGATGACATCGTCATTAATAATAACACATGCGATGGTGGAAAAAGAAAATCGCAATCGATTGATCATTTTTTTGAAGCTGAATCAAAAATAAAAAAGAGGAAGCTGTTATCATCAACCGTAGCACGAGCCGCTAGAGATGGTGTATCATACATTTCTACTAATTCTGACGATGGAGACCAAGCGACGCATCTCATCAAAATTGAAATGTACGATATGAAGAAGCTATCCAAGATTCCAACTACTGATCATTGGAAACATGCTTCCACGAGGATTAAATATTACGTAAAGACTAATAAGGATAGCATCTACGACAACACAAACGCCCTCGTATACAATATTACAAAGACAATAGCAGAAAGTGAAAAAGTTAAAAAATACTTTTTTAACAATGACAGTCATTAGCTGATCATTAGTGAATGTGATTCTGTTTACTTAAATTACAGGAAGACAAGAGCAGAAGAAAGAGATGAGTGTGGCATACGTGTACAGAACACATCATTGAAGAACAAAACTACAACACTGAGTGGAGATGAAAACGAGAAGAATATGCAGTACTCAAGAGCTGAATATCCATTCTTCAGTTCAAAATCTAGCCGGTTGCTCAGTTTCGAAAACTGGCCTCTCGTTATGCGACAGAAACCTGAAGATCTTGCAGAAGCCGGTTTCTTTTATACTGGCCATGCAGACAGGACCAAGTGTTTCTATTGTGGTGGTGGCTTAAAAGATTGGGAAGATGATGATGATCCTTGGCAGCAGCATGTTCAGTGGTTTAGTCAGTGTGCTTATGTAAAATTTAAACTCGAACAGAGTTTTGTATTAGATTAAATAGAATATTTATAAAGAAATAAAAAATAATATATTGCATACAATTTGTTTTATTTAATTTTATAATGTTTCACATAGTTACATACACACAAAATGCATTACACATAACTCATAAAATGTAACACACAACACATATTATAACCTTAACTACTATAGTCTACAGTAACATTTCTGTTTTTATCTATCTCAATAATATTATCAAACTCAGCATAAACTATACAGTTAATTGTTTGTATTAGTGAGGATTCAAATCGTACTTCTAATCTTACACTACCATGCTTTATGAGATTCCAATGAGCTGATGAGTTGGCTGATAAATCAGGAGTTAAGTCAAATGCTAATAGACAGTAACCTCTGGCATACTGTTCACAAGAGATTCCATTTCCTTCATTAAGAAAGTGAATACCAGTTCCCGAGAATAGAGTATGATATGCTGATGTAAATATGCTATTATTAAAAGATGGTTGCAAAGCTTTTGAAGGTATTTGTTGACCATCAATATATAAGCTGAAAGAATTAATACCATAGTTTTCAAAGTTAAATGGATTTTTAGTAAGGGAACCATTAAATGCAGAATTGTTCACAAATCCAATTATACATCTTTTGGGTACCTGCCCTAAAAATATATTATCAAGAGTTTTTCCTTGAACACCCGATGGAATTGTTAAAACTTTTACTTCAGCTCGAGTAATAGGATATTTAGCAGTGGTAGAAGCTAAAACTTTTTGATGTGCGAGTAATACGCTTGGATTAATTCGTGCTCGTCGAACAATAAGAGTTGCGTCCGTAATGCAAACTTTAAACTTTACATCGTTTGACCCAGCAATTAAATTAAAGCTCTCTCTCGATCGAACCAATTTAACACTCATTTCAACACCATTAATTAAAAATTTATCTTGGTTGAAAATGTCACCGTGAAGATGACCAATCATTTCTATTTCCTTACTTTCACTAATCAATTCCTGTCTTTTAACAAATCCCATGTTTTTACCATCCGTAGAATCCATTTTTCCTGCTGTATCATCATACCAAAGACTACAAGTAAGATGAGATTGTTTAGCAGCAGGAGCATAGTTTAAAAGGGTTTCCATGTATGCTCGATATGCATAGGTATTATTAGGTGGTGATACAAGTTTTTGGTTTAAATAAACATCAAGTTGACTAAAAAGTGAATGCAGCCAATTATTTACAGGTGCTACTATTGTAGTAGATATCAAGTTAGTTGAATCTTGATTTAATACTTTTGCCTTTATGTGGAGTAATGTATGAGACAAATCTATGTAGTCATCGCCTGTCCCAGGAACTTGAAACTCGATAGGTCCATCATCACCAAGAGATGAAATTGGTTTATAATGAATCCACAATCCATTTTCAATGCTAGTTTGTGTAGACGGTAGTGCAAACAAATCCAATTCTGACTTAACGCACTCGCAAGAATGATTATGAAGGAAAGACATATTTAATTTGAAAATATATCTTTGTTATTTTTTGGTTTTAGACCAAGTTTTTCGCAGCTTTCACTTTAGCAGTTAATGGTGGAATGAACGAGGTCAATCGTTTTCTTTTAGTTTTATACCCAGATCCTGTCATGTTAAATTGATCAATTTTCTCATCAGCCTTTCGTTTTAAATTCGTACTAACTTGCTTTAGACGATCTTTTATTGAGGCTTCCATAAGACGCGCTTGAACCATATCCGATAAAAGTCCTACTCCAGCGTTTAATGCCTCCTTACCAATCACTCGAGCACCACTTGAAAGTAAAGGTAAAACTGATCTAAATAACCCCCCTAAGAAGCTCCCAATACCATGACCGCGTTGGTATGGTGCACCCTTATAAATTACTCCAACTCCTGACCCAGCTTGATGTGTATAATAATTTTCATATGGACATTTATGATGATCACGAAGAGAATTCATTATAATAATTTTCGGAAATGTAGTTTAATACACACGGTTCCAAACTGGAATGGTATTTTTTGTCCTGTGCTCGATCTTATAACTATTTCCAGCGTATCGAACTCTCTTCGCATAACAGGTAAGTAATGAGGTTGAGAGAAAACGTGCATTTTATTTGCACCATAAATGTATTTTGTAGGATCTAATGAAATGACTCTTAGTAAAGGAGTCATAACATCACCCACAATCTGAGGATCGATAATGTCACAATATAGAAAGAGTTGAGATGGTAACCATAAGTGTAAATTAGCAGGACACTTTCCAAAATTTCTCTCTAGGAGATTTTTATTTGGTTCATAACCTAGTTGTAAACTTAATTTGGGTGATAATGTTACGGATGTTATATTTTTATCCAAAACAGAAATAGACACAAATTTTGTTATTTCATCATAGCGAAATTTCAAGTTCTCTCCGATACCATTTAACACTCTTAAAATATGCTCAACGTTATCATAGTTGGTAGCTGGAATATGTTTTTTGTAGTACACTGTGGATGGTTTATCTTCATTAGGCATTAACATAGATTTTGTAATGTATATAACATTTTCATGATCTTGAACAGTAAACATGGTACATGGATATTGAAACTCGACAACTCCAACCGACCATTCACCTTCTAATTTAATAGCTTTCGGTAATTTCGTTGAAAAATTTGTGGTCTTGTTATCAGGAAAGTATTCCATTGAACTATTGCTGAGCAAAGTTAAATAAAAACTTTCTTTATTCATATTTCTTTTAAACTAGAAGCTAAAATCCAACTGTTAAATTTATCTGGATAACCTTTCCACTTCACTAATACTTCTTTTCTGTTACCTGAGTAACGAGTGTCAATTATTTTATCTATTTTATATTGTGAGGTGGGGTTGTAAGTGATTTTCTGTAATTCTCTTTCATAAAAAGTACCAACTATTGGTTCATTTTGTAAATCTGTTATTGTATAAACAACCCATGGAGATCTATCAATTATTGAAGATATAATAAATATTTCATCACTCCAATTTGATTCATATCCTTTTTGGAAAGCATGTTTATATTTAGTTATTCGAACATAATCACCCACATTGAAATTTGGTTTAGGATTTTCTAAAGAAAGTTTGTTTGACCGTCTATCATAAAGATTAGTCCAAACTGTCATAATATTGTTGGAATTTACATCACATGGGCACATCTTAATACTAGAGTGAAAGCTGTGATTGTAAGAGTATATTAAATCTTGTAAAACATCTATATATCTATAAGTATTATTATGAGTGAAATAACGCCACATTTTCATTTTTAGTGTTCTTTGAAATCGTTCAACAATACTGGCCTTAATGTCAGGATTGTTAGTGGTATAGTAATTAATCTTTTTGGATTTAAAGTATTTTTGTACATCTTTTGAAACAAATTCTGTACCTTTATCAGATTGTATGTGAGTAGGTGTTAAATTACTTTCAGTAAATATACTTTCAAAACATTCTTTAGTTGTTTCTGAGTTTTTCTTTTTCATTGTTCTTGCAAAAGCATATTTACTAAATACATCAATAACACAAAGTATATACTTGAAACCATCATTATATTGAGAATAAGTTCGCATATCACTTAAATCAGCTTGCCACAGTTCATTAATATTTGATAGAATGTACCTATTACGCGGGAATTTTTTTCGAATGGGTTTATGTAATGTGTATGTTTCTTGTGATTTTAACCATTCCTTTACTTGCTTTTTATTCATTTTACCCTTCATGGCTTTTGATAATTTATCAATACTACCAAAACCAGCGGGATTAGATGGATCATAATAAATCCTGTTAATTTCTTCTAGTACGGGGTCCATTTTTCCCACTCAAGCCTTTTACGTATTTTAGTTGTAGACTTTTTATCTCTACTGCTCGGTGTAGAAAACTCTTGAAATTCAATCTCAGAGGGTTTGTTCAGATCTTTTGCTTGAAGTTGGTTAATAAACTCACATCTCTTTGGATTTCCAATATAAGTAAGTGGTACTTTAATATCTTTTAATGCTTCAGCAAATCTATCCCACCCTACTGGATCACTTCTTTTTAAGGGTCTTAGTGAATCATTTATTAAATCAACAATATTACTTCCAGGAATTTTTTCATTATCAATTATGACTGTACCTTCATTATCCCAATGTATTTTACCTTTACTTGTTTCAACTAAGTTTAATAATAACTGTCCTTTTTTATTATAAGTTTTTGGTATTAAACTGAGTATTTGAGCTGGTGTGTAAAGTGGATTTTCAACATTTTCTTTACTTTTGATGGATCGATTCTCCTCCAACAAAGATTCAGCATCAACTGAAGTTTTTAGATCTCTATCTTTATTTTTAAAACCAATTTTAGACTCGTTTGAATCTTCATTAGATGTATCAGAATAAATTGGTAATCTGAGTGGTTGACGATCCTCTTCGGTAAAATGAAGGTATCTTTGCAGTGTTTGTAAATATAACATCCATTTCTTTCGGTCTTCCGTCTTACTATTCATAATATTTTGCATTTCAATATCTAATCGAGATAAACTACTACTCGTATTAACCTTATTTTCTTGTTTTAATTTTTCAATCAATCCAGGTTCGATAAGTATCATTTTCTTTGCATTTTCCATGTTAACTGGCTAGTCCACTCACTAATCCACTCAATATTGCACCTAATATTATTGGTAAGAAAGCCCCTCCTTTTTGTATAATTATATTTTTTCTTAGTTTATGTTTACACTTACGCACTATTTGACGGAGTATATTTTTGTGTTTATTCAATTTTTGTTTATCTTGATCTTTAAGAGGTACTTTTCCTTGTAAAACGTTATGGATACACTCACAAATACAGTTAATTTCTTCTTCATCACACGTTTTAAGTAATGCTCTTTGATATTTTGGTTTAAGCGTATGCAAAGCGTTTAGCAAATGTTTATGCGTTGTGAGTCGACGATGCATCATTTAGCAATGATTTGAAATGTTTGATTCTTGGTGTATTTAAACTCTTTTGTGGGAACGTAGACTGTGCAGAAACCATTAAATGGGAAGACATTTGTCTTGATACGACAAAAATCATTGGTATTCTGTTTTAAATCTACCATTAAATATCCATGCGCCTCTAGAGTTGCATCCCTGTAGGCATCTTCAATAAATTTTGGGTTATCTGGTGACACTTGTCGTGCTAAATATCTTATTTGAGTTTTATCTCGAGGGTTTTTAAAATATATTATATAACTTGAGTTTAAGGATATGTCTCTTTGCCCTTTACCCTGATGAAATAAATTTTGTGTTAAATAAAATACACTAAGATTCCTGTGATGACTACCTTTTGTAAATATATCCACAATTCTTCCATCGGACTCTCTCATTAGATCATCAATAATAACAAGATGTGGGTTTTCACCGTCAAACATATTAACATTTGGAATTCCTTGATGGTAGTTAACATTTGGTAAATTATATAAAGGTTGCATTTCATCAAAGCACCATGTGATCTGATTAAAATCACAATTACATATTTCTGTAACTGATTTTATGAAATTTGTTACAAAATTTGACTTCCCACATCCACTTGGCCCCGCCACAATAGCAGTAAACGGATGGATAAAGTGAAACATTTCACACGTCTAAAGTACTAAGGGGTGA
The DNA here is from genome assembly GCA_036936625.1 of Parnassius smintheus behrii. Classification (NCBI taxonomy): domain Eukaryota; kingdom Metazoa; phylum Arthropoda; class Insecta; order Lepidoptera; family Papilionidae; genus Parnassius; species Parnassius smintheus. The sequence goes on from JAUPFT010000022.1 coordinate 1,050,985, forward strand.
AATAAAAAATGAAAGTGTTCGTGTTAACAATTAATATATATTGCAAACATTATATAAAACAGAATGATCTGTATACTATTTCTAACACAATTAGTACATCATAATTTTACAATCAACTCAACCTCAAATAAATGCACACACACACACACGCAAATATAAACAACAATTAACTTAAATTATTTACAATAAAACAACGATTAAATATGTAATAAACTCTACGTCATATTATACTATTATCATTATTTTACAATCAATACAAATTTTATTTACATGCAGACATAAAATTAAAAACTATCAACACTTAACGCAGTTTATAATGACCCCAAGCTAATGTTTCAATATTATTATCTAAAATATGCCTCTTTGTGTCATTATATGATAAACCAATCTTATTTAATTTTTGTGTAAAAATTGTGTGTTTAATTGATTTAAATCTAAGCATACTATAATATTGCACTTTTTTATTAAATAGAGAAGACTTATAATTATCCATGGTCATCTTTTTAGTGATACATTTAGTTACCCCTTTTGCCTTGGCTATAGTCTTATTCTCTAAGTTAAAAGCGTACATTTTGGATCGTAAACCCACAAATTCTTTCATGATTTTACCATTATTTTCATCTTTAAAAAAACCTAATTTCTTTTTATTTAATTTTGGATATTCAAAAATATTATTTGCATCATAAGCTGAGGTATCAAAGTATGATGAAAGGTCAGGTTTTATATCAGAGTAAAAATCATCTGTAAATATATGATATATTAAACTATCCGTATCTGTATACAATAATTTGATTTTACTAAACTTTTTAACCATATAGTTATAATGAAAATCATACATTAATGTTTTTGAAATATCTAAAATGCAAAACCCTAAATAAATTGGTTTGTTATATATTAACTTTGTTTTTCGCAACTGAACCGTAACTAGGTTTTCCGAAAATACTGAAAGACTATGAAATTGTGGTTTAGCGATTAGATCTTGAACACCTAAAGCTTTGCCCTGGTTCTCCCAGTGTGTAACTAATTTTATGTTAACCCTTTTTTCAATATTCTCCATAGTCTTTCCGAAGACTGAATTATTCATTAATTTATAAAAATCTTTTTCGAAATCTGATTTTGCTAACGTTCTTAATTTTGTGTTTAGATCTATGTATATCTTCAACCAGCGAGACTGTTTAAATTTTAAAACTCTATGAATTTTAGTTAATTTAACCCCCATTTCTATGCACTGCTTTAAATTTCTGTAATGAATTACTTATTTATCTTTATTATTTAAATTTGGGACTAGTTTATTTTCATTAATATTGCCTGCACAAATGTTTTCGGGGCATAAAGGAAAGTCCGAATGTAAATCATGAAGTTCATCTGGATATTCCAAATCAACTTCTAAAATAAAACCGAAGTTCGATGTCTCAGACACATTAAATTCTGTATTCGGATTTACCCATTCGAATCCACCAGTAGGAAGACATTGAGACATAGCCCAACCATATAAATTGTTGGCATCAAAATATGTGATATATGAATTTGGTTTCCCTGCATCATAATCCCCCATATATTTGTTATTAGCTCTAGCATAACGATTACTACATTGAGATATACCACCCCTGATACCTGATCTAATAAATGCAATTTTCTCATAATCTGTTAAAAGTTCTAATTCTATTGTTGTATATTTTAACATTGCATCCCAACTTAAACCGGGTGCTGTGTAATAATGGGCAGGGTCTAAATCATAAGTATTAATACATAACTTTCTAAAGTTTTCAAATACATCGGTTAAAAGTAAAACGTCTGTTTTTAAATAAAGGTTTGAATAATCTAGCATATTACAACACCCAAAGTGTTCCCAAACATCTTTAGCATGATTGTAATCATCATTTGAAATATGGGAATCTGTGAGCGAGCTATAAAAAAATTTTTGTTCGGGGAGCGATGTTAGGCTTAAACTATCATAATTAGTCATAAGTTCATTTGGATAAACGCCTTTCCGTTTTAAACGAAAGAAATCTTCATCATTAGGATAATTTCTACGTAATTCTTGAAATTGATCATTACTGAGATTTTTGGCCAATTCTTCTAATTTACATGATAAAAACTTAAATGAATCTATGAATCTTAATATAATTTCGTGGTTATTCATTTTTAATTTTTTGGAAAAGGATATATATTTTTCTTTATTTTGAGGGATAACTTCGACTTCACCATCACAAAAGTTTAACGCGTGAACAATAAAATGAGCATCATAGCGACTAAGGTTGTGTAAAAATATTGGTATATAACGAGGTTTTCTGAACTTCGAGCTACATGATCCGTGAGCAACACCTATAAAACTACCGGTGTACCAATCAAAATCATAAAAATGTTCTGCTAACTCTGTTTCACAAATATGACAAATGGTTGCATTTGAAATTTGGTTTTTGTCTTCATTTGTTAGCGGAAGTGGAGGATATTTTTGAATTCTATTTATTTCTTTGAGATTGTTAGATAAACTTTCCATAAACACTTGTGCACAGTTGGGTCCGCAATACGTTACATATTTTGATAATTTATCATCATATGAACATTTTATATAATAACCAAAACTATGTACTTCATGTTTCTGAATATTGTGTGTGAAAGGTTTGGAAGGATCGTTAGAACATGATTCTATTGGTTTTAAAAATGCTTCAAAATCAGCATAAACTACGAATGGTATCTTCAACTTTTTTTCATAACTATCAAATTTAATTTTATCATTTGAAATAGGTTGACCAAACCAATTCTTTTTTTTAAAAGTTTCACTGTTTGGTAATTCTGTACAAATGTGGGCACAATCGTATTGTTCATGGTTATTTAAACTTTCCTTAGATGGAAAGTGAAGTAGACATGCTTCGCAAATGTACATGATGTGACCGTCTTTTGAAATTTGTTTACTAACTAACCGCGATAAATTTTTTATGTAACAATAATGATTTTTTGTATCCTTGGAAAAAAATAATAAATTGATATGTCTATCTTTACGACACTTTGTTAAAAATAATGGACCTACTATAGAATTACATCGTTTTTCTTTATTATATTCTAACCCAAAAACATTAATACTAATATCATTTAATTTCTCTACTTTTGCTATGTCAGAAATTTTAACTGGAAAGGAAATACCATCAAATTTAAGTTTATTTGCATGTTTAACGTACGATGATACACGATCCGCGTCTTTGTTTACGGGATATAACGCCGAGAGTAACGCCCATTTAAAACAAAAATAATCCTTGCTTTTTACATTTATAACAGCCTTTTTTAATTTTATGTCACGAGGAAGATCTATGTATGAAGTACCGCGTAGGGGGTTAAATTTATTAACATTCATGTCTATAGATTTTATGTTTTTTAGACTCCATCCACTATCTTTTTTTTCAAATGCACTAATTTTAGTAGTAATTGTATCATTTAAAGATGAAAAAAAAATATTTAAGTCATCTCCTTGACAAATAATATAGTTAATCGTTTGAAAATCGAACGTATCATGAATATCTTTAGTTTGTTGAACAAAATCAGCATGCAATATGAAGTTTACTTTAAAAATTATGTGTTGATGAATACACTCTTGTATTAAAAATAAAATATCATCTTTAATAGAATTTAAAAATAGTTCAGGAGTTTTAAAATTTACCAATGTCGAACTATCTACTCTACTCTTGATTTTATAAGTTAAAATCCTATTTCCAAAAGCAGATTCAATAACACTAACGTTTGATAAAGAATTATGTGAATTTAAAAGATTATTTTTGTGAACATTACTTTTAAAATGATTAGCTAAATACCGTTTCTTGATAAATATATGACACGTTAGACATTCCACTTGATCATCGTTACTGATACTGTTCCCTGCAGAGGTAGGCGCTTCTGCTTCCGTTGTTGGTTTTTTGATGATCTTGGGTTCTTTGCTGCTCGTTCCTCTTCCAAGTTGTAGTGGTTGACTACTAAAATGTTTAAATTTATTAAAAACTGTACAAGACATTGTGTAAATTATGATCGAAATGAATGTTTATTTTACTTACTTAAACTGTGTTTCAACCATCGCACAGTGATTATACAAATCATCATCATACGATGAATCGAACAGTTGATCCTTCTCCATTTCATCACAAACTTTAGACAACTCCTGATTTAATTCGCTGTTGAATAGTTCCGTATTCTCTTCCATGGTTGTGGAGAAGAAAGCACTGGTGCACACTTCACTGAAGTTTGCCATCCTTATAGTAAAGAAGAAATTAAGTAGCAGAGTAAGTAACAGTTCAGTGTTGGTAGACCAACTGATACCCAAATTTCAAATAATGTCCGATATTTAAGTCTAACAAAGGATTAGAAATAGAATATAATGAGTACACGGACGTAATTTAAGTAAACAGAATCACATTCACTAATGATCAGCTAATGACTGTCATTGTTAAAAAAGTATTTTTTAACTTTTTCACTTTCTGCTATTGTCTTTGTAATATTGTATACGAGGGCGTTTGTGTTGTCGTAGATGCTATCCTTATTAGTCTTTACGTAATATTTAATCCTCGTGGAAGCATGTTTCCAATGATCAGTAGTTGGAATCTTGGATAGCTTCTTCATATCGTACATTTCAATTTTGATGAGATGCGTCGCTTGGTCTCCATCGTCAGAATTAGTAGAAATGTATGATACACCATCTCTAGCGGCTCGTGCTACGGTTGATGATAACAGCTTCCTCTTTTTTATTTTTGATTCAGCTTCAAAAAAATGATCAATCGATTGCGATTTTCTTTTTCCACCATCGCATGTGTTATTATTAATGACGATGTCATCACTCTCTTCTTGAGGGGAGAGTGGCGAGTAGTAATACTGTTTATATGTATTTTCATCGAAGCTCAATGATTTCTGCAACAACACAGTTATCATGTTAATATCAATTTGGTAACACTTAATCATAAAAGTTAAAAAAGCTAAAGTTACAACCTATTAAAGTCCACTGCTGAACATAGGCCTCCTCTCATTTCTGAGAGGGTTTTAGGGCTAGGAAATGTTCGCTGCGATACCTCAATGCGTGTTGGCAAACTTCACATGCCTTCGAAATTATCTCAGACATGCATTCCTCACGATGTTTTCCTTCACCGCTGAGCACGTGGTAAATTAACACTTAAAATTGTAATTAACAATTTAATTGGTGCCGGCGGGGATCGAACCCGGGTCGCGTACTGTGAATTTTACATTTTGCGCTAACCATCTGAGCTACCACGGCTTAACCATATACACACACATAATATTTAAATATAATTTGTTAACACTAAATCATACACACGTAAGAAAATAACAGAAAGAAAAGTAAGTTTGTCAATAGAATAAACACTTACATCCATGGCCTTTGATGCGTTGAAGTAACACAAACGTAGTATTGATAGATCCACTGCGGTCAAACGACCATACACTAACTCCATGACTGCAGTTGCTTGGTCTTATATAGTACCAGTGAGTAATAATTCTAATCTAAAGAATTTCTGCAGTAGAATTGATAGTATCTTTATGCGTCAACAAGCTTACCTTACATTCTGTTGCTTATCTCTACATTCCTACGTCCTTCCTGTCGTGTCTTGTTCAGTGTATTGGTGACTCAAATACGATTTGTATAACACAAAGAATGTAATTTAATATTTAGATATCACTATAATTGATCATTCCTATATTAGTCATTGAGTAGATTGGTACTGTAATAATCTACTAATAGCAGTAATATTATGGATACACTAGATGTACAACAACATCTGAAAAAGATTCACCCCACTCTAGAAAATAATGTTTATGCTGCCAATAAACTACCCATGTACACCCACGTACCAACGTATATAATATGCAATTTGGATACAGATGATAAACCAGGGTCACATTGGGTAGCTTTATATATCGATACGAATGACGTCGGTCAATATTTTGATTCATTCGGACGGGCACCTGTACGATATCATCTAGAGTTTTTTAAAAGAATTTGTAAAAGATGGAACTGGAATGTTGATAGGATTCAGAATGAGTGGACTTCAGTTTGTGGCGAATATTGCTTAATGTATTTGCTATATAAGTTTCAGGGATGTTCAATGCATAGTTTTACGAGTATATTTACAGGGAACACATTGTACAACGATATTTTAGTGGATGAGATGTTTCGCTCCTATTTTATAGATAATAAGTAATAAGATTTTGTATTTTATAAATAAAAATTTTAACAAAATTGGGTAATGTGTTTTATTAATGAGTCAGATTAGTGTAGATAGGAACAAAGGAGTATATAACAATATCACCACGCTGAGGAAGAATAGATAATGACGGTATTGAATGAACAATAGATAAGTAGATAAGAACAATGGAGCGCTAATGACGGTGGAAGCTCGAAGCGGATATCAATTAGATAAGAGTTAATTGATCTGCACATCTCCGGAACCGTGCATCCTACGCAAAAATGGACCGCAGATTCGTGATCAGAGCATGCCAAAACCTTTTTTTTTTTTTTTTTTTTTTTTTTTAGGATCGTGAGTCGACGAACATCGTACTTGTGACTCAGTGCGCCAGAACTGGTACAACCTTTCTACAAGTGCGCCAGAACTGGTACAACGTAACTACTGCCTACTTTGTGTTTCCATTTAGTTTTATGGTTGTACTTAAATATACTTTTTATATAAACAAATATATAATAGGTACTTTGTGAATTGAATAGGAAGTGTTCAATAAAAATGCGTGTCGTTTTTTTATTGGTAGATTTAAAACCATGTTTATGTTCGAATAACAAATCGGTCTTATAAATTTGCGGCCGAAAAATATTTGCGCCTCGGCTGAGACGTACGAAATGCTTTATTATTAAAATTTTAAATATAAAAAATCCGCATTATAATATAAAGCTCAATTAAAAATTGTTTTGGGAAACATGGACAAGTTGGAGTAAAGGAATATCTTTTACTTGGTTATAGATACCTGCAGCTACTTTACAATTTATATGTTTGGTTTTAAATGAAGTTTGGATTTATTATTTTTTTATTTCTATTATATTTTTTGAAAGGGTCCTAGGAAAGGAATTGTCCACCGCGCTACCCCAATGCGTGTTGGCGAACTTCGCATTTCTTCGAAATATTTTTTTTTCTTATTTCTCAGACATGCAGGTTTCCCCACAATGTTTTCTTTCACCACTGAGCAAGTGGTAAATCAACACTTAAAATTGCAATTACAATTTCATTGGTGCCGGCGGGGATCGAACCCGGTTTGCTCGCGCACTGTGAAAATTTCAGCAAGCGCTAACCATCTGAGCTACCACGGCTCCTCTCCTCTCGAGCTAGAGACTTTATTTTATTTATGGCACGATTTTTGTCGCATGCCAGCGCTTACTTTTGGCAAAAAGTTGTGAAACGTGTGTGAACGTCAGAATTGTGCAAATGTTGGTCGCAGATATTTTACCTGCACTTCAAAATTTTATTGTGTGAGTATTTTAAACTATTTTTACGGATTTGATGAACCATATTAAATAAAAAATAGTCTCCTATCTTTCTCTCTATGTTTTGATCTCCTAAAACGAGTTTGAGTTGGTAAAATCAAGGCAAACTTAGGGTAGGGTTGTCAATTATTATTTGATAATAAAACTAGTGAAATTCCGCGGTTTTATATGCGCAAGTGTGAACGTAGTTAGAACATAATATAACCTTTATGTTTTACATAAATGAAGACGTGAGTGGATGAAGGTGATAACTCGCATTCTACCAGTTTTGAGTAAATCAAGATTGAAGTTTCACTATTGTTTTTTAAGATAAGTTGTTAGAAAATTGGTTTTTGATCTAAACTATAATGCAAAGTTGGGTAAACAAACTTAAAAAATTAGGGTACGTCAGCAATTAAACACTTTTAATACTTTATGGTATATAATTTCGAAAAAAACCGAACATAACTCTTTCTTTCACTAACATTTTTAAAACATTTTGGCATTTTAGCTATTTCAAATTAGGTGTTAAGTAACATTATGTACTTAAAGTATTACAAAAAGGTAAACATTAATTAAATATTCCTTAAAACTTTATAAATAGAAACGTAAGCTAATAAAACAGAGATCAGTCTTGACAATAAAATAAAACAGATCAAAATAATACGATTTTTCAATTAAAATCGACTCATAGAAGTACCTATATTCTGGCTTTACGTACTTAAGTTGGTCTCAGAAATTTTCTTTTTTTTTTTCACTGATACGGTACCATATTTTGCGTTCATACGCGGAATCTCCACAGAATAGCGCAAATGTGATCTTCTTTTCAAAATGTCCAACTTTTTGAAGGGTGTCATTTCATCGTATATTTATATAGGTAGGAACCATATTCATCTACGCGTATCCATTTAATACAATCCCTAAAACTTACTTTATCATTGTTTACATCTTTTTTTCTGTTAAACAAATTAAGTTTTTCCTGTAACTCACGAATTTTTCTGAAATGCGCGCTCATATCAATGACTGTATTATTTCGGCAAGCTTTACAAATAATATTCATGTACTGTTCAAGAAAAAAATTGTATCGTGTTTCCTAAGAACTTTTTCTATCGTTTCTATCAGTTGATCGAGTAAGTAGATGAGTTTGTATATTTGATATGCGTATTTAGCAGGGATGGGAGATATGATAAGGATATAGAACGACGAGTGAACGCAGGTAATAGAATAAATGGGGCTCTACACTCTATTGTGAAAAGTCAGAATATGTCGAAAAAGCCACGTATGGCAATTCACAATGCTGTTTTTTTCCCTACTTTAACGCATGGTAGTGAAAGTTGGGTGTGGCAGAAGAAGCACGAGAGTAGAATAAACGCAGTAGAAATGCGGTCGTTAAGGAGTATGTTAGAGCTGAACCTGAATGACAGGGTGAGAAATTGTGTGATAAGAGAAAAGTGTGGTTTGCAAGATGATATTGTGAACAGGATTAAGAAAGGAATGTTTCGGTGGTTTGGTCATGTAGAAAGAATGAATGACGAAAGAGTGACAAAGAAAATTTATGTTGCAGAAGTGAACGAAAGAGTCGGAAAGAGACGTCCTAGGCGAAAGTTTATCGACCAAATCGGCGATATATTGAAAACGGGCCAAATGTACCCTTAACCGACGAGCATGCATGCGTAGGTATATGGATGTGGAGGAGGCGAGAGAGTTGTGTCAGGATCGTGCCAAATGGTAGTCTGTAGTCTCTGCCTACCCCTCTGGGTGACAGGCGTGAGTGTTTATGTTTATGTTTTTATCAATCCTACCGAAATCACAATCCGAGTCTTAAAAAGAATGGCCAACCTCAGGGAATTCGTGGTCTATTACTTTAAAATATCCTTTTAATATAAGGTATTGATGCAATGCAATCATGTTATAGTTTTTGTTCTGTTCGACACATGAAGCCGACCAGATCAATAAATGATCTTTGTTTTTGACAACTTGGATCTACCTCCAAAAATCTTAGAAGTGCGTTTCCAGGTTCAACACTTTCGCGATCCGCTATTATGTGGTGACCGACAGCAGCATCCAGTAATAATTTTGCCCTTGCTTTGCCTCCTGCCATTATTTTTCCACTTGCCAACGTTAATTCACTATTGTAAATAATATTTTTGTACACAACCCACCCTACAATACGCACTCTGTTAGAAAGCCCGCGAGAATGTGATAATTTTAATGACAGAACGAAAATCAAAACAATTGACTGACGTGAACGAATGAAGGCGCTATGTATGTTACATAACACCTTCCTTCACGGAGAAGTGATGTCGTGTCATTCGACTATCGTTCGCTGAGTGGAAGAAAGTGTTATGTTCGTACATGTCACTTTCTTCCACGACAAAAAAACAAAACTTTTACTTTATTTATCAAGAACGTAGTGATATGGGCTCTTACATCTTTCATCCAGTACCATTTTCAAACTAAACTGTACATAACACCTTTATCAACTTTCTATTTTTGAAATACGTCTTAAATCAATAGTTTTAGGGTCTAAAATCATTTTATAACGACATATCACCTTCATCTATGCAAAAAAACACCAAAACCTGAAAATGCGACATATCACCTTCATCCACTCATGTCTTCAAATATTCTAAAAGAACTTATTATTTTAATATGTTACTACCTATAAAATTAACAAGTTTATTGCATTTTTATTTGAGTAATTTTTATGTAATTTCTTTATCTACGTCTATTTTTAGGAACCTTTATTTAGTCTGAATCATATATAACACTATATTACTGATTTACCTACTTATACGTAGTTTTCTTTTTTGCAGTTACAAATGTCTTGTGAGGTTGAAAAAGGCAGTAATGAAAAAAATTATAAGAAGAATAATAATTGACGTTAGCCACTTCTTTTCATAAAAATTTCAAATCATGGTCCATTAGGTTGCAGCTTCACCGAATCACAACTTATAATAATAACAATAACAAACTCGGCCGTTTGGTCTCCCCTGCCGAGGGCCTCCATCTGGTTGGGTTTTTATTTATATATGTATTTTAATATTTATTTTATGTTATTGTTATTTATGTATATTTATCTTTTCATAACTATTGCTCCTCAAAATTATATTTGACCTCAAGGTAAAACATATCATAAAATTCAGTAGCTAAATAAAATAATAATACCTACTATTCAAGTATATTTTCAATATGTAAGTAAATGAAAATAACAAAAATGAAGCACCATTAGCACGTAAAGTTCGAATCCATAATTAACATTTCGACAAATATTATAATTTACTCTATAAAAAGCTAATTCAATATTAGCAGTATAGTATATAGTTAAAAATAATCAAAATAGTCATTTTTATTAATAAGATAATATATGAGAATACATAATTCTAATGTAATGCAACTAATATACCGAATAAAGAAAATTAAAATACACATATCATTGTCTGCCGTGTCTATTTCCATAAAATAGTTCATTGACATTGATAAATTAATACTACGTTCGTACCAGTAGGTGGCGTCCTGCAGATTTCTACGCGATATATTGTAGAAAGAGCGTCGGCAGACCAAACGCTCAAGGTCGTTCGCTAGAGGTAAAGCCTTAATCAGTGACACAGAACACTAATACCCTTAGGCGGCATCAGTGACGTCACGACAGTATCTAATATGGCAGACAGCGTTTTGGAGATTTGAGGCACAGATGAAAAAAAATTCTTAAAATTGAAATATAAAATTTATGATGCAATTTTATATAATATAGAAATCAATACTTCTCGTTTACTTTTTACAAAATATATCATAAATATATATTTTGATGTTTTTTACATGGTGTAAAATACCCTATTGGGTAGCGTTTGAGTACTTGGGCAATAGCTAATAAATTTTTAACATCTTTAATAATAATTGTAATAGAAATGTCACATACCGTATGCTTCAGGCGCGCTCGGAGCGCTGGGATGAGGTAGATGCGTCGGATACGGGGCCCCTGCTGTCGGATACGGGGCCCCGGTCATCGGATACGGAGGCCCGGCATTCGGATAAGCGGTCGGATACGGTGCGGCGGCCGGATACGGTGACGTGGACGCCGGATACGGTGCCGCCGTATGCTGATATGGCGCCGGTGAAGCGACCGGATATGTGGTCACTACTTGGACTGTAATTATTGTAATTATTATTGTGTTATTTTGTTTTAATAAAGAAAGATGTAAAATAATATAGTTATATTAAGGATATGTTAAACACCAAGACCTTTATGTACTCGAGTACTGCAAGACCGCCTATTCAGAACAAAAAGTGTGTTACAGTTGTGGACCGCGTATAGATCCGTGTGTGGTCGCGGTAAATATTTAGAGACCGGAGACCCTTTTTTACTGGAAACGAAGCATTCCACCTTAATCCTCAACGGTGAAATCGCATCTGCGTTTTGATTCTTAATCGAGGATAAATGTAGATGTCTATGGGCCACAGCATCCACTTACCATCAGGTGGACTGTGCGCTCGTACGTCACCCTTATTCTATAAAATAAGTATTCCACGCAGTTGCATTTTCATTTAAGACAGCTAGTTTTTTTAGGCAAATAGTAATAACTTTTGTATATAAAAGAGGGGACAAACGAGCATGCGGCTCACCTTATGGAACGTGACTACCAGCGTCTATAAACAACTGCAACACCAAGGGAATTGCAGATGCGTTGCCGATCTTTTAAAAAAGTGTAGGCTCTTTTCTTGAAGTCCTTAAATCTCGGAAAATCGCTTGTGGTAGTAGATTCCACACGTAAGTTGCGCGAAGAAGAAAACTCCCAGTAAATCGCACAGTGGTGGACCGCCAGCTTATAGAACGAAGTAATAGTAGCCGGGAAGCGAAGTAGTAACAAAAAATATAACGCTTTATTTTCTCTTAAACGTATTCGATTTTTCTTAAGGCGTTGTAATCCCGCACTCTGACGAAGGGACAGGGTCGAACGAAAGACTTCTAGTATCGCGGACGCCAATTCGCCAGTCAACCATGACGGCTAATCCCACAAAGTTATCTGTCCAGTCGTTCTGCTGATAAGGTGGCGATTGTTGGATAAGATGCGTTAATATTACGTAAAAATGAAAATAATGTCATTATCATCATTACCGCCTTTCACAAGTCCACTGCTGAACATAGGCCTCCCCCAAGGAATGCCACAAAGCACGGTGCTGAGCCACCTGCATCCATCGACTTCCTGCATGTCTAGTCTAGTCGTCACTTTATCTAAGTCGCCCTAAACTTCGCCCACCGGTACGAGGCTGCCACTCGACAACCTTTTTTCATCATCAATCTTCGGTTCTTAGAGCTATATGGCTGGCCCATTACCACTTCAGTTTACTGATCCGTTGGGCTATGTCGGTCACTCGGGTTCTACTGCGGATATTCTCATTTCTATGTAAACAGTTTTACATGGAGGTCGTGTGTTATAAAACGGATCGTTACGGAAAACGAAACGTTTCTTGCATATATGAATCGGGAAAAGGTTGACTGGCAGAGAACATCTTAAGAGGATACCTTGAAAATGAATCGAAGTTTTGGGGGCGTGGCTTATTCCTTTGTCGGTGAAGCTGACGTATGACTGCGGGAGTGTCAAAATGAAAGTGATGCAATGACTTCATAGTACGCAAATTATGAGATAGCCATACCGAGCAAGCGCTCGGACAAAAACTAAGTAAGCGCCAAACAACAATTTTATTTATTTTAACAAAACTTCGTTATGGATTAAAAAACTGGTTTATGAGAACTTAGGTATGATTATTTACTATACTTTAAAAATTATTCCATGAAATTATTCGTAAGAACATTGAGGTCATCGAGAAATGTAAATAATTAGCGCCTAGTTTGCAATTTCTATCGAGAAAATTACATGATATCGTGTTTTCCTTTTATGCAATCCAAGATCAAGTCAAAAATCATATACCAAAATTTTGGTTTGTTATCTATAAAACTTAAAAAAATATGTTAAATAGAAAAACCACCAAATTTTCGAGGTATCACCTTAAGATGTTAAGTCTGCCCTCTGTACACTTTTGTGCAACGAATAAAGTCATTACCTGGGTAAGGCGTGTACTGCTGTTGTGGATAAGGCGCGGGACCTGGGGTCGCCGCGGGGGGAGCTGCGATAAAAAAGTACAATATACATCGACGCAATATACAAAACAGCAGTGGAAAGAAAAAGCTTAACATGCAACTTATAAACGTGGCCAGGGTCCGAATCAATGTACCGCGATGTTTAAAGACTTCTAGTCGTAGAGCCATGCTGCAGCTATATTAAGGTTGTAGCACGAATGGGTCGGCTCAACCAGGGAAAGACCACGCTCTCACTGTTGCGTATGGTGAGTGTAGAATACGAGGTTCGACGAGGTTTTCGGATTGAGAGAAAACCGGAGACCCTTTTTACTGGAAAGGCAGCCCATCTTAGTCATGGAGGGTCTTTATACTGACTCTTAATTGAGAAAAGATGTACATGTTTATGGATCACAACTACCACATACCATCAGGTGGACTGTGTGCTCGTTTACCACCCTTGTTGTATTAAAAAAAACCTAGACCATTTTTTGTTTTTCTGGTTGTCGATCATCGCTAACTTTTATACAAAACATTAATCTCAGGTTTAACAAGTTTAACTGGCCTCTATCGGAAGAGGAAGTGAGCCATTGAAATTAAAGTGACCCTGATAGCATGTTAAATTAAATAAAGCTATTCAATAAGATGCTTCTTCAACGATCTTTTCTCAGATAATAAAATTGATCATAATGCCTTGTTGTCCGTTTTATAGCGATTGTAAATTCGACGTAGAACATGCGACGTAGGTGTTTTTCTGCCTGACTATTGAGACTGGCCGCCGAGACCGAATTACGGTCTCAGCGATCAGTTTCAACGGAGACTAGCCATCTACGCGTTATACGATTATATAGCCCGAGTGTATGCGCAAGCACAATTCTCTTTTCCTCACTCTCATAGTCAGATTTGACGGCAATCCAACCGGACCGGAGAATCCGGCTTTACGTGCTTTACAAGTGAAACACTGCTAACTTCCTGATTCCGGGCTCCTACTGAGATTGTCTTGGCATAAAAACCCCATGGCTCATATCTTTTGGCCCCACCCGGAATTCGAACCAGGATCTCATGATCAGACGTCACACTTACGTTCGCTAGGCCAACGAGGTAGTCATGCAATAAAGCTTCGTCGACTAGTAGTGTAGTGTAGCAATTATAACATATAGTATAAAAAAATTAACACGTATTGACCAATAATTGTGATGAATTCATAGAGAACGCTAGGTCATAATCATGAAATTGAGATTATTTAGACGTTCGATATGGGTGAAAACCGATTTTTTTTAATACAAACGGGTAACAACCGAACATAGTCCACCTGATGATAAGTGGATACTGTGACCCGTAGATATATACTTGTATCCTCGATTATGATTAAAAATATAGATGCGTTGTCACCCCTGAAGATTAAGATGGAATGCCTCGTTACCATTAAAACTGTCACCGGTTCTCTACAGTCACTATACGAATCACAGCAGCATTAAGCTGCTATTTGACGCTGGTATTCTGTGAGAGCGTGGTCCTTCCCCGGTCGAGCCGACCCATTCGTACTATAACCACAGTAAAGCTGTAACATGGCTATACCACGTAAAATTCCATTGCCTTTATAAATAGAAAGTATTTGGTTAAAAAGTATTAGGTTAAAATTAAAAGTATTACCGTTCTTATATATTTATCATTCTTATGTACCACTGATAATGCCGTTAGGCGAAACCGGTCAGTTTTTATAAATATCTTATAAAATAAATATTGTGAAAGTAGTACAAGTGTTTATCTAGATCACAAAAATAAAGCTCGAGTTTCACCAAGTGATGTTATCACAAGTATAAATTATAAAAAGTATTAGGTTAAAAAAAGTTGGTAAAAAGGTACCATGTTAAAAAGTATAAGGGTGGTTACTCACGCGATAGCACCCGCCCGCGGTAGCGTCCCCGGCAGCACCATGCTATGCAGATTGCGATCACCAATATCACCCCCACCGCAGTTAACGTGATTATCATACCCATGACGGGACCCTTATGTTTAGGGTACCCCTGAAAAAACAATCGTAGTCTACGATGTGGGGAGAGTACACAAGACACACACAAAGTTCAAAATCTTTATTAAACTAAGTTTGTATAAAAAGGGTTATTATAATATTAAGGAATTTATGGATGATAATAACCCCTGGGAAGGGTGATCGCTACCAAGCTATTTCTAATTTGTCTTGTGTTGTTAATTGTAAACATGATTGTAAGCTATTATTGGAAAAAATAATAGTCCCGCTGGGTTTTTGCTGGTTCTTCCCGGGGCAGAGGTTTTTGTTGCGAACCAGTGGTAAATAACGGAAAAAAGTGACTTTCAATAAGTATTGTTTATCATTTATATTGAATAAAAAGTGTCTATTTCTGTTTCAGAGTAATTTAAACGCAATTAACGTTATTAGTAGTGGTTTTTGTGGGTGGTCTCCAAAGAGGACGATGGTTCGGAAGTTTTCCCGAGACACCGTGATAGCACTGCGAAGGTGCTGGGGGCAGTAAGGGCTTAGGGAAGTGCTTTCATGGCGACTTTATGCGTCACTTACCAAGTCATTACTGTAGTTGGAGACAGCCCCAAACTTCGCTTACCGGTACAAGGCTGCAACTCGAAAACCTTAGTTCCCCATCGATAGTCGGTTCTTCGAGCTACATGTCCAATTGCACTTCAGTTTACTGATCCGTTGGGCTATGTCGGTTACTCTGGTTCTACTGATCAGTAAGCCGAAGTGGCAATGGGCCAGCCATATAACTCGAAGAACCGACAAACGATGGGGAAAAAAGGTTCTCGAGTGGCGGCCACGTACCGGCAGGTGTAGTATAGTGCGACCCCCCCCCCCCCCCCACTAGATGGAGCGACGACCTGGTAAGACATGCAGAAAGTCGATGGATCCGGGCTCAGGACCATACTTTGTGGCATTCCTTGGGGGAGGCCTATGTTCAGCAGTGGACTTGAAAAGGGCGGTAATGATGATGATGAATGATGATGGTCAAGTCGTTCAGAAGCAACACGATTACCAACAGTCCTTTATTACGTACTGGTGATACGCCCCGGCTTCGCCTGGATCTATCTATGAAGCAATATTTAGACTTAAAATATTCAATAACTGTTTACTTCAGTTTTTTCCAAAAACAATCTTTTCAAGTTTTTCGGATAAAACGTAGCCTAGATCCCCGGCATTGCTCTCTTATCTGTTCGTAAATTTTCATCACAATTGATGATAGACAATAAAATGGTCATTTATGTCTTAAATAGCCCCCTGAGTATAATATAAATATAAATATCCATGATCACAGATAGACACTTCAGTTTTATTTATTTGTATGTATAGATATAAAGATATAATCAAAACTTTCAATAAAACCACTTATACGGATTTTATCGCGTTTAATTAACTTATTTTAACTTATTTTTAATTGCCGACGTTTCGGGTGCTTTATAGCACCCATGGTCAAGGGGACTAAGATGTTTGACGTCCCAAGGTCACAGTTAGCCCGGCTACCTTCAGTTTTTGAATATTAATTTTTGGTTCGATCTTATCTATTAAGGTAGTCGAACTATGACATTGGGACGTCAAACATCTCAGTCCGCCCCCGTGACAATGGGTGCTGTAGAGCATCCGAAACGTCGGGAATTAAAAATAAACTAAGAGTGAGTTAACTAAACGCGATAAAATCCGTATAAGTGGTTTTTTTCAATGTGTAGTGTTTTCGCGTAAATTTAAGTAAATCATTACCTACATAATGAAACTCATATGATGTTTCCTTTACCAAATTAATTATCAATATTTATCTTTTGTCATAAACCTCCACAAGTAGATTTTTGATCTAGTTTATACATTCTATACGTCGCACGTATAGAAGTAAAATACCCAGAGCACGACGCGATAGTTTCGCCCGCCAAGCGTGACAACGGAGGCAAATCCTGTAACCGGAAGAGGCCCGCAGACGGCAACTAACCAACAAAGAACAAGAAGAACATTGAATATAACTAATTTTAAGAATTTTATCGCGTTTAATATAACTTATTTTTAATTTGCCGACATTTGGAACATAAAAGAACAATCTAATTTAACTTATTTTTAATTTCTCGACACTTCGGGCGCAAAAGAACAGTTTAATTTAAATTAATTTGAAATTCCCTGCATTTCAGGCGCAAGAAAACAATTAAATCTAACTTATTTTTAAATTCCCGACATTTCGGGAGTAAAAGAATACCGATACTGTGAGCTTCGTTCTGCGTAAATCGGACCAAAAACTAATATTCAAAAGCTGAAGGTAGCCAGGCTAATGATGACTTCGGGACGTCAGTCAGTCCTCCGGAACTATGGTGCAGTAAAGCACCCGAAGCGTCAGGAATTAAAAACAAGTAGACTTAAACGCGAAAAAATCTGTAAAGGTAGTTTTATTCAATGTGTACGAGGGGTGATCCAAAACTAATGATAATTTATTTTAAACACGTTGATTATAGTTAAAAACTAATTTATTTTTCTACATAGCCTCCTAACAAGTGAATGCATTTAATAATTTTAATCTTTTTTCTAAACCCCGAATTCCCTTAGTAAAAAAAAATTATCTCGACGCTCCAAAAAAGCCTTAACAGTCATTTCGCCATCGTCTGCAAATTTCTTGCCTCGAAGGATTCCCTTGAGCTACTGAAAGTCTGAAGTCACTGGGAGCTAGATCTGGCGAATAGGATGGTTTTCGAGGTGTTCAAATCCCGTTTCTTGAATGGCAGCCATCGCAACTGCAACTTTGTGAGCCGGAGCGTCATCTTGGTGAAACAGCACTCCAGCTCGCAGTTTGCCATCGACTTTTTTCCTTAAGAGCCTCCCGCAATCTTCTTACTTATTAGCCTGCGTAGTAAGAGTCCAAAATAGTGGCTCTCTTTTCCAAATATTCCACCATAATTATTCCTTCAGCGTCCCAAAAAACGAACGCCATAACCTTCCCGCCGAACTTGATACTTTGAAATTCTTCGGCATCGGTGAAGTGGCTTGTTTCTTGGTTTCATGGTGGCTCCAGGTCTCGTACATGCTCAAGAAACGAAACGAAAAATGTCCCTGATCTGCTTGTAACCTTACGAGGTTCACCCTCGAAATGTCGACTCATTTTTTTTCTTTTTCTCGTCGATTAACATTCTCAGTACCCAACGCACAGAGACCTTTTTCATATGCAATTTGTTCACAAGGATTCTTTGAACACTGCTATATGAGATCCCTGTGACTTCAGCTATATGCCTGATGGTCAGGCCTGACACCGTCTAATTTCGCCAGACACGCAACCAAAAAGCCTTACTGTGTCCGGCTTTATCCGGATGCCTGGCAACGCTACCTCCAGTGAGTCTTAGCCTATTTATATGATTTTTTATGCCGATCTAGTGTCTACACAAGCAAACAAAAACAATTTTTTTTTGTATTTTTATGTGATTTTTATGTTATCATTACTCATAGCACCCCTCGTAGTGTTCGCATAAATATAAGAAATCATTATAATAACAAGAAGAACTGTTGATCAAGATCTAGGGCACTTGTCCACTGCCACCGTCACCGGGATGTCAACGAGAACCACATTATTTCTGGCCGAGATCAAATTGACGTGACGACGCTCGTTTGTCCATCGCGACATTCTCAAGTTCTGTCAGTCAGTTTGTTGTAATTGTCGTGTCGTGCGTTAAATTGCTTGGCCCCTTTTGTTACACTATATTTACGATTTAATTAAAGGATTTTACAGTGGTAGAGCCACGCGGCAGCTTTGCTGTTGCACGTATGGGCCGGCTCAAACCGGGGTGGTACCACGACCTCACAGAATACCAGCGTGAAGTGGAAGCTCTGCTTCCGCGTTTCGTCTGGTGAGTGCAGGTGGCCGGAGGCCCAAACCCCCCCCCCCCCATCAACATGGTAGCGGAATTAAATAATGATAGACTACCCCAGGAGGGTACCAGCACCCCTGGAGAATCCCTCGCTGAGCATCCACGACCATGTTTCTCCACTTCTGAGCGTGGGTGCTCAGGCTGCCCCGCGTATTCTGGGGGGGGGGGGGGGCAAAATTCCGCTCAAGACTACAACTGCTCGGGGCAAACGGAGCAACAAGACCAAGGCGACCCCTGCCACGCTGTCCGTGAATTTCTGCAATATCAGGGGACTTCACTCAAACCTAAACACCGTCCACTACCATCTCGAGACGGCGAGGCCGGCTCTGCTATTTCTGACCGAGACGCAGGTGTCCTCTCCGGCTGATGTCTCGTATCTCTCCTACCCGGGGTACAAACTGGAACACTCCTTTGTGCCTCGGGCTGGAGTTTGCGTTTACGTCAGAGAGGACATCTGTTCTCGACGCCTCGGCAGACTTGAAGGTTCGGACCTGTCCATCCTTTGGCTACGCGTAGACAGCGACGACCATCCGCGCGTCTACGGGTGCCTCTATAGGTCCCATAGCGGTAATGCCGAAACAGACCGACTCTTCGACCACGTCCAAATGGCTGCAGATTCGTTGCTACAGCAGATCCCCTCCGCAGAGATCGTGATCCTCGGCGACTTTAACGCCCATCACGCCGAATGGCTTGGTTCACGTTTAACCGATCATGCGGGGAGATCTGTTCATGATTTTGCCTTGGCATATGGTCTGACACAACTGGTTACTTCGCCTACGCGGATTCCAGATGTGGAGGATCATGCACCTTCCCTGTTGGACCTTCTGCTGACCTCTCACCCGGACGGATATCAGATTTCCGTCGACGCCCCTTTAGGCTCCTCGGACCATTGTCTGGTCCGGAGTGTTGTGCCACTCACGCTGAAATCGCGGTTGCATTCTGCAGGCTGCCGCCGTGTTTGGCACTATAGGTCAGCCGATTGGGATGGGATGCGGTCTTTCTTTGCATCCTACCCTTGGGGGCGGGTTTGCTTCTCGCCGGATGATCCCAACGTTGTTGCGGATTCTGTTACTGATGTGGTACTTCAGGGTATGGAACTTTTTATTCCTTCCTCTGTGGTGCCCATTGGAGGCAAATCTCAGCCATGGTTTGGTCGCTCCTGTAAAATAGCATCATGCTATAAGCAGGAGTGCTACCAAGCCTGGGTTGATGCATCAGCGTCTCGGGATGTAAACACCAGCGCTCTAAAAAAGAAGTATAATTCCGCCTCTAGTTCCAGCAGTGGCGCCGATCTACTCGAAACTTCGGCGGCCGGGATGACGGCGCTCAGGCGACGGACTTGAGGTGGACATGCGGCTAGTGACCTCGACGCCGTCATCTCGTTTTCCTTGAGGTCCTGCTGACACAGAGGCGGTAGACAATCGCCCTTATCAATTACAAAAAACTAAAAGATCTTTTAAAATTCTTATCCTTGTTCTTATTTTTCTAAGACCGGGTAAGCTATATATATAGCTATAGACGTCCGGTACTCGCGTACGGTGTTTGGAGGGAGAGGGGGAGGGAGGGGAGGGGAGGAGTTCATGGGAAGCCCCCCTACCCTTCCACCGTTGCAGAAATGTATAGTTTATGAGTAATAATTTTTTTTGTAAAATTATAACCTCACTTTTTTATACAGGAATATTGGCACAAAGTTACTTCTGTAACGGCTGTACGGTGTTGGGAGGGGTAGGGGGGAAGGTCACGGGAAGCCCAGCCTTAGCCGCTACGACTCACTTAGATGCCTGCAATTTGCTACAGCAGGCGGGGGCTGCTCACCTTCCGTGCCTACAGCTTTACAAAAACACTAGGGGTGGGGCAGACAAGACTATGTGGAGTTTGGTTGTGCTAATTCGGTTTTAGAACCGAATCAACCAATCTTATCTATAAAGTCTGGTTGCCTTAAACTCTGCTATGATATAGTTTTCTGAAAAACCTCTTGACTGCTCTCCACTGCAACTCAATTTGTTGTATATAAGTCCCGTCTCCAGCCACAAATGGATTGTCTGGGTTCGAGTGATTAACTTTTGATTTATGTGTGTGTTTGTGTTAAAAAAACAATTTGATAAATTTGCGTTTCGTTATATGCAATTTATGGTGAAAATTATTTTTATTGTAATTAATTCTATAGGCATTTCCGAAATCCAAAAACAGTGTAAATGGTTCGAGCTTAACCCTGACAATCCTCCTAAATTGAAAACAAAATTAAAAAATCAAGTACCAGACATCTACTTCATAATATGAGAACAAATTGACATATTTGTGTTTCGTTATTACACAATTTTTAGTGAAATTTGTTTTTATCGTAATTAATTCAAAACACATTTCTGACATCTAAAAACAGTGTTCAAACTTAACCCAACAAGCCTCCTAGACTAAAAACATTATCAAAATCAAGTACCGGATGTCTATAGCCAACCCCTAATATCATTATATGATGTTGAATGTTTTTAATACATTTGATTTAAATAAAGAGGTAGGTAGTTACACTGTAATATCATAACAACCTGTTGATCCCAAATTATACTGACTAAGCTTTTAATATTCAATTACTCCTAAACATGATATTTACAAGTAGCCATAATTTTACAACAACACATTGATCACAAATTGTGCTGACTGACCTTTTGGTATCAGATTACTCAATACATAATGTTACAGAAGTCCAGTAATGTTACAGAAGTCCAAGACTTCACTATATTAAAGTTATTCCTAGTCAAACCAAGGTGTCAAACTTACAAGTTTGACACCTAATGGTATGCTTACTACAATAAGCATACCATATACCATAAGCATACCATATACCATAGTATAAGCTAATGGCATGCTTACTACAGTAAGCATACCATTGTGAAACAAGGGAATAATAATAAAAAAATAGCAGCGCAACGCTGCTTACTTCATGTGGTTAGTGTAGAGAATTGGAGACCCTTTTTACCAGAAGTGAGGCATTCCATCTTAGTCCTTAAGAGTTGACAACACATTTTTATTTTGATTCTTGTCGAGGGTAATGTACAAGTAACAAGCTACCTAATTTTTTTTTTATAGGATAGGGTAACAAACGAGCACACAGTCCACTTGATGGTAAGTGGTTGCTGTGATCCATAGACATCTACACCTATCCTCGATTATGAATCAAAATGCAGATACATTGTCACCCGTGAGGACTATAATGGAATGCCAGGTTTCCAGTAAAAAGGGTCTTAATAAATAAAAGGCTTATCTTTTACCCTTATTTTATTACTATACAATATTAATTTTTATGTTGATTTGATGATTTATAAATATATTGACAACCAATGGGGAAAAGGGGTTTTTAAATGGCAAGCTCATAACTGTTAAGAGATGCAGGAAGATTATGGGCATTGGTAGATCAGGACCGTGCTTTGTGGAATTCCTTTGGGGAAGCCTATGTTCAGCAGTGGACTTATGTCCAGTCCCTGTAATGACGATGATGGTATTGATGAAATAAAAAATTTTAACATCTTTTAAGTCATCCTTTTTAAATTGATCCATATTGCCTCATTTCCACTAAAAGGCATATCCGGTCTCTTTCCATATTTGAGATGAAAGAAGAGATCCACGAGTTAATTTTTCTCTTTAAATAAAGAAGAGATGAGTCAAAAATGAGAAGATTCTTTATTATAACATTTGGTATCATACTCCAAAACCATGTATTGTAAATAATGGGCAAGAATGTAAAACACATTTTTTGCACAAGCTAGTGTTATATCAAAGTTCTAATTTAACAGAGCACATTTTTAGGATAATTCAATCTAAAAACAACTTCAAAACAAGTTATAATGAATAGAAAACATACAAAGCTTATTTACCTTTTCTTTTGAGACAA
The DNA here is from genome assembly GCA_036936625.1 of Parnassius smintheus behrii. NCBI lineage: Eukaryota > Metazoa > Arthropoda > Insecta > Lepidoptera > Papilionidae > Parnassius > Parnassius smintheus. The sequence goes on from JAUPFT010000022.1 coordinate 1,074,289, forward strand.
AGGATGAAATATTTAACAAAGAAGCTTAACGCAGGACACAACAGACAAGGTCAGAATAAAGCAGGCCAAGTGACTCTTCTGACTGTGAATACGATTGATGATAGCTTTGCTTTACATACGGCACTGAACGTAGGAGCGCGTTAAATCCGACTCAGTATTAAGGTTTACAAAACTATGACTCACCTCGTTACTCTCAAAATCGTCGTTCTCGTAGTCGTCGAAATCGAACAAGCTCGAGTAAGACGAGTATAACATAATAACAAATCGAAACCGCACCCTATAATTTCCACATAGTGCCTCTTATATGAGCTAATTAATAAATATACTCTGACTAACCAACTCGTCTCTGAGTAATCCCACAAATCTTATCTGAAATCTAAAACATATGGCTTCTTTTCGTCTTTGATAAAATTCTAGACTGAAATAAATTGTAGCACGTTTATTTATATCATGCAAATATTTGAGCAATACAGATTTAAGGTTTTGTGATAGAATTTCAAATTAATAAAATATTAATTATATTCCGACACAAACAAACTGAGATAGAATAGATAGCTATTGGGAGCTTTTTAATTTAGTACACAGAACATAATATATAGTACAGCTATCAGCTACCCCAAAAGGTGTACGATATATTACTTTCCTCTATGGCTCTATGGGTTTAGTATGTATGTTGTATTTGGTATGTATATTTTTTATTTTGACAGCTGGAAACCTATAGGCAGTGTTGCCAACATTAAAATCTAACTCTCGTTGTAGAGAACACTATAATCCCGTCAAATCCCGTCAAGCACACTAGACAAGTATCAATCATTCATTTCTATTGAATAAAACTAAATTTACGGATTCTATGGCGTTTATTTAACTGATTTTACTTATTTTTTTAATTCCCGACGTTTCGGGTGCTTTTTCCGTATATATTACAGTACTCTATGGGGTGCTTTACAGCACCCATGGTCACGGGGGGGGGGGGGGCTGAGATGTTTGATGTCCCAATGTTATTGTTGCCCGGCTACCTTCAGTTTTTGAATATTAATTTTTGGTCCGAGTTACGCAAAACGAACCTACAGTATCGTGAAGTCTTGCAGTGGTATGCATGGGTTTGGGTTTAATTTTGTCAATTATAGAATCCCAAGCAAATGGCAGCACCCAACCATCTTCTCTATTGAAATTAGGATGTGTTTTAATTTCAATAGCCTCACGTATTATCCTTGGTAGGAATCGCTGTTCTTTTGCGAGGATTTGTGGTTTATCAAATCTGATGTAATGGTGGGGATGATCTTGAACGTGTTCACAGACTGCAGACTTCCCAGAGCGTCGGTGCTTCACATCAGCTATATGTTCTTTCACGCGGGTTTTTATGGATCTTTTTGTTTGACCTATGTAAGAGAGACCACATTCACAATCTAACTTGTACACTCCTGCATCTTGTAGAGGGATATTACACTTGACTGATGGTAAAAATTAACTAATCTTCTTCGGTGGCTTGTAGTATGTATTAATGGAAGCTCGCTTCAAGATGTAGCCAACCTTGTCTGTGACTCCTCTGACATATGGTAGTACAGCAGGCACACGCTCGACTGTGGCCGGCTTCACTCGGTCACTGTGACGTAGGCGCGGGATCCGAAGCTTGTTGTCTTGCAACACTTGCTTGACATGCTGAAGCTCGGGGGCAGATGTTTTCTGTCACAGATCCATCATTCTCTCTGAAACAAAGATTTACCCACGGTAGCTAACTGTGAAGGATGATGGTGAGATTCACCATTTAAATATCGGTTGGTATATGTTAAATGGTGAATCTCACCATCATCCTTCACAGTTGGCTACCGTGGGTAAATCTTTGTTTCAGAGAGATTATATATAATATATAGATAAATTATTGTTGTTCCGTTAAAAATCCGTTAGCCATTAAACACAATTTTTTCCCGTGGCCAACCTCGCTGTCCCGTCAAATCTAATGGGAAACCCATCAAGTTGACAACACTGAATATCACAGGTTCACAGGATATGCGACTCAAACAGTAAAGAGAGAGAATGAAATAAATAGAGTAGTTGACAGTTTTCTAAATATTCAACAATAGCGCATCATTTTGGCCAACCAAAGACAAAACAGTTTCCGAGCTGTATTTAAAAGAAGTACGCGGATGACCGAGCTTTGCTCCGTTTTTTTTTTGAAATTACATTTAGATACAAATTACATACTGATCAATAATATTTTTTGATCTTATTGACATAATAGAAAAACTGAAATGGTTATTTGAATAAAAAATCATGAGTGCAATTAATTTAATTAAAATTTTCATATTTTTAAAAAATACTAAAAAAAAGGCTCGAAATAATAGATTTTCTTACAAAAGAAGGGAACTTGAAAAAAAAAAAAGGAAAAAGTCGGACCCAAGACGGGATGCGAACCAAGGCATTACGATTTAACGACCGCTCGATATCCACTTGAGCTATTACGATCATTAACAAAGTGTCAAAATTTACCTTCTTATATTGTAGCAGGCTTTTCATTGCCTGAAAACACGGACAAAAAGACATTTTCTAAAAAAAATCCTAGCTAGATCGTTTTATTGCCCCCGAAACTCCCTGGACACTAAATTTTATGAAAATCGTTGGAGCCGTTTCCGAGATTCCGATTATATATATACATATATACAAGAATTGCTCGTTTAAATATATAGGATTACGTCAAATGAAAACTTACTCTCTGAACTTTTTAAAGATAAGAATGTATTGCACATTTTTTCGTATTTTTAAACTAACAAAATGAATTAAAAAAACAAATCTAAAAAAACATAAATTTTTGATGTCCCGTTAAAAAACCCGTTAACCCGTTAAACACAATTTTTTCCCGTTGCCAACCTCGCTGTCCCGTCAAATCTAACGGGAATCTCATCAAGTTGGCAACACTGCCTATAGGCATAAAGGTCCTATAGGCTTGACAAAAACATCTATATATCGAAATAGCGATATAATCTCAAAAAATATCGACATATATATCGTCCATATTTTCATCGCCATATATATTTAATATTTTTTTTAGTTCATAAAAGATAGCTTGATCTCTGCGACAGCTGTCAGTAAAAATCACGCCTATGAAGTCCTGAATTTCTTAGAAGTACAGAGCATCGATTATAAAGCATCGAAGTTGTATCAAATTCGATATATTTTAAAATGTTGGGCCTATTTTCTATGCTCAAAGTGTTGGGCACAGCTTTTCATTGACGTCCATCGAGTTAGGGGTTGATATATTTTTACAGAAAAGTTAAATTACTATAAGCACTCACGCAAAGTTCCAACATGCGTATATGCATAACATACTGATAATCAATTACTTTTTCAATATGTATGTCAAACACACGGTCAAGTTGTCATACGTTCTGTAACAATTTATTTTATATAAATTTACGTAAATAATTATATTTTGTACTCATTTCAACAGTTTTCATTCGTACTAATATATTTAACAGTTCATGTTTAATTTTTTTTTCATTATGATTTTCATTACTATTAGAGCTATTAAAATTAAAATGTGTAGTGTTAACCGTCTTTGGCCGGCTCGTGGAACGAAACGTAAAACTGAAGTTTTCGAAGAATTTATTAAAGCAATACAATATGTGTACAAAATTGATCATTAGTTGTATTTGATTTGGCTAATATTTCCAATATGGACCATCGATTTCAAAGTCCATATTTTTTTTGTAGATAGTACTCACTAAAAGAAAGCGTTTTGCAAAGTTTTAGGTTGCGGAAACTTACGGTTCATGAGATATATTTTTTAAACTTTTCATACAAATTGGTAAATAACACGCAATTACAAAATAAATTTGACAAATGATTGATGTCAAACGTCGGTTAGTGTAGGGTTCTGAATATTTTGAAAGTATCGATACCTACTCGATACCAAGTATCGTATCAAAAGTATCAATACTACTTGGTATCGAGTACATTTCGTTAATTTTGGAGACGAAAAATTATGACAAACTAATTAGATGCATAGGAAGAGCTGATAAGTGCAATTATATATGTATATAAAGTAGAATAAAGTTTACTCTATTTAAGTTCCACCTTAGTACTTGTATTTCATTGTTTGCAACTTGTTTGTATTTCTTAATTAGTACAGCTTTTGTACTTTTATTTTATTGTTTGCAAATTTCTGTATTATCTAATTCTTACTACAATAAAGTCTGCAGTCTGTGATCATATCCTAGACGGCCCCAACCATTATATCAGATTTGATAGACCACAAATCCTCGCGAAAGAACACCGATTCCTACCAAGGATGATACGTGAGGCTATTGAAATTAAAAAACATCCTAATTTCAATAGAGAAGGAGGCTGGATACTACCACCTGCTTGGGATCCTATAATCAATAAAATTAAAACTAAACCCAAGCATACCACTGCAAGACCTCAAGACATAGTCAGTTCATTTTGCATAGATCGGACCATAAACAATAATTAAAAAAGCTGAAGGTACTCCGGGTTTAACAATGACATTGAGACGTCAGTCATCTCAGTCCCCCGTGACCATGGGTGCTGGAAAGCGCCCGAAACGTCGGGAATTAAAAATAAAAAGTAAAAATAAACGCGATAAAATCCGTAAAAGTAGTTTTAATCATGTTTTAATCATACAATAAAGTGTTTACTTACTTATTGACTTACTTATTTAATATCCAAAAAGTACCCAAAACCGAATCAGAGCACCCCACTATCCACGTGGTCTTGTGGTGTTGAAGGGAGAGTAGTGCCCGCCCGCCGTAGGGAAGCGGACGCACCGAGATCGCCGTGCTGAGGCTGGTCGCCGAAGGCGACCAAAAAGCCGAAGCTGTGAAGTCCAGCTCAGGTGCCTGTGATTCCCTACGCTAGGGCAGAGGCACTGCTCATCCCGCAGCGCCGGAGCTGCCACGGAGTGCCGGAGCACAACTTCCCGGCTTCTTACGCCCCTAGTCTCCAAAATTAACGAAATGTACTCGATACCAAGTAGTATTGATACTTTTGATACGATACTTGGTATCGAGTACGTATCGATACTTTCAAAATATTCGGAACCCTACACTAATTGACGTTTGACATCAATCATTTGTCAAATTTATTTTGTAATTGGTGTAATTGCGTGTTATTTGCCAATTTGTATGAAAAGTTAAAAAAAAATATATCTTATTATATTAAATGGTTTAATGTTCTTCCGAAGGTGGTTAGTTACAGAATGAATTAAATGTAATGTTAGTAAAATAAGTCTAAACTATTATCATATTGTCACGGGATATGTGTGGGAGTTGTTTGTCTTACAATACACAGAAATCTAACTTGGCTTGTTATGAAAATGCTGATGTGGTTGTTTGGAATATTGAGCCAGGGACGGATTGAGGCGATATAACTAGATAATAAATAAATTAGGTAAGGTCCACCTTATGTCAAAGAATCGAATTAGTTGACCCCAAGTCCACGTGGTACGAGTTTGTCCTACCTCTAGAGTGTTTTTATAGAGCCGAAGGCTCGTAGGGAGGGCAGCCTCTGAATGCTGTAACAAATCATAGGCATTGGATGAGCCGCAGTGGCTGAGGCTGATCGCCGATGGCAACCAAGAAGCCAAAGCTGTGGCGGTGAGGATGGATGTCTGCGATTTGTTATGCAAAGGCGTAGAGGCTGCTCTTCCCGCAGCGCCGGAGACGCTGTCTCAAAATTGATACAGAAATCGCTCTGAATGAGTCCTACCTTTTTCTGATGAAAGGGGTTCCCCTTTCCTTAGGAGGGAACCCCCTTCCCATAAAGGGTCCCCTGGTTTATACATTTATTATTATTCAATAAAATGAGGAAAATTTCCTCGGAATTAAAAATGAAAAAAATTGAAAAAAGGGGAGGCTTCGCAACTTTTCACAACTTTTAAAGGGGGGGGTAGTCACAGATAACCCCCTAATAGATTCCGCATACAGGGCCACAAACGCACGCAACACATGCTTGCTGTAGCTAGCGTACGAAGTAACGCTAAGAATCACAATATCAGTGTCGACCAAGTTTATAACCCGTGGGCACGTCCGAGTTCTTGACAATTTAAAAATGGTCTTGTATCCAAAATACATTACAAATAGCTTCCTGTGCAGTAAAATAGTGTGGCAAGTCAGCTAAGACAACCAGTTATCAAAAAATGGCATAACGTTTCATCGGTAACTAAATTCAATTCTTATCACGTTAACCTATTTCAAATGCACCGGTGTTCAACTTAATACTGGTAATATAATGGTGCAAAGTGATAACAATTAAGCACCCGTTGATGTCTTTTTGAAATGTCCCTTTCACTCAATAAATAAATTACAGTCGTTGTCTTTGTCTAACGAAAGCACGTGTATCGATAGTGTTGGATTTACAAGTAGATATTTGTTTGGTGATCGTTTACATTTTTTAGTCATTATTTTATATAAATTGTGGTGCATCATTGCAGTACCTATATGTTATAGGTTTCCTAAATGCCCCGAAAGTAAAAAGATGTGGATCGACGCTACTTGTCAAGGGGACTAATGGTTTCCCACTAAAAATAGTGTGCTATGCTCAAGACACTTCACAGAAGACAATCTTCATATATAAAAAAACCGTAGAAGGCTGTTGAATTCCGCTATACCATCTTTCTACTTGCCAGTTTTAGTTTGGACTTTTACATTTTTTTTAAAGTATAGTACCAATGTAGATTACACAATAAGTAATAGCATTAAGTCGTTGATTGAAACGTGATATTCTAATATTTATAGGATTTATAAATCGTAAAACAAGTGAAAGTTATAATGTGAATATTGTTATTCTAGTGTTACATGAACTTCAGTACTATCTTATTATTATTATTATTATTATTAAGTACATCTAAATTTGAAAAACGCGCTTAGGGCATAAAGCACGAGCTACAGCACTTGGGGAAAATACTGTCACCACCGAGAGGACATACCAGAGCACACACAAGGACACACCATTTTGTTACTGAGACAAAAGACCCACATCTCGCTGACAATGAAACTATGGTCAGTTTTGGTGTTCAGTCACTATTCACAAGCCTACCTATTGAAGACTGCATCTCAATTGTAACTAGGAAGCTTGAAGATAACAACATGCATGCAGAATACGCAGTATTATTCAAACACTGCTTCACATCTGGCTATTTATTGTGGAAGGAAGAGTTCTACAAGCAAGATGATGAAGATGGTGTGGCGATGGGCTCACCTGTATCTCCTATAGTCACCGACATATTTATGGAGGATTTTGAGGAGAAAGCCCTTCTTACTGCTCCTGTAAATCCAAGATTCTACAAGCGGTATGTAAGCGAAACTTTCACAATTTTACCACCTGACAAAACAGCTCCATAAACTCTAAAATACAACTCACAATGGAGTTAGAGGCAAACAATTCTTTAGCTTTCTTAGATGTTTTAGTCATCCGAAATCTTGATAACACTATTGGTCACATTGTGTATAGGGAAAAGATCCATACCAACATGTGTATGTATACAAAGTGATTTTGAAAACATTAGCAAATGGGCGCACGACAATGGCATTATATTAAATCTTACAAAAACCAAATGTATGCATATACACTCGCCATATAATCGAAATGCTAAATCTGTAAGAAATGATTATCTCACAGTGATAGGACATACATACGAATGTATGCATAGAAATAAATTTAATTGTAACTGTAAGAGATTGGAATATGTGGATAAATTTAAATATTTAGGTCTAACAATAGATAGGAATTTTAACTGGAGAATACACGTAAATGACATTTGCAATAGGCTAAGGTTAGTGCTAAGTAAGTTTTACCAATTAAAAAATGTATTGAACAAACAAACGTTAAGAATAGTATACTTTGCACTTGCCGACTCGCTAATGAGTTATGGACTTCTTGGATATGGGCGAACCTTTATTACATATCTGAAAAATATCAAAGACATACAAATAAGACTGATTAAGTTTCTAGTTAGTAAAAATGTTAAAGAAAAATGCAACAAAGACTATAATAAGTTGTTTCCCATTTGTAAAATTATTCCCATAGATAAAAAAATAGATTATTTGGTAGGATTGGAATACTATTATAATGATGAATATAAAGTTAATGTTAAAAACAAGTACAACACACATAGGGTTAGAGAAAACAAACTAGTTCAACCTAAAATAACAAACTATTATGGTAAGAGAACAACTAAGTATTTGGTACCTAAAGTGTTTAACAAAATAGATCTATTAAGAGATAAAGTTAAAATTAGTAAAAGATCACTTAAGAGAAAATTAAAAAACATTATACAGGATGGCTAATAGAACTAAATACGATAGTATATTAATAAACCATAACAATATAATATATAACTATCAGGTAATTAATTTATATAAATAAAGTTAAATATGTATGCAACTTGTAACATAATTAACGCACTTTGTGAAAGTAGTTTAACTAAATCTATACAGTCAAAGCAAACTGAAATGGACTGTAACTTAAGGCAATAAGACTTTTAAGAGTGCAGTTTTATTTGTATTATTACTAATTCTGTCATTCAATAAAAGTAAAGAAAAATGAACTTTATTTCAAGCACGTTAAAGTATTTGCGTTCGTGGATTTGTACTGTGACCACAACATTCTTCCGGAATTAGTATAACTAATTTGATAAATAACCAGTGCACAAAAATGTTTAACTAAAATACAGTGTATGTATTACGATTATAACATAATATACTAATTGGGGTGTCTGAGGGTGTGCGTTGATTGCGTTACATATTGTGTATATGTGTATATATATGTGTGTGTATATGTATATAAGATCATATAGTTAACATAACAACAAGATGTCATAGGTTTATATATTACTGTGTTATTTATATATTATTGTGTCCAATATTAGGAGTACATAAGTTGGTTCATTGCTATGTAAAAGAGCGCCTCTCGCCATCAAACGTAAAAGTTTGGCGGGTTTAGAATTAAGTAACACCACTGTCTTATAAATTTATTAATAAATAATAATAAAAAAAAATATATTTAAATGGTGAATCGATCGGTCATTATTCACAGTTAGCAACCGTGGCTAAATCTTTCTTTCAGAGAGCACAAGGGATCTGTGATAGCAAACTTCTGGCCGTCGAGCTTCAGCACGTCAAGCAAGTATTGCAAGACAACAAGCTTTGGGTCCCACGCCTACGTAACAGCGACCGATTAAAGCCGACCAGAGTCGATGGATGAGTGCTACCACCTGCAAAATCTACCCAAACCCAAGCATACCACTGCAAGACTTCAAGATATTCTGAGCTCGTTCTATATAGATCATCTCGTCCATGTAGATCAAAAAATCAATATTCAAAAACGGAAGGTAGCCGGGCTAACAATGACATTGAGAACATCTCAGTACTCTCCCGCCCCCTCGAGACCATAAGTTAATTAAACGCGATAAAATCCGTATATATATTTTTATTCATTGTGTAGTGTTCACGTAAATTTAAGAAATCATTAGATGACATGTACTAATATATATATATATATATATATATATATATATATATATATATATATATATATATATATATATATATATATATATATATATATATATATATATATATTGTTTTATTTATTTACATTATTTTACGTTTTCATTAATTTAAAATAAAAATTGATCAATTTATTTATTTATCCATAATCAATAAATCCCAAATTTATCGATCAATGTCCCAACCTTGTCCCATCAATATGGTTCGGAGCATTCTAAGTTCAACCTTAATACACTTCCCACTGCCTTCTCCCCCACCCACTCACACCCTCAATTCAACGGACGTCAATGGAAATTCGTAACAAATAGTGTATTAAAAGACAGGACTGAGTTTTTGCAAAACTACCGTACGGCAATTGATTTTTAAATTAAAATAATTTTGTGAAGCATAATTAAAACACGTCACGTGTTATAAATAATAATAATAATATAGTATATAATATTTGTGATGAATTATGTGCAGATAAATTAATAATAAATATGTATTGATTTTTAAAACAGTTTATTTCATTTTTACTCAACTAATCATTATTATTTTACATTAATTATATGAGATCTGGGATCACCATCCTATTAATACTATAAACACAAAAGAAGGATTTAATTTCTACCTACACAAAAGCCATAAATCTGTCGGTCACATTTATTCGCCAGATAAGTTATTTGACGATTGAAAATTCAGCTCTGTATCTATGTCAATACCTACAAAATAAAGTAAATTAAGCAACAAATCCAATTATATAAAATGAGAAAAAAATCATATTATTTAAAATATCGATATCAGCTGCGCATATTGCAGAGTTACAACCCTATAAAAGGCGGCCATTTTGTGTGCTAGATTTTTGTAGGTAGTCACGCTAATTTTGTAGGCATGCCCAGTCCATATACTTCTAAGTCAGTGGATCGGAAAAATAGACTGTAAATGACTTTTATTGAGCGAACTTAGCGATTGCAGCGCCCCACTTATGGTGTATATATTTCTGGGATACTATTTTCTACGACGATCGTTCTCCTTTTCTCTAACCTTCATGTCTCCTTAACAAGCGTAGACAGAGAAACCTATAGACAAATTGACGCCTTCTTTCGCATTCGCACACGAAAAAGATAGATTTATGCATACGTCTTGCATAGAAATGAGATAGAGCGGTATGATTGTTTGTCCCTTTCTCCATGCCGGTTTTTTTGTTTAGCAAACTACACATTGCTAAACAACTTTGACAGTTCGTAGCGATCTAAGGAGTTTACAAGTTGGTTCAAGTGAGAAAAAAAGTGTTTTGTGAGCTTAAAATTGGTGAATCTGATAATGAACAATTAAAAATTTTATTTAAATATGTTTAAAAGTCATAAAGATTATTGTATAACCTTAAACTACGTTATCGTCCTTTCTCACACGAGGCCACGCTAATCATTAGTCTATAGGTTTCTCTGTCTACGTTTACGAGGTTGTAGACGTTTTTTTATCTTTTTATATACCATAGATAATTCTAGTGATGCTAACTATAGAAAAGTCTTATCGATATACTCGTTTTATCTATGGTTCAATAAAATTTAACATTTCAATAATATTGCTTAACGTTTTCAATCAATATTAATTTAGGATACCAACTAATGGAAGACCTGCTACGGACGAAGTGTTCCGCAATGGAATTTAAAAACGATTGATTTATAATCACTTTTACTAAATTTTGTTTCAATTTGGGTGAATTTTGTAATTCGTGCTATAAAGTTAAAATATATTAAGAAACCCTGTAAGAAAAATTCTGTCTACCAAATTTGGTAACATCATCAGCTTTACATTAGTTAGGTGTGATCAAAATAACAAAACTTAAAAATTTAAACAAAATATTTATTTGTCCTTTACAAAGAAAATAAAACCAATTTAACTGTATTAAAATAAATCTTAAATTGTTTATTATATCTTACTTACTTACTTATCGTCACGCACAATCCCTAACGGGGTAGCCAGAGAGAACAGATCGCCAAGTGTCACGATCCTTACATACCTCTTTCGCTTCTTTCAGGTTCATTAACTTCTTCATACATGCACGTCTAGGTATCCGAGTACTCTTGACCCTCCCCTCTTCGAGCAATTTGCTCACATGGTCTTCGAAAGTTAGTCTCGGTCTACCTCGACACCTTTTAATATTTACTTTCGCTCTATATATTTTCTTCACCATTCGGTCTTCACTCATTCGTTCAACGTGTCCAAACCATTGGAGTACGCCCCTATCAATTTTTGTGATAAGGTCATCTTTCAATCCTGCCATATTGCGAATCTCTTCGTTTCGCTTTCGGTCGGCTATGGTAACGCCACACATTTTACGAAGAGATCGCATCTCCACTGCATTTAACTTGCTTTTATGCTTCTTCTGGCATACCCAGGTTTCGCTGCCATATAACAAAGTCGGTACCAACACTGCGTTATGTATTGCAAGGCGTGCACTCTTCACCACGCCTTGCCTTTTTATTAATGCATTCAGGGCACCATTGACTTTGTTTCCGGCAGCGACACGCCTATCCACATCTAAATCACATCTTCCATCCCGGCTGAAAGCACTCCCCAAGTATACAATTTCATTTACCTGTTCTAGACATTCCTGATTTACCCATATTTCACATTTCGTTCTCTCTTCGTCTTTTTCAAATACCAGAACCTTAGTTTTATCAGCATTCAAACGGAGACCTTTAATTTCACATTCCTCTTTCATACACGTGTCTAATGCCTGCAGTTCTGCTTCTGATGGTGCAATAAGCACTGCATCATCAGCATACAGCAGACAATTAACTTTTATGTCACCCAATTTCACACCCAAACAGCTATCTTTCAGCTTCTGTAAACAGCTGTCGAGATACAGTATGAACAGCCAGGAAGACATGACACAACCCTGTTTTACGCCCGCTTGGACGCTAAACATGGGTGACAGGTCATGCCCTACCCGCACACAGGCTTTACAGTCATAGTAAAGTGACTGCACAGCCCTTAACAATCGACCATCCACACCATATCCCGGCAACAGTTCCCACATTTTCTTCCTTATAACCTTATCAAATGCTTTCTCCAGATCCACAAAAGCACAGAAAATCCTCTGGTTAACACTCAGAAGCTTCTCCGTGATCATGCGGAGAGAAAACATTTGATCCGTGCATCCTCTTCCAGGTCTAAATCCGCATTGTGCCTCCCATAAGAATCTTTCCGATTTCTCTTGCATCCTGCGTGTCAAAACCTTCGAATAAACTTTACTTGCTAAACTGGTCAAGCTGAACGCCCGATAGCTCCCGCAGTCAAAATGTGAACCTTTACCTTTATATAAAGGCACAATGACCGCGGATCGCCAATCATCCGGGACATCTCCCGTCCGCCAGCACAAATTGCACAGCAGATGAAAGCTGTCCCAGACGCGAGGCCCACCGTACTTGACTATTTCAGCAGTAACTCTGTCTAGTCCCGCAGCCTTACCACATTTCAAACTTCGAATCGCACGTTCAATCTCTTTCATGCTGATGACCTCAGTGTCATCGAGGTCCGTGTCTGGCGTGCCAGTCACGGCGTCACCCCCGGATCCTTCACTAAGATCATGACACGCATACAATTCTCTATAAAATTCACTCCATCGCTGCATGACGTCCGATTTTTCTGAGAGGACGTCATTGGTTCTCGAAAGCACTTTGTTCATTCTTAAAGCTGTCGCACCTCTCCGGGACCTTCCAACCTCTTTCCAGAAGAGTTTGGAGTTTTCCCTAAAGTTGTGCGACAACCTCTCGTCCGCTTCTATTCTACACCTTTCACGTACTTCCTCAATCAATGTTTTCGCATGAACTTCCTGCAGCTTATATCTTTCTTTCATCTTCTCTCTCATATGCTCATCGTTACTAGAGGCTAAGTAGTCTAACCATGCTTTTTTCTTCTTTTTTACAGCTTCTTTCACTTCGTCATTCCACCATGCATCTCTTCTTTTACTACTACCTCTTTTTATTATATCTTATATCTATATTACTCATTTAATTTAGTAATACTTGCCACAGTTTCTCAAATCGCCCTGGATTAATTGGTAGAGAATACTATAAGACAATAAGTCGGCATTTTATAGCCCTAATTATAAGGTGTGTAAAAAAGATGAAACAAATAAATAAAATACTAATTGGTAGTCTTCACAAGAAACTGGTTTATACAAAACATGTAATTTACTATAGTAGAAAAAATTTAAAAATTCAAAGGTTCAACGTACTTGCAAACCTCTTTCGGACATAAACTGCATCAAAAGTGTTTATTACGCTAGTAGTATTTTTTATTAGTAGGGAACTGAAACGGGTACCGGGAGACTGGTGCAAAGCCGTGATAGTCCCAGTATATAAGGGAAAAGGGTCGCAGCAGGACTGTAAAAACTACCGCGGTATCAGCCTTCTTAGCATCGTGGGAAAACTGTATGCCAAGGTACTAATTGAAAGGGTCATGAAAGAAACCGATGGAAAAATTTGGGATGTGCAAGCGGGATTTAGAAAGGGAATGGGATGTACAGATCAAGTCTTCTCCATGCGCATGATCGCGGAGAAGTTTTTGGCCAAAAACCAAAAGGTTTTTTGTGCGTTCATGGACTTGGAGAAGGCCTATGACAGAGTGGATAGGAATGTGCTATGGCAAACACTGAACTCATTTGGGTTGAGCGCTGGCTTGATACAGGCATTGGAGTCTCTTTATAGGGACTCTAGTGCTTGTGTTAGGATCAACGGGGTCTACTCGGACTGGTTTGGCATCCATAAAGGTGTCAGACAGGGCTGTGTGGCTTCCCCGTGGTTGTTCAACCTATTTATGGACAGTTGTTTGCAAAATTTGAAAGTTGAAGAATGCGGATTAAGAATGGGTGAGTTAACCATCAAATGCCTTTTGTACGCCGATGATCAAGTTATTCTTGCGTCGTCGGCGGCTGAGTTGCAAATGATAGTTACATTAATGAACAGATCATTAAAAGAAAGGGGTATGAAAGTGAACGCAAGTAAGACGAAAATTATGGTTTTTGAAAGAGATGAAAGTAAAACGATATGTGAAATAAGAATAGAAGGGGAGTTGATCGAGCAAGTAGATGAGTTTGTATATTTGGGGTGCGTATTTAGCAGGGATGGGAGATATGATAAGGATATAGAACGACGAGTGAATGCAGGAAACAGAGTAAATGGGGCCCTGCACTCTATTGTGAAGAGTCAAAATGTGTCAAAAAAGGCACGTATGGCAATTCACAATGCTGTGTTGGTCCCTACTTTAACATATGGTAGTGAAAGTTGGGTATGGCAGAAGAAGCACGAGAGTAGAATAAATGCAGTAGAAATGCGGTCGTTAAGGAGGGCTGAATCTGAATGACAGGGTGAAAAATTGTGTGATAAGAGAAGAGTGTGGTTTGCAAGATGATGTTGTGACCAGGATTAAGAAAGGAATGCTTCGGTGGTTTGGTCATGTGGAAAGAATGGATGAGGAAAGAGTGACAAAGAAAATTTATGTTGCAGAAGTGAATGGCAGAGTCGGAAAGGGACGTCCTAGGCGAAAATTTATCGACCAAATTGGCGATTTATTGAAAACGGGCCAAATTAGGAGTACCCTTAACCGACGAGCATGCATGCGTAGGTGTATGGATGTGAAGGAGGCGAGAGAGGTGTGTCAGGATCGTGCCAAATGGAAGTCTGTAGTCTCTGCCTACCCCTCTGGGTGACAGGCGTGAGTGTTTATGTATGTATTATGTATGTACGTTCTTAGAAAATTGGCGTAAGGCATGATGATGTTACTGCGTCCAACATAAGAATTTCCTATTTCCTAAATTTTCGTTCGTTAGGTTATTACTCTCTTGTAATCTATCATTTAAGGTTATCTTTTTCTTTTTATGCCTCCACGATCTTTGCTGTAGAGATTTCAATTTCAGTAGACGTTTTCTCGAAAGTTTAGGAGCTTTAGTTAATTTTTGTTCACACTTATGTATGCGTAAATGATCTAAAGCGCAATTTGAACTTGTGGCTTGTGGATGAAGCTAAATTTTCACTAATGTTCATTGGTTCTGGTTTTAGCTTGTTTATATGAGTCATTGAGCTATTATGTACTACGTACTAGAGGCGACACTGCATTCAGCTACTCTGTTCCACTCAACTGCGGTGCATACACCGCACTTTAATCAGTCACTCGCTAAGCGCTTATAGAGTAGTCACGTGTTGTGTTGATTTAAAAAAATCTCTTGATAAAAATATGCCGTCGTGTGTACCTAGATATTGCACAAATAATTCAAGAAATGTCAGTAAAAACCAAGGAATTACTTTTCATCGGTTAATAAGATACTTAATCAATAAAAAAAGTATTATAAATTAATAATAAAACAAATTATTCCTAAGACGCCATCTCGTGTCATAGAATATAGATTATGAAATTAATAATATGTTCAGATGCGACATTTCTGTGGGTACTTAAGTATAGACGAATATATTATTATACACAATTTTTTGTAGAAACATATGTAAGTTATTATAATTAGGCTAAATTTTTCATGTTTAAATCTGCTTATTATTCTTTTATTTTATTTTTAGGTTTCCGCTTCAAAGTCAAAGTGGAATAAATTCGTCCATTTATAACTCTCGCGTGTCCAGCATTTATGAACGACTCTTATTCTAATTTAAATAAATATTTTTGTAATTTAAATTTTATGTTAATAAGTTATACCTTTTAAAATATTCAGATAAAAATATCATTAAAATGTAATTGTCATATAATATTATATTAAATAAGCAAATATAATATACAAAATATATGACAAAATTTAAATATTGTTCAGGATATAATTTACACATTAACAATACGATCTACTATTACTTACGGATCATTCTACCTATATTTATTCTATGATTAAAAAAAAACCAACCGCGCGAACACAGAGTAGCGCTAATTTTTTGTTTGAGATAGCTGTTCTAGTACGTAAGTACATATTACTTCAATGATATCGGTACGAAGTTTAGGAAATACCCGTGAAGTTATAATTGTAAACTTTTTTTCGTTTTATATAAAATATTATTATTTAATAGTTATCAGCTAGTTATTTTTAAAAGTGCTTAAACTATTCTTGACGACTTCCAACCTCCCGAACAAGCCGGTTTTCGAAAAGGCTTTAGTACCATAGACCACATACATACCCTTCGGAAATTGTACAGAAGCCTGAAGAGTACAATCTGCCACTTTGCCCAGCGTATGTGGACTATGAGAAAGCCTTTGATTTCGTCGAAATTTGGGCGGTGCTACAGTCTCTTCAGCGGTGCCAAGTTGACTGTCGGTATATCGAAGTGCTGAAGTATTTGTACAGTAGGGCTACGATGGCTATCCGAGTACAGAACAAGAGTATGAAACCTATCCAACTGCAGAGAGGTGTAAGACAGGGTGAAGTTATTTCCCCGAAACTCTTCACCGCTGCGTTGGAAGACGTTTTCGAGCTACTGGACTGGAAAGGATACGGTATTAACATCAATGGTGAGTACATCACTCACCTTCGATTTGCCGACGATATAGTCCTAATGGCAGAATCGCTGGAGGACTTAAACACTATGCTCAATGACCTCATTAGTGCCACCCAACGGATAGGTCTTAAGATGAATATGGACAAAACAAAGATCATGTTTAATGTCCATGTCACACCTATGCCGGTAGTTGTTGGGAGCACTAAGCTCGAAGTTGTTGACGAGTACGTTTACCTGGGACAAATAGTCCGGCTAGGTAAGTCCAACTTCGAACGAGAAGTCAATTGACGGATTGAACTCAGCTGGGCAGCGTTCGGGAAATTAAGACACATCTTCTCGTGAGGTATACCTCAAAACCTGAAAACTAAGTTGTACAACCAGTGCGTGTTGCCAGTGATGACATATGGAACTGAGACGTGGTCCTTTACTGCTGGCCGTATGAGGACGCTCAAAGTCGCTCGCGCGAGCTATGGAGAGGGCTATGCTCGGAGTTTCTCTGCGTGATAAACTTAGAAATGAGGATATCCGCAGTAGAACCGGAGTGACCGACATAGCCACACGGATTAGTAAGCTGAAGTGGCAATGGGCCGGCCATATAGCTCGAGGAACCGACGACCGTTGGGGAAAAAAGGTTCTCGAGTGGCAGCCTCGTACCGGTAGACGAAGTGTAGGGCGACCCCCCACTAGATGGAGTAATGACCTGGTAAGACATACAGGAAGTCGATGGATGCAGGTGGCTTAGGACCGTGCTTTGTGGCATACCTTGGGGGAGGCCAATGTTCAGCAGTGGACTTGTAAATGGATGTAATGGTGATGGTGATGATGATGATTACACTATTCTCACATTCAATCAATTTTTCACTTCCTGTGGGGGACGAAGTATCCATAATCTTCTCTGGTTCCTAAAACATCAAATATATTTCTAGTTTCAAAACGGATAAAATGTAAAGTTACAGCCTATATACGTCCCACTGCTGGGCTCAGGCCACCCCTCATTTCTGAGAGGGCTTAGGGCAAGGAAGTGTCCGCCGCGCTGCCCAAATGCGTGTTGACGAACTTCAGATGTCTTCGAAATATTTTTTTTTCTTATTCCTCAGACATGCAGGTTTCCTCACGATGTTTTCCTTCACCGCCGAGCACGTGGTAAATCAGCACTTAAAATTGCAATTAACAATTTCATTGGTGCCGGCGGGGATCGAACCCGGGTTACTCGCGTTCTCAAAACTGATGTAATTATATTATTACTAATAATGGTATTCGCATGTTAGTATCCCATTGACTGTATGCTGTTTTGATAAAATTATATTAAATGATCCGTAATTAAAAATATACATTTCCCTTCGTTAACAAAAATGTTTGGAGAAGTGTTTTGAGTAATTTAATTCTAAGATAATAAAAACGTACACACCGGTAGAAGCTTACGAATTCTGAATCATGTTCCCTACGGGAAGAATGAGATTTGCATCCTAGTATAAAACAAGCCTTGATATGTTTTATTTAAAGATATAATTTTGTAATAATATTTTTAGTAAAATATTAAAGACAACTGACGTCAAACATCATAATAAATAATATAACTTAATTAAAATTACATTTGTCAAATAAATCAGCCAGTGCTATCTTGGACAAAATAAATACGATCTTTTATATTTTTTTTTAGTAGTGTAAATAGAGACCAAAGAAGATGATTCTTTTTCCACACAAGAATTATATGCAACATCTTTCAATAGATTTGTTACTTTTTGACTTATTTGAAAATTTAATTAGAAAAAGCAAGACAGGTATATTGACTCAATTTATGTAGAATTGTAGGTTCTCAATCTCAGTGTAGGTATCTCAGTGTAGGTTGAAAGTTGAAAAATGCGGATTATGAATGGGTGAGGTAACCGTCAAATGCCTTTTATACGCCAATGATCAAGTTATTCTTGCGTCGTCGGCGGCCGAGTTGCAAATGATGGTTACTACATTA
Source organism: Parnassius smintheus behrii (assembly GCA_036936625.1). Classification (NCBI taxonomy): domain Eukaryota; kingdom Metazoa; phylum Arthropoda; class Insecta; order Lepidoptera; family Papilionidae; genus Parnassius; species Parnassius smintheus. The sequence goes on from JAUPFT010000022.1 coordinate 1,093,254, forward strand.
AAGAACAAATCATTAAAAGAAAGGGGTTTGAAAGTGAACGTAAGTAAGGCGAAAGATATAGTTTTTGAAAGGAAGAAAGTAAAACAATATGTGAAATAAGAATAGAAGGGGAGTTGATCGAGAAGTGGATGAGTTTGTATATTTGGGTTGCGTATTTAGTAGGAACGGGAGATATGATAAGGATATAGAACGAGTGAATGCGGGAAATAGAGTAAATGGGGCCCTACACTCTATTGTGAAGAGTCAAAATGTGTCAAAAAAGATACGAATGGCAATTCACAATGCTGTCTTTTTCCCTACTTTAACGTATGGTAGTGAAAGTTGGGTGTGGCAGAAGAAGCACGAGGAGTTTGTTATGGCTGAATATGTACGACAGGATGAGAAATTGTGTGATAAGAGAAGAGTGTGGTTTGCAAGATGATGTTGTGACCAGGATTAAGAAAGGAATGCTTCGGTGGTCTGGTCATGTGGAAAGAATGAATGAGGAAAGAGTGACAAAGAAAATTTATATTGCAGAAGTGAATGGCAGTCGGAAAAGGACATCCTAGGCGATTATTTGATAAAATTCAATAATTTTATTGATTACGATCTATAAAAATTATAACTTAAGACGCTTCAAAATATTTGACATATTATTTCGCCATTGTCCTTTATCGACCAAATCAGCGATTTATTGAAAACGGGCCAAATTAGGAGTACCCTTAACCGACGAGCATGTATGCGTAGGTATATGGACGTGAAGGAGGCAAGAGAGGTGTGTCAGGATCGTTCCAAATGGAAGTCTGTATTCTCTGCCTACCCCTTTGGGTGACAGACGTGAGTGATTCTGTTTGTAGGTTCTCTCTATGCATACGTATGTATGTAATTACTTTAAGAAGTGTACACAGAATGATTAACAAATAATCAAACCGACGGTATGCTAAAGTTATGTTAACATATAAGTATAAAGACGAATTAATTTATCTATATACTATACTGATATTAAAATAAAAAATAAAAATATAAATTTCTTTGCAACTTTCCGCTAAACATATAAAATGATGTGTCTTACCTGGATTGAAGCGCACCTCCCGCCCTCCCTCAATTGTATACACTAACTCCGTCACCACTAGACCAAGCACCACTACTCTCAACACCACTATTCCAGGCAAGACACACCATCGACGATAATACGACACGTGTTTCGCCTCTACACGAGGCATCCTCAGGTAATATAGACTCTACGGCGGCTGACCGCTAAGTGATAACACTAACACATCAAATTAATACAATTACTTAAAAGTATTAACACAAGTACAACAATTACTTAAAGGTAAACTCCGCATGCATATAACTTTATAAAAAAAAACAGAAAAAAACAATAAGTTGTTCCTCAACTAAAATTAAATACATATTTATTAGTAAGATTAGTGCTGCATAAACTAAAAAAAAACTTTAAAAAAACTAAGAAATCTATTTTAATGTACGCTATTAACTTATACATTAACGGAGACACTTATGTTTTGGATGAGTCAAAGTGAATGTCGATTTGATCGCTCTATCCATTAATAACTTTGCAGAACCTGGCATAAGGAGAATTCTTTCCCAAGACAGTTCTTCTTAATGGTGAACTAAGTGGTGCAATAGAACTGCGAGGTAATCTCGAAGGTATACGAAACTTAAAAAGTTCCATTAAACTGGGGCAATTAAATATTTTATGTACAAAAACTGCATCATTATACTTTCTGCGACTTTCTAAGGTTTCTAAATTAAAATGATGCAATTTACTATTATAGGACCGTAGCTTTTTTGCTTTACCAACAGAAAATGCTAGATGCCAGAGGAACCGCTTTTGAACACGTTCGACACGTAATGAATGTGTAGCATAGTGTGGTCTCCAGACCACCCTACAATATTCTAAAATATTACGAACTAGACTGTTGTAAAGAAATATTTTGGTTTTGAAATGCATATTTTTCGAGTTCCTTATGACAAAACCCAACATTTTAGATGCTCTCATAATTATGTTATCCAAATGGGGTACAAAAGTTAATTTTTTATCATATATTACGCCAAGATCCCGAATGGTCTCTATTTCCCTAATTTTAGTATTATGAATAAAGTAATTTCCATGTATTAAATTTTGTTTTCTGGAGTATTTAATATGATAACATTTACTTGTAATTAAGTCCATGCTGTTGTTGCAGCACCATTGGATTAGTCTATCAATGTCACTTTGTAATAATTTAGTATCATCATCACTCTTAACAATTCTCATAAATTTTAAGTCATCAGCATATAAAAATATTTTGAAAACAGTAAACAATTTTTAATATCATTTATGAAAAAAAGAAATAAGACTGGTCCCAAATGAGAACCCTGAGGAACACCGGAACTTATAGTTTTAGTACTTGATTGAAAACGATTAATTGCAACTAAGAAGGTCCTTTGTACTAAATACGAATTCAACCATTTGAGTAACGAGCCACAAATCCCGTAGGCACACAACTTAGAAATCAAAATCTTATGCGAAACCTTGTCAAAAGCTTTGCTAAAGTTGGTATAAATAACATCAGCCTGATGGCCCATGTCAATAGCCTCGTACAAGAATTCCGTATAAGGAACTAAATTCGTACTAGTGGACCGAGACCTGAAGAACCCACGCTGATGAAATGATGATATGATGAAATGAAATGATGAAGATGATGACAAATCAACGACTCAAATACCTTGGCAAAGGTTGATAAAATTGAAATGGGTCTATAATTGGAAATGATATCGATATTTGACGACTTATGTATGGGAAATACTTTTGCTATTTTCCATTTTGAAGGAAACATGCCAGATGCTAAAGACAAGTTGTAAATTACTTTTAAAGGATATATCGATTCCGAAGCACATTCTTTTATAAAAATTGGTGGTATTTCGTCTGGCCCTGCGCCTTTATTACAATCTAGACCTTTGAGATTTTTTAAAATTGTATCATGTTCTATTTTTGGATTTGAGAGACATAAGCTGTTATTTACTAGTGATTGTAAGTAATCGGACATGCATTCGTCATAACTATCATCATCCTCTAGGCTATAAATGTAGCCATCGTAGCCCTACTGTACAAACACTTCAGCACTTCAATATACCGACAGTCAACTTCGCACCGCTGAAGATACTGTAGCACCGCCCAAATGTCAATGGAATCAAAGGCTTTCTCATAGTCTACATACGCCAACAGTGGTTGAGCCACGCGGCAGCTTTGCTGTTGCACAAACATGGGTGGTACCACGACCTCACAGAATACCGGCGTGAAGTGGAAGTTCTGCTTCCGCGTTTCGTCTGGTGAGTACAGGTGGCCGGAGGCCCAAATCTCCCCCCCCCCCCCAATCAACATGGTGGCGGAACTAAATAATGATAGACTAACCCAGGAGGGTACCAGCACCCCTGGAGAATCCCTCGCTGAGCATCCACGACCATGTTTCTCCACTTCTGAGCGTGGGTGCTCAGGCTGCCCCGCGTATTCTGGGGGGGTGCAAAATTCCGGGGAATTCTGCAATATCAGGGACTTCACTCTAACCTAAACGCCGTCCAACACCATCTCGAGACGGCGAGGCTGGCACTGCTCTTTCTGACCGAGACGCAGGTGTCCTCTGCGGCTGATTTCTCGTATCTCTCCCTCCCGGAGTACAAACTGGAACACTCCTTTGTGCCTCGGGCTGGAGTTTGCGTTTACGTCAGAGAGGACATCTGTTCTCGACGCCTCGGCAGACTTGAAGGTTCGGACCTGTCCATCCTTTGACTACGCGTAGACAGCGACGACCATCCGTGCGTCTACGGTTGCCTCTATAGGTCCCATAGCGGTAATGCCGAAACAGACCGACTCTTCGACCACGTCCAAATGGCTACAGATTCGTTGCTACAGCAGACCCCTTCCGCAGAGATCGTGATCCTCGGCGACTTTAACGCCCATCACGCCGAATGGCTTGCTTCACGTTTATCCGATCATGCGGGGAGATCTGTTCATGATTTTGCCTTGGCATGTGGTCTGACACAACTGGTTACTTCGCCTACGCGAATTCCAGATGTGGAGGATCATGCACCTTCCTGTTGGACCTTCTGCTGACCTCTCACCCGGACGGATATCAGATTTCCGTCGAAGCCCCTTTAGGCTCCTCGGACCATTGTCTTGTCCGGAGTGTGGTGCCACTCACGCTGAAATCGCAGTTGCATTCTGCAGGCTGCCGCCGTGTTTGGCGCTATAGGTCAGCCGATTGGGATGGGATGCGGTCTTTCTTTGCATCCCACTCTTGGGGGCGGGTTTGCTTCTCGCCGGACGATCCCAACGTTGTTGCGGATTCTGTCGCTGATGTGGTACTTCAGGGTATAGGACTTTTTATTCCTTCCTCTATGGTGCCCATTGGAGACAAATCTCAGCCATGGTTTGGTCGCTCCTGTAAAATGGCATCATGCTATAAGCAGGAGTGCTATCGAGCCTGGGCTGACGCATCAGCGTCCCGGGATGTAAACACCAGCCCTATAAAAAAGAAGTATAATTCCGCCTCTAGGTCCTTCAAAAGAGTCACTGCCAAGGCAAAGTCAGAGCACATAGGCAGAATTGGCGAGAAACTAGTTCGCCTTCCTTCTGGAACCCGTGCATTCTGGTCTCTCGCCAAGGCTGTCCAGGGGAATTTCTGTCAGCCATCTCTTCCATCTCTGCACAGGGAGGACGACTCACTGGCCCCTACCGCAAAGGAGAAAGCCGATCTTCTAGGCTCTTTCTTTGCGTCTAACTCGACTCTCGATGACGGGGGGCGTACGCCGCCGACCATCCCGCGGTGTGAGTGCTCCATGCCGGAAGTGCAGTTCACACAGCGCTCGGTTCGCAAAGCACTCCTCTCCCTGGACATCCACAAGTCGATTGGGCCTGACCGAATCCCCCCAATTGTGCTGAGGACGTGTGCTCCAGAGTTGGCACCGGTTTTAACGCGTCTTTTCCGGTACTCCTACTCCCTAGGCGTAGTCCCAAAATCATGGAAGATGGCTTTCGTCCACCCGATCCCTAAAAAAGGCGACCGCTCAGACCTATCCAACTACCGGCCTATCGCCATCACCTCCTTGTTCTCCAAAACAATGGAGTCCATTGTAAACTGCCAGCTCATGAGGTACCTTGAGGATCACCAGCTGATTAGTGACCGCCAATACGGTTTTTTCCGTGGTCGGTCAGCTGGTGATCTTCTGGTCTACCTAACTCACAGATGGGCGGAGGCAATAGAGTCCAAGGGCCGTTAGTTCGGACATTGCGAAGGCCTTCGATCGGGTTTGGCACAAAGCGCTTCTTTCGAAGCTCCCTTCCTATGGGCTTCCCGAGAAATTGTGCGATTGGATCACCAGCTTTCTTGCAGATCGGAGCATCACGGTCGTTGTAGACGGTGCAAGCTCCGATTGCAAGCCTACTAATTCTGGTGTTCCACGAGGCTGCGTGCTATCGCCAAAGCTGTTTCTTCTGCATATCAATGATATGTTGCAAACCTGTAACATTCATTGCTATGCAGATGACAGCACTGGTGATGTTCTTTACACCGGCCGAGCCAATATTTCTCAGGAAAACGTCTCCGAGTGCCGGGACAAACTTGTGTCTGAAGTTGAGTCTTTGCTGAACAGAGTCTCGGATTGGGGGCGACTAAATCTAGTCCAGTTTAACCCCCAGAAGACACAAGTTTGCGCTTTAACTGCTAAAAACCCTTTGTCGTATCCCCTCAGTTTCAAGGCACTCCCCTTGTTGCCTCAGCCAGTATCGGAATCCTCGGCGTTGACATATCGAGTGACGTGCAGTTTCGTGGTCACTTGGAAGAGAAGGCCAAATTGGCCTCTAAAAAGCTTGGCGTGCTCAGCAGAGCGGCACAGTATTTCATGCCGGCACACCGCCTGCAACTTTACAAGGCGCAGGTTCGGCCGCACATTGACTACTGTTCCCATCTCTGCGCTGGGGCTCCCCAGTACCAGCTCCTTCCACTTGACTGCATCCAGCGCAGAGCAACTCGAATCGTCGACGACCGAGTGCTTTCCAATCGGCTCGATTCACTGGCACTGGAAGAGATGTTGCATCTCTTTGCATTTATTTTTCGCATATACCATGGAGAGTGCTCTGAGGAATTGTTCGGATTAATCCCAACCGCCAAATTTCGTGAACGCACTACGCGGCAAACGTCCCGATACCATCCACACCTTCTGGATGCTTGGCGTAACACAGTACGTACGTACGTTTCAAAAGGAGTTTTCTTCCACGTACAACCTCTCTGTGGAATAGTTTACCACTGGCAATTTTTCCGGACCTATACGACCTGGGGACCTTCAAGAAAAGAGTTTACTCCTTTCTAAAGGGCCGGAAACTAACCTGCAATTCCCCTGGTGTTGCTGTTGATCATGGGCGGCGGTAGTCACTTAATATCAGGTGAGCCGCATGATCGTTTGCCCCCTCTTCTATTAAAAAAAAAACGCCAGGCAAAGTGGCAGATTGTACTCTTCGGACTTCTGTACAATTTGCCGAAGGGTATGTATGTGGTCAATGGTGCTAAATCGTTTTCGGAAACCAGCTTGTTTGGGAGGCTGGAAGTCGTCGAGTCTGCGTGCGAGACGATTCGTAATGAATTTCGAAAACAGCACGTAGACGCGGCTCAGAAGGAAAATTGGTCTGTAGCTCTTCAAGGGAGCGTTATCATCTTTCTTAAAGAACAAGACCAACCCACTTCTGCTCGACACCTTGGGAGTAGTGCCACCATGGAGGACGGAATTAAAGAGCTTTTGAAAGACTTCAAGTACCGGTTTTCTACCCGCTTTCAGAAGTCCCACTGTAATTCCATCCTCGCGGGGGCACTTGCCGTTTTTAAGGTGCTAGAGACCCATTCTAATCTCGCTCAGACTGATGTCCGGGATATCATCGGAATAGTGTCGGATAAGACTTGCTCTTGTATCGTTACTCACAATTGCATGTAGCTCCAACGATGATATGTACAACTGCCCATAGAACTTCTCAATCTCACTCAGAATCTCGGGTGTCACACTCAGTTTTCAGCCTTGACAGTTGGCTCTTTCTGGCAGACAGATCTCTGGCTAAGACTTTGGAGCCCTGGTTCCGCTCAATCGCTTCTTCAATACGAGCTGTATTGAAGTTGCTTAAGTCATGTCTCATGCATTTGGAAATCTGTCTGTTCAGTTTCCTGTATGCTGTCGAATCTGCTGACGACTGCAGCTTCATCTCCCATCTAACATCCATGAGATTAAGAGTGTGATCGGAGAGTTTTTGTGTTCTTCTGCGGCGGGTCTTGTAGAACTTAGCTCCGACCGCACGGACGGTTTCCACGAGCTTGTCGTTCATATCGTCCACTGTATTGCAGTCTTCTGGACACTGAAAGTGGTTTTGTAACTCGAGCTGTAAGGTTTCGGGATTCTGGATCAGAGCACGAGGGGACAGAGCGTTGACTTCATTAGACGAGACCTCTCCAACCTAACGTATAGGTTCAGTGTTCCTCTAACCATTCGGTGGTTGCTGCCAGTTTTCACCCTCGCGATCACTGAGACATCACTGAACAGTTGGTGTCTGGTCATCATAATGAAGTCAATCTTATTTTTTGTCGAAGCGTCGGAGCTCAACCAGGTCCACTTCCTGTGGAGCCACTTCTAGAAGAAAGAGTTCATCATAAAAAGTCCCTATGATTTATTATATTTACGCGAACACTACACATTGAAATAATACTAGTTTTATGGAATTTATCGCGTATATTTAACTTTTTAAATACCCGACGTTTCGAACGCTTTGCAGCACTCATGGTCACGGCCGGGACTGAGATGTTCAACGTCCATATGTCATAGTTAACCGCGGTTACCATAGATTAAAATTTAACTTTTGTTCCGATCTATACAGTATGAACTTATGATATCTTGAAGTCTTGCAGTTGTATGCTTGGGTTGGGATTTAATTTTATTTATTATAGGATCCCAAGCAGATGGTAGCACCCAGCCATCTTCTGACGTTCAGACGCTCCGGGAAGTCTGCAGTCTGTGAACACGTACACGATCGCCCCCGACACTACATAAGATTTGATAGACCGCAAATCCTCGCTAAAGAACACTGATTCCTTCCAAGGATGATTCGCGAGGCTATTGGAATCAAAAAACATACTAATTTCAATAGAGAAGATGGCTGGGTGCTACTATCTGCTTGGGATCCTATAATAAATAAAATTAAATGCCAACCCAAGCATACAACTGCAAGACTTCAAGATACCATAAGTTCATACTGTATAGATCGGAACAAAAGTTAAATTTCAATCTATGGTAACCGCGGTTCACTATGACATATGGACGTTAAATATCTCAGTCCCGCCCGTGACCATGAGTGCTGTAAAGCGTTCGAAACGTCGGGTATTTAAAAAGTTAAATATACGCGATAAATTCCGTAAAAACTAGTATTATTTCAATACAGAGTCCCTCTTTCTCCATGAAGTCGGCCAGCTGCTGGCCTCTTGGGTTCCGTTGCCCTACTCCAAATTTCCCTAACTTCAGCTCACCGCTTTCTCTTGTGCCTAGTTTTGCGTTAAAGTCTCCCATCAACACCGTATAGTGGGTTTTCGAGGAATGCATGGCTCTAGAGATATCCTCGTACATTTCCTCCACCTCCTCATCAGCATTGGTGCGTAAACCCGTATGACCTTCAGCGAATACCGTTTTGTTATTCTGAGTATCAGGTACGCGACCCTCGTCGACACACTCTCAATCTTTACAACGTTGTTGATGAGAGACTTGTGGACGATAAATCCGACACCTCCTTGGGACAGATGGTCGCCCTCCCGGGTGATAGAACAAGATGGCGGTCTCGAGTATTACCTTATCCTCCCGCTTTCTTCGGACCTTGGATGATCCTATAATATGCAAACGCAAATCTACCTCTTCTTCCAGCTCCAGTATCTTCTTGTTAGTACTCAAGGAGCGTGCGTTATACGTTGCCAGGTCGAGTCGTTATAGATGGCGATCGAACCTCCACCGGAGATTCTGAGCACTCCGTGCCTAGCTGTTACAATGGCCGCCACCGTAGCCAGGAATAACGGGGCCGCTTGGGACTGGGGGCTGTTTTTTTGTGTCGTTGCTCATGAGGGGATGATTGTCATAGTTGCGCTTATGCTTAGCGAGCGGGTTGGCAACCGCAGTTTTTTTTATTGTGTAATTGTTGTTATTAGGATGATGCTGCTGCCCATCTCCTGCCTCTGTCGCCTGTTATGACACCCACGGGAAGACATGGTGTAGTGGATATTCTCAGCCGGCACTACACGGCAAGAATTGAATTATTACTGAAATATAACAAGTGCTTCTATGGTAACTCAGTTTTTTTCTCCACATAGGGGGCCTTGACATATTACTACCATTAACTGTCTGCTATGTTAAGCTGTCGCCTAAATCTCCTAACGACTAGGTACGTAATGTGAGGCATCAGCGTATTGTGAAGAGTTTTGTAAATAAAATTAAAGTCAAACTAGGTTGTATGATTGAAGACTTTTGCCTGTCTAAATTGACGAATCGTTAACGACAAGAACTAACCTATACGATTATATCTTTAAATTTTATCAACAAAAACAAACGATAGAACTAAAACGTAGTGATTTTAATTTAATTTTGGGATAGAACTGCATTACGACTGATTATACTTTTGCGGTAGAACTAATAGTTCATTCCAGTCAGAATATTTACTTATAGTGTTCCCTATAAAGACATTTGTATAAAACTATAAGTACGCTGTTGTGTTTTGTGACTAAAATTATTAAAATTTATAAAATCCTGTAATAAGTGGTCTGTAACCAAAACGTTAAAATATTGACAGTAAAGATGTCTATAATGCTCAATTTATTCCGTACAAGGGCAATAGTTCGGAGTACTGCATTGTTACCAAATATTTCTGGTGTTAATTCTGTTACTTTACATACTAATGCAATTTGCTATGCCGTTAAGAAGACTACTGCAGCAGCAGGAGGTATTACTTTTATATGATCTTACAACAACTTAAGATATATTATCAAAGTAGTGTATGGTTGTATGTAAGAGCTGTGGTAGCTTGTGGGGCTAAGCATTCGCTTTTAATTTCACAGTACGAGAGCAATTCAGCTGGCACCGAAAAATTTTTAATTGCAATAACAAGTGTTGATTTACCATGCGCTCGGCGGTGAAGGATATTCTTATGAGGAAACCTGCATGTCTAAGAAATTACTTATATAATACATCATTTAAGGTCTCTGGTCCCGTGGTGCGGTGGCTTAGTAATAAGTTGCAATGCTAAGAGCCACATGTTCGAATCCTGCACTAAACAAGTAATTGTATGGCTTACAAATAATTGTTTTGCATCTGGATATTTGTCCTTGTGCAATTAGTGTAAGCAATCTGCCTCCACGATATAGGAGAAAATCCGGGTTGGCTATAGACATCCGGTACTTGATTTTAATAATGTTATTAGTTTAGGAGGCTTGTTAGGGAAAAGCTTGAACCTATTACACAGTTTTTAAATGTCGGAAATGCATTTTAAATTAATTATGATAAAAATAAATTTCACTAAAAGTTGCTTATAACAATTGAAATTATGTAAATTTAGTCTGGTGTTATGAAATAGACATTCGGTATGTGATTTTAAATTTAGTTTTCAATTTAGGAGTTTGTCAGGATTAAGCTTGAATCTTTTACTCTGTTTTTGGATTTTGGAAATTCCTTTTGAATTAATTCCGATAAAAATAAATTTCACTAAACATTGCATATTACGAAGCACAAATATCCATCAACAAACCACAACCAAACACAAATAACCCAGAGATACATCACATTCATCTGAAGACGGGACTCATATACAACAAATTGAACTGCAGTGGAGAGCAGTCAAGAGGTTTTCAAAAAACAAAATTATAACAATTCACATTACATTGTGTCATTTGCCACTACCATAGCAGAGTTTAGGGCAACTTGACTTTATAGATAAAGTTGGTTGATTCTGTTCTAAATCGGAATCAGCATGCCCCGAATCCACATAGTCTTGTCTGCACTACCCCTAGAGTGTTTTTAGTAAAGCCGTAGGTACAGAGGGAGAGCAGCTCGTAGCGGTAGAGGCTGGTCTCCGAAGGCAACCAATAAGCCAAAGCTGCAAAGGTGAGAATGGATGCCTACGATTTACTATGCAAGGGTGAAGGAGCTGCACTTCCAGCTGCACCGAATCTAATGCAGAAGTAACTCTGGGTCAATATTCCTGTGTTGAAATTGAGGTTATAATTTCACAAAAAAAACATTACTCATAAAAATACATTTCTGCAAGGGGGAAAGGGTAGGGGGCTTCTCCTGCACCCACCTCTCCCCCCTCCCCCACGAACCCCCTACGGAAGTACAGGATGTCTTTAGTTTTACCAAAAATCCTAGTGTGGGGGTAACCATTTCAATATAAAAATAAAGAAAGAAGTGTGAAGTCTGCTAGCACACATACTTTAGAGCAGCACAGTGGTTTTTCTCAAAAATTCTCTCAGCAATAACAGGTAGGCCTGTGCCCAGGATTGGGATATATATAAGGTATAGCTGATACATTACATATGTGTTATGTGTTTTGTAGTGTATCTTATATAACCCCCATGCCATTAGAATAGATTAATTCTAGAGTATTTTGTAGCATAAGTTGGTCTGGTAACACTGTGTGAGTTTCATGAAGTATTTGCTGCTGGTAGAATGCCTTCTTAGTTTTCAAACTAGAAAACAATTTTATTAAGAGCTTTCTTACATTTCGGCGTTACGAAAATTTTATGCACCGAGCAGGCGAAGAACTATGCGAGCGATACTTTCTTTCATATCTATTCACTAGCTCGCACTTTAGTACTGTGAGTATGGCTACTAAACGATCTTGATCTTCCATAATACAAGTTTTCTTAGGATGAAGTTCAGTGGATGGAAAATTTTTTGGTGTGTCATTTTTATGTTATCTAACTAATTTATTGTAATCTATTTTGGTATATTTTTCATTATTTATGAAACTTAGTGTTGAAATAAGTACACATAAATATTTTAATTGTTACGCAGTAATCCATTGTTAACTGATCTAGATTAATAATCAATTATATCTACTAACGATAGCATAGTGGTATAAATATTTTTTTTTAAATCGGTACTTACATTCAACTACCATACTATTTTATTATAAAAATATTAGCCGCAACGGCATTGACCGAGCTTATCTTGAGTCGATAATTTCAGGCGGTATACACTTTTTTAACTTGGGTAACATATCCAAAATCCAAAATTGGTCATCTTTGTAGATTTTTAGAACTTTTACTGTATATTCTGGGCCAGTCCATATGACAAGTACGAGATACTTCTTTTTTACGTTTAGTGATGCATTGATACTTGTATTTATTTTTCCCCACTTACTAGCCTCGAACACCGGCGTAAAGTAACCAGCCTTTCGGTCTTCCAAAGGATGCATTTCGGAGTGTGCGCAAGAATTGCATAATTTAATTCCTCCCTCTCCCTTCCACCATTGGACAACCAAATATTCGGCCTGTCTCCACCCTTTCGTTGTTGACTCATCACGCATTTGAACCAAACGGTATGCTACTTCGTTCGTCATGCGTATGGCAAAGAATTGGAATAGGTTGCCAGCATCTGTCTTTCCATCCAATTACAATGTGGGTGTCTTTAAGGCAAGAGTGAATAGATTTTTGTTAAGTGAATGCACTTTACCATCTTAAGCTACATCACCATTTACCATTAGGTAGGATTGTAGCGAAACGCTGGCTTAGAAAAGTTAAAAAAAGGCAATGAACAAGAAACATACAATTTCAAGGAAACCTTGTAATTTCGCGTGTTTTTATAATATTCCTGTTAAATGGCATTTTTAATCTCATGACTGGTTTAGAAAATAACATACAAATTAAACCAATATACATAATTTATTTTTGTTGTTGTTAATAAAGTCTGTTTGAAATTCCAGGTGTTCTGGGTCTGGGAAAGGGTAAGAAAAAGCTAGGTAAACTAGGAACTATGGAGAAAAAGGAACTGCCGGTGGAGACTGACCCTGAGAAACTAGTGAGCCAAGTATGCGGCTCCAACATTTATATCACAGGGGAAGATGTTAAGGTTAGCAATTTTGTATATCGTTTAATAGAAAAGTTCACTGCTGAACATAGGTCTTCTCTATGCTTGCCAAGCAGGTTGGCAACCAAGGTTTATTCATCTGTTAACAGAAAGGAGCTGCTGCCCATCTCCTTTGTCACCTCTTACGGCACCCTTAGGATGATATGACACAGGATAATATCTTAAAAATAAAGCATGATATCTACATTAAAGCAATTTATATCACGCAAACCTGATTCAACCGAAATTCCGCTGAAGACAATGACTGCTCAGGCTAAGCTGTGCAACAAGACCAAGGCAACCGCTGCCACTCTAACAGTGAATTTCCTTGGACTTCACTCAGCAGAGAAGGTGGCCTTGCTTTTTCTGAACGAGACGCCATCTATCAGAGAAGACATCTGTTCTCGACGCCTCGGCAGTCTTGAACATAGTGGTTGCATTCTGCAGGCTGCTGCCGTGTTTGGCTCTATAGGTCGACTGATTAGGATTCTGTGGTGCCCATCGGAGGCAGATCCCAGCTATAGTTTGGTCGCTCCTGTAAAATAGCATCACGCTATAAGAAGGAGTACTGGGCCTGGGCTGACGCATCGACGTCTTGGAATGCAAACACGAGCGCTCTTAAAAAGAAGTATAATTCTGTCGCCAGGTCCTTCAAAAGTGTCATTGCCAAGATGCCAATTGAAAGTCTTGTCGAGAAACTAATTCGATTTCCTTCGGGAACACGTGCATTCTGGTCATTGGCCAGGACACACACCGCAAAAGTTGTCCAAAGGAACTTCTGTCAGCCATCTCTTCCATATTTGCACAGGGAGGACGACTCACTAGCCTATGCCGCAAAGGAGAAAGCCGATCTGCTAGACTCTTTCTTTGCGTCCAACTCGACTCTCGATGACGAGGGGAACACACCGCCGACTGTACCGCGGTTTGAGTGCTCCATGCCGTAAGTGCGGATTAGACAGCGCTCGGTTCGTAAAGCAATCTTCTCCTTGGACGTCAAGTTGAGTAGGACTGATGGCGTCCCTCCTATTATCCTGAGGACGTGTGCTCAAGAGTGGGCACCGGTTCTAACGCGTCTTTTCCAGTACTCCTCTAGTCTCTAGGCGTAGTCCCGAATTCATAGAAGACAGTTTTCGTCCACCCGATAATCCCTAAAAAGGGAGACCGCTCAGACCCGTCTAACTACAGCCCTACCGCCATCACCTCCTCGTCCTCCAAAATAATGGAATCCATTATAAACTGCCAGCTCATGCGCTACCTTGAGAATCATCAGCGAATTAGTGACCGCCAATACGGTTCTTGTCGGTATGATGGGCGGAGGCAATAAAGTCCAAGGGGGAGGCATTCGCCGTTAACTTGGATACAGCGATGGCCTTCGATCGGATTTTTACAAAGCGCTTCTTTCGAAGCTCCCTTCGTATGGGCTTCTCGAGAAATTCTACAATTGGATCACCAGCTTTCTTGCAGATCGGAGCATCAAGGTCGTTGTAGACGGTGCATGCTCCGATTACAAGCCTATTAATGCTGGCGTTACACAAGGCTGCGTGCTATCACCAACGCTGTTTCTTCTGCATATAAATGATATGTTGCAAACTGCTAAAATTCATTGCTATGCGGATGGCAGCACTGTTGATGCTCTGTACACCGTCTGTGCCAATATTTCTCGGGAAAACATCTCCGAATACCGGGACAAACTTGCGTCTGAAGTCGAGCCTTTGCTGAACAATGTCTCGGGTTGAGGGCGACTAATCTAGTCCAGTTCAATCCCCAGAAGACAAAAGTTTGCGCGTGTACAGATGAAAAAGACCCCTTTGTCATATCTCCTCAGTTTCAAGGCACTCCCCTTGTTGCCTCAGCCAATATCGGAATCCTCTGCGTCGACATACCGAAAGATGTGCAGTTTCGTGATCACTTGGAAAAGAAGGCCAATTTGGCTTCCAAAAAGCTTGACGTGCTCAGCAGAGCGGAGCAGTATTTCATGCCGGCACACCGCCTGCAACTTTACAAGGCACGGGTTCGTCCTCACGATTGGGATGGATGAGAATGGCTTATTGGAATAACGTTCCAATCTCTGGGCTGGGGCTCTCCAGTGTCAGCTCCTTCCACTTGACCGAGTCCTCTCTGATCAGATCGATTTACTGGGGTTGCAAAGAGATGTTGCATCTCTTTGTATTTTCTTTCACATCTACCACGGGAAGTGCTCTGAAGAATTGTTCAAATTAATTCCGGCCGCCAAATTTCAGGAACGCACATCGCGACAAAACTCCCGGTGCCATCCACACCTACTGGATGCTTGGCGGTCCACCACTGTACGTTTCACTAGGAGTTTCCTTCGTCGTATGACCTCTCCGTGGAACAGTTTACCACTGGCGATTTTTCCGGACCGATACAACTTAAGGGCCTTCAAAAAAAAATCTTACTCCTTTCTAAGAGGCTGGCAACGCACCTGAAATTCTTCTGGTGTTGCAGTTGTTCATGGACGGTGGTTGTCACTCACCATCAGGTGAGCCGTATGCTCATTAGCACCTTCTCCTATAAAAAAAAACTCCCATTCTACCTCACTCGCTGTTATTTAATTTTGCCATCAAATATTAGTGCCTACATTGGTTTGTTCCAGTACAAGGGCTTAAAGCGCCAATATAGAAACAGAAACTTTTTATTCAATATAGATTATAAATAATACTTATTGAAAGTCACTTTACTACTGGTTTGGAAAAGAAACCTCTTTCCTGGGGAAGAACTAGCAAGAAACCGAGCGGGACTTTATAAAAGAAAAGAATAATTGTTTACAATCATGTATGTTACAATTAATAACACACACTGGCCTGGTATGATTTCAGCTAAAGGATGACAGCGAATATCCAGATTGGTTGTGGACCCTAAACACAGGACGCCCACCCCGAATCGAAGAGCTGGACCCAAACACAAAGCAGTATTGGCTGCGAGTCAGAGCAGCTGGTATGCGGCGAAACAATAAACTTAGGTCCATGCGGAAGTTTTAGAAAGTTCGTAGTCACATGTAAATGGAATTGCTGTTGATCAATTTGTACTTTCTGGGTATGTTATGTCCAGCTTACTTTAGTTTGCTCATCTATTGAGGTTTGCTCCACTCATTTGATACGTGACAGGCTGTTATATTTCTATGTTGGTACTAAAATTAAATGTCCTCTGTAATGGCTGAACCTTGTCTAGTACCAATGTTTTGCGTAGCTCATTTTTTTATTTATTCAATTTGCTACGCTTTACCTAAAAATAACTAAAAAATACCCAACATAAAATATCACCATATAGTGTAAGAGTTAAATTATACTAAATTGATCAATTCTTGTTTATAGTAAGTGTATTTGTAATTGGTTTCGCAGAAACAAGTCTAACAATTTAGGTGACATTTTGTGTTTAGATAATGTTCTACTTTCTTTTGTCTAGATAGGTTTCTCTTCTGAGAAAATTACAATTTTGTTTCTAATACTCTGAACTAAGTTCGGTCTTTTTAGCTATTTATGGCTATAGTAGTGGTAGATAGAAACCTTATTCTTAATTTTTATGAAATCAAAATGTGTAGGAAAAGATACTTAATCAGTGGATAATGAAAGTGAGCTTTAGAAGACTTGTAACAGATTTGTATTATCACAAACAGAACAATTTACACAAACAGAACAATTTACTTTTAAATCTATCATAGTATCTAATATAGTTTGATTTAGTGTTAATATATATATATATATTCAAGAGGATAGGCCCGTCTAAATATTTTACTCATAACTTTTTCATACAAGAAAAAGTAGCGCAGCGCATCTGTCATAATACAAACGTCATATCAAAACACGACGTAACCGGGTCGGATTTCGTAGTATAATTATCCTAATTGTACTTCATATTGTGTTTCATAGTTTGTAGTATGTAGTATCGTAATAATACTAAGCGCAAATACCATAATTTTACCTAAAGGTCGACTTGTATTGTTATTGGGTCCTTTTACATTTTAATATTAACCCTACGATATCGAGAATTTCTGTATTGTACATGAGTACTGCGTTTTTTTTAATAAAATTAGAATTAGCTCCCTTTCTGGTCAATCGATGCATTATGTTGTATCCTTGATACAACTATAATAAGGTTCTACCACAATAAAAACTCTATGCTCCAGAAGCAATCTGTTTGAAAACAGAATTTCGAAATATTTTATGAATCAGATTTTCAGATTCAATTGAGTAGGTATGGTCTTTTTTGTACTCTTTTCGTTTTACCCTTATTGAATATAAAATATATTAGATACCAATATTCAAAATTTAACACACTAAGTTCCTTAGACAAAAATTAAACAGAAATAAAAATAAAACCGTCAAAAAAACAAAACGCATAGATAAACTAGACGCGTGACGCCAAAATCGCGGCACATGGGAAAAAAGAGTCATGAAACGTCAAACATGATATAATTTTTTTTTAAATATCATAATTTTATTTTCCATGTACAATATTTTTGGGGGTCTGAATCCAACTCTAGCCTAAACTTGGTAACGTTACTAAAGTAACTGTAAAATAAAACTTTAAAAATACGTTTATATAATAATTTAATTGTAACAAAATTAATATAAGGTTATTTACCGATGATACGATATCCTATGTTTTTTTAAAAAAAATCTTTGTATAGTAATTTTTGCATTCTTTTACCACGCAACTAGACATATTTATGACAGGCAAAACTGACCTGTGCGCGCACCAAAGGTGACCGATTCGCCCTAAACTGTAATTGTGTAATTTTAGGGCCAGCGCACTGGTCCGTTTTAGTTGTTCGGTCGGCCCGGTCCTTACGCTAGTAATATATAAGTCAATGATATGCTCTAGCTGCTATTACAGGCTTATAAAAAACGGAATTAGGAAATGCTTATTAATAAAATTTTGTAGTGTTGAAAAAACTTACTATCACCAAAACTTTTTAACCAACTTCAGAAAAGGAGGAGGTTTTTATGTATGTTCAGGGATAATTCCTTAACTCATTATCGGATTTCAATGATTCTTTACTGTTAGAAAGAGTGCACCTCACTTGCCTCATAAATTTGGTCAAGATCCAGTGATTGGTCTTATGTGAAAATCGTCAACCTGCATGACTTAGTTTACGACGGGCTACTTTCCGCAACTCCACGTCTAAGTGCGTATTTTGCGTGTGGGCAGGAATAATGTAGTTATTCAAACCGTGAAATCTTTCCGAAGAAGTTCAACAGTTCTTTGATGTTGCGAGCAACTTCGGGTAGTGCTCCGGGCGTGCGAAGATGTTTAACCCTGTATGCAGTGACTTCCGGACACGTCTGCAACGCGTGAGCCGCTGTCATCATTCTTAACCACCTTAACAGACCACCATCCTCATCTAAATTTTTTTTATTTATTTATTTAAAAGGGCAATCAACAAGACGAACATGAATATCAAACTAAAGCTAAGTGTCATCTTAATTATGGACAGCCACGGCATGCGAATGTGGACTGTGCAAATAAAACTTAAATAGGTTATTTAATACTAATAAATGAAAATTTAATCATTTTAATCCTTTTTTATGTTGAAAATATCAAATAATACTTGAATCGAACAGACACTATTGACTCGAGACAGAATTGACAGAGCTTGCGTCTAAATTTCATCGGCTTGTCCGAAAAGAAGTCGATGTTGTAAGACAGATATTAGGTTGTACTGTCTCTGTAAGCGATTCATGGTGCCGTGGTGACTTAAGCTACTTATGGCTGCTTTTGGTGAGAATGGAACGTACCGTATGCAACGCGGCAACTTGGATGGGATATTAAAATTGACAGATAGCAATAACGCAGGGCAGTCAATGAGGCCATTGATATTTATATTCTTTTTAGTTGTCGGAAGTCGGGTTTTTACTGTAATAAAGTTTCAAAACCAGGAAAATGAAAATTGGTCAACAAGCAACTTGTTATGTAAATTTAGCTGTAGGAGATTTGATGTATTTAAACCTTGTTATTGATAATAAAAGAAAACTAAATAATTTCATAGTTTTATTTCAAATATAAACTCGTGAATAATACAAAAGTAAAATTGTACATTTACATTACGCAAAAGCCAAACATTACCCCACGATACTTAACGTATCAGTACAGAATCAATGATAACTAATATTCGACTATTGGCACAAAAATACCTGAAGCTAACGCAAAGTCACATTTGGCAAACATATTCTGCCTTATTACAAAAAATAGTTTATAGTCTGTTTTCGGTGTATACAATATGTAACAAAAACCCTGTGGTTCCCGTTAAGTGTGTTATCAGAATCAGTATCCAAGCGTATAGAAATATTTTTTTCAAAAAAAAAAAAACATTTAAAAAAATAATTTTAATGAAAAAAAAAATATTTGCAAATTGTATGTGGTTTTATTTCCTCTAACTCACACGAGTATCGGTACTGCCTTTCTTTCTTTCTCTTTCTTCTTTCTTTGACAATCCTCTTACTCCTCGGCCAATGCAGAGATAATAAAACCACATACAATTTGCAAATATATTATTTTTTCATTAATATTATTTTTTAAATGTGTTTTAAAAAAAAATTATTTCTATATGCTTGGATACTGATTCTGATCACGCAGTTAACGGGAACGACAGGGTTTTTGTTACATGTTGTATAAAGGTAGGTACTTTGTAGTCTGTTTCACGTTAAAATAAAAGATTTGACAGCAAATGTCAAATTACTCAATAGCTGTAGTGCCACGGCTAAAATAATTATTTAAAAAAAGCTCTAGGTATACCATAGTTTAAGCCTGAGGCTCAATTAACCATGTTATTTACATAATAAGGATTTCGTCTTATTACAAAAAGTTGTATATAAATTGCCTCAGGTACAAAGAGTCGTTTTATTATTTAAAGAAAGCCCCGTGGTAAATAGCGAAATAAGAAAGTATGGAATTTGACAGTAAATGTAAAATTTTGCAGACTAGCGCCGTGAAAAGAGGACTTCTTCTGTGATAAAAACTTCTACCCCGAGACTAACCGTTTATAGTATGGTCGATTTTATATCAAATGATCATTGATACTTCATCAAAACGAAATAAAAAAATTACTATATATTCCAAATATGATATTCTTATCTAAATTACAAAATATGTATTTTGACTGACTGTTACTTTTTATAAATTGACCTGGGATATATTGATTAGCGTTAGTTTGGTGATTCTTTTAATATTAATATTTCAAATTGTTAAAAAATCACAAAATATGATCGAGGTCTCACCCTATATTAAAATATAGTTAACTAACAATATTGTTCATGGTACCGTTTTCCTTGCAAGGTTATTTCTTATTGGAAAGATAAATCACTTAATAGCTATTTGTTTTCGTTATATACTTATAAACAGTCCATAGTGTCTTCTTTAATAATCATGGGAGGCGAGTATTCGTTGTGTTTCGTGCCGAAAGAGAATGCGTACGGATTCTGTAATAAATAAAACGTCTATAATATATAACATATAGGTACCTAGATAAATTTAACATATAACTATGATAGTTGATCTCTTTGCGAAGGTGTTTAAAGCAAATCCCTTATAATTAAAAAAGGCCAAATTTAGTACCAATAATTTTTTTATAAACCCTGAAGAAAGCTGATATTGTGACGAGTTCGCTAAACAAGCTACAATGTTACGGGTTGCAAGTTTTTTGCAGCGCTTAACGTTTACTAAAAATAAATTAACATTCTACCGTTAGATTTCAAGTTGAAGTTATTTCAGGGACTACAATACGTGGTAGAGCCACACTGCGGCTATATTATAATTATAGCATGAATATGTTGGCTTAAATGGAGAAGGACTACATTCCAAAATAATACCAGCGAAATTTTCTCTTAACTGAATAAGTAGTAGTATACGCGGTTCAGCCATGCTGCAGTTATACTATGGCTGTAGCACGAGTAACCACTCGACCGGGGAAGGAATAGCAGCTTAATGCTGCTGTGTTTCATATGCTGAGTATAGGTAACCGGAGACCATTTTTGCTGGTAACTAGGCATTCCATCTTAATCCTCAGGGGTGCAACGCACCTTTCAAGACACCTGCATTTTGATTCTTAATCAAAGATAGATTTAGATGTCTATAGGCCGCAGCATCCACTTACTATCAGGTTGACTGTGGGCTCATTTTCCACTTTTATTCTATAAAAAAACACGGCAAATTATTCAGTCTTGGCAAGCTCCTTAAATTAAATGTAGCTAAAAAAGAATTACACAGATAATTTTATTTATTTTAATTTCATTAGTGCATCTGTGTTTTGTATCTAGAACTATAAGTGCATCTATTTCTGAGTTTCGGTTTAGAGTTTAGAGAGCCAGTGTAACCACAGGATGAGGAATTCCACCTTAGTTCTCTAGTAGTGATCACTCACTTATAACAGTATGAATAAGTTGTAGTAGGTAGTCATCATCATATTATGGAGTTTTCATTAGGGATGTCCGTTGTTTCCGAAAAAGATCGATTTTTAAATCGTTTCGATCGAAATCTATGCACAAAAAATCAAGATCTAAGAGATTGATTTCTCAAAAATCGATCTTTTACGATTTACTTTCAGATTCGTACAATGTACAGCTTACAAAAGTTACTTATTTTTTATATATTTCATCCATTAAGAAGTGGCGAAAGAAACTGAGCACACAACAGTTTTGCTAGTTTTTGAATAGAAAAACTGTCGTTCTTAACGAGTTTGTGTACATTCAACTAATTGTAAATAATGTTATAATTCTCATGACAACAGAAAAAGATTCGATTTTCTAGGGTGAAATGTCGATTAACTTGATCTTTTTAGCACAAGAAATCGATTCTTCGATTAACGATCTCAGATCGACATGCCTCGTTTTGATGACTCGATGATCAATCTGTCTTAAATAAAATAATTATATCTCAAGGCGTTGTCGGTACGCACCTTTTTAGTGTTGTATAAGTTAGGAGGGTACGTAGCTGGACCGGGTGAGCGAGTGGGTTTGCCTGCGCCGACCAGGCGAGCTCCCAGCGAATAGCAAGGTGGCCTGTTGGTGACAAAGTAAAATCGAGTGAGAGTATATAAAAAATTAAAAAAACAATTGTGGGTTATAAGGTTAAAAATGAATTAACTAAGATCCACATAATAAAATAAAATGATGTGATATGTCTTACCCAGTTTGAAGAGCACCTTAAATAAATACTAATAGTAATCCCAGCACCACTACTCTCAACACCAATACAACAGGAGAGACACACCACCGTAGATAATGCGACACGTGTTTCCTCTACACGAAGCGTCCTCAGGTGAAGTTGACTATTAACGATTTTGTTAATGAGGTTACAATGTTTTCGTCACAAAACACGGCCCAAGTCTGCTAAAATTATGGACTGCCTCGTGGGTCTGGTTGGTCTGGTCGTGAACGCGGTTGCTGACTATGAGGTACCGGGTTCGAATCCCGGGTAGGTCCAGAGCTGTTATTGGGTTTAACTGTCAAGAAATTCTCAGTAAGCAGTAGAAACATTTAATGGTTCACCTGGCTAACCTTCACCGAAATTCGGTTTGAAGGGCAGCATTTTGGCGGTAACACGTTCCGTTTACGCTAAATGTAAGTAACTACGGACAACAAAAAGCAACGACAAAAGTACGTGACGTTTGGCACTGCAATCCCAAGCGTGATCCTCCGTACAATTGAATTGGCCCGTGTCTACGGCCCTGAAGGATTAAACACCTCAGTGCCTACATTAGAGATGTGACAACTCGGTAGAAACTCGAGTATTACGCAACTAGAATTAGTAAGCTGTGTTTGGCAAAGTTGTTTTTTTATAGAATAAGAGTGACAAGGGGATGCTGTTGCTCAGACATCTTCATCTATCATCGATTTCAAAATCTAAATGCAGATGTCACACCTGAGGGCTAAAGTAGAATGCCTCTCGGGATGAGGTTTGGTCTACCGGGTAAGGACCAGGCTCCCACAGAATTCCAGCGTGAAATAGCAACTTAATGCTGCTGTGATTCTTGTGGTGTATGTAGAAGACCGGAGCCTATCATAAAACTATCTTAAGGGGGATATTTCTTTTATTATTTTATATGTTACCAGCACGATACGATGCTGACGTGCACCTCCTGGTTAATTTCCCTCCTACGAAATCTACAGTTTAATAAGGATTAGTAAGTTCTTTATGCTGCCATTATACGGTGTAGTAAGCTTAAGATGCTATAAATATTATTAGCATTACTATTTTCAAAAGAAAATATCATTTTGGGTCCAATCTGTCATATTATACGAGATTTTTCATCTTACACAAATCTGTTGCAACGATAGAAGTGATCCTCAACATGTTTTTAAACTACGTCTCTATCTGTCTGACTATTTCGGACCGCCTTTTCAATTGTGTCGAATATTTAACGCGTAGAGCCACGCAGCAGCTATACATAGTTGTAGCATAAATGGGTCGGTTCGACCCGGGTAAAACCACGCTCTCACAGAATACCAGCGTAAAATAGCAGCTTAATGCTGCTGTGTTTCGTATGATGAGTATAGATGTAGAGAAACAGAGATTTTTTCAATGGGTACGAGGCATTCTATCGTAATTCTCAAGGGTGGCAACGCATCTGCATTTTGATTCTTAATCACTGACCATCGGGTGATGTTTTAAGTGTAGGTACTTGCGAAAGTTTTAATACTGATGCAGATGCAAAAGTATTAGAAGAAGATAATGTCTATATTGAATGAGAAAAAATACCTTAAAAATGAGAAACAAACCTCGTCCGGTACACGTCAACGTCTTTTTGGAAGTAGACAGCCGGTCCAGGCGAGCGAGTCGGAGCACCAGCTCCTAAACGAGCTGCCATCGTGTACGCAGGTGTGTCGGGGCCCATACGTATTGCATAAGCGTTTGGGGCTGGCCCGATACGGCGTTGCCCTAAATCTGGACGGGTGCCCAAAGAGTATTGTGGAGCTCGTGGTCCATTTGGACAACGCTCTGGCGCATGAGCACCAGGCCCTGGAGTGCGCAACGAACTTCGTGTCGCTAGCCTGTACAGAAAGAAGATTACTAGGTGGTACGAGTCCGTTTTTGTCTAGTAGTACGTTTGGGTAGGTACTTGTAGCGTGGAGCCAGTCTACATATATAAATTGCATAATGACAAACATTCTGACCCGAAACAATTACTTGTATACCATACAAATACTTGTTCTGTGCGGGATTCGATTCCGCTGCCTTCAGCGCTGCAACTCATTACTAAGCCACTGCGCCACGGAGCCGTCATACCCTCTTATTTATTTCCACCTTCCCTTTTTTATTTATTTCCCGTGTACTGTTGTGCTCATTTTTTATAGGACAGGGTGACAAACGGGCACACAGTCCCCCTGATGGTAAGTGGCCCATAGACATCTACATCTATCCTCGATTACGAATCAAAATGCAGATGTTTTGTCACCTGTGAGGACTAAGATGGAATGCCTCTTTTCCAGTAAAAAGGGTCTCCAGCTCTTTACACTCACCATACGAAACACAGCAGCAGTATTGTAGAGATCCGGAGACTCCGTTTTTACTGGAAACGAGGCTTTCCATTTTAGTCTTCAGGGGTGACAACGCATCTGCGTTTTGTTTCTTAATTGAGGATAAATGTAGATGTCTATGGGCCATAGCGTCCACAGCATCTTTAGCCTATATTGTTTTCAGTTGGTTGCGGGCTTACACAGGTATCCATAGGCTTTAGTAGTCTTCTTTCGGTGTATACACTGCTGAGCTCCTTTCTGAATGGTATCTATAGAGTGTCGGTATAATTACATAATTAACAGAATCGGGCGTTACTTTGCGGTAACCCATTATATTAAAGATGTTAAAAAAGATGTTAACTACTAATTAGATAAGATCCGCGATAATAATGTAAAATGATGTGTATTACCTACTTTGAAGAGCACCTCCAGCCTACCATCAATTGTGTTCACTGTCATCATCATCATATATCTCAGCACCACTACTACCAACACCACAAAACTAGGAAAGACACGCCATATATCTATAATACAACTAGCCTGCCAGGCAGACGTTATTCTGCCCTTTTCGTCGACCCTTTGTCATGTCCTATGTGAAAAATCCTTAAATTCGCAAAAAAAGCTTGTGGGTCACTCATGGGCAAAAAAACTATCCTACCTCTCAAGGTGGACCAAACTGCACAAGGTGTGTAAATTTGATTAAAATCGATTAAGTAGTTTAGGAGTACATCGCGGACAAACAACGTGACTCTTAATTTACCGTATATTATAGCGTGGATCTTAAGGTGAGTCTACGCTAGAGACGCTCGATGCATGCGATGCAAATCCCTTTTAGTTCTTCAAAAAACCGACAACAGGCGAAGCACAGTCGAGCACATACCAAACGCTCGAAGCGCGCTCGTTCAAGGCGACTTACAAGTCGGTCCATATTACACGAATCTGTGCTCCCCCATAGATTCCGTCACAGGAGAGATTTTTGCCATAGTTGCCACGCTTGGGAAGATGGTTGGCAGCCTCCGTTTTTTATTTCTAGTCGTTATTAAGAGGACGTTGCCTCCCACGTGGCGATATGGGGTAGTGGATATTGTTACACCGCCACTACATGGTTCTCTCACCTAGCACCAAAACTCCACGCCGGTGACGACATGAGACCTTCCTTCGTGACCCGCTCAATACGGTACGCTGGACCGGGGCCCAGAGTAGCCATACGGTATCCCATTGCCGCGCCCAGTGAGTACATAGGATTACGGTATCGCGACGGGTCGTGGTTGATGTATCCCACCGTTGGTGGTAATTTGTACGCGCCTGGACCGGGACCTGATGACAATTGGATATACTGGTTATCAGAAAATACTGTGATGTGCCTCTAGCAGTCACATAATTCACCTGTTTTTAAATGAATACTGTACCTTAACACATACTTGATTACGAATCAAAATTCAGATGCGTTTTCACCTTGAGGACCGAGATAGAATGCATCGTTTCAGTATAAAGATTCCCCGGTTACCTAGACTAACCACTAACACTTAAGCATGATGCTGCTCCTTCACACTGGTTATTCTGTGCGGTTGTACTTCCCAGTCCTTCTCCGTCCGACTGTGGTCCTTCACAGACCCATTCGTGATGAGACCACAATTCGCTACAGCGTGGCTCTACCACGTCCAGCAAATAAGTCTAGTTACTTTTGATCTTACATTTAGGAATTTTAATAACAATGACACATTCTACCATAGGTCTCAGGGGTGAAAACTTATCTTTATTTTGATCTTCAATCAAGGATAGTAGTTGTAGTGTGTGTGCTCGTTTTTCACGCTTTAAACATAATTAATAAAATCAGGCGTTATTTTCATTCAATTCATTATATTACATTTGTTAATAATTACTTCGCTCATATCCGCTCAATAAAATTATGTACCGTTCCTAGTTTGAAGAACACCTCTCGCCCACCCTCAATTTGCGTACACTATCCCCGTCACCATAATCCCAGCACGACTATACTACGAAGGCACACCACCGAACGAAATTCAGGGAGAGCGAGAAGTGCTCTTCAAACTAGGTAAGACAGTCTCAACTATGTGCAATAGGCTGTTATTCTATTAATCTTATGGTGGTTGCTTTGTATAATCTATCACAGTTCTTTAATTTTAAAAAGTCTCTTCCTGTATTATAGTTTGTACAATACTTAGTTTAAAATAAATTTCGATATGTAAAAGTGGTGCTATTTTGTGTATTAAATGTCTGCGCGTGTGGTCTTTTAATAGAAACGATAAAACAAGTGCTCTGATGGTGATGTGAATTTCAAGACAATGTGTTTGCGTAGATGCCTCATCATCATCAACTGTCTGCCGGCTCAAGTTGCTGCCAATATTTCCAAAAACCTCGCCAGTCTACGCATCAACATAATTATTGTGAAGAAGTGTAGATTCTATATAGGATAATTATTACTTGATACTGGCGAAAGTACTACCGTGTGCCTCCATTACCAAAAGAAAGAAAATAAGCTTATACTCCGCTTCGTAGACATGGGTTTCCCTGTGGATTATATATTTAAATCGATTGCATATTTAACCTAGCTAGCTTGTCTAGCTTTGAATGAAGGTTAAATATGTAATCGATATATCCGTAACAACACCCGTTAGCCCGTTACCACGGATTTTACGTCTGCAAAGCACTTGAGGTGTCATTAAAATAAATCTGTAGTATTAATTCATCTCAAATCGGGTTTTCAGTTTTAATATAGGGCCACAGAATAAAATAATGGTACCTACTACGTAATAAAGCTAAATGTTAGCGCGGATTAGCAGAATTAAGGCGGGAAATAGTGTTGTGAGACTGTTGATTTTATGCACGAAGGTGTTTATCAGTAATAATCAGTTTACTTCAGCTTTTTATATATAGCGTTTTATACGTAGTAGACTTATGCTGCAGCTAAATAGATGTTGCACGAATGGCTCCGCTCGACCGGGGAAGTACCACGCTCTCACAGAATACCAGCATAAAATAGAATGTGTTTCGTGTGGTGTGTGTAGAAAACCGGAGTCCCTTTATACTGGAAACGAGATATTCCATCTTTGCCTTCAGGTGTAACAAGTAACAACGCATCTGCATTTTTATTCTTAATCGAGGATGGATGTAGATGTTTATGGGCCTTAGCATCCACTTACCATCAAGTGTGCACGTTTGTCCCTCCTATTCTTTACAAAAATCGCCCGTAGAAAAAAGTCATTGATGATGGAAAACGCAAACACTAAAGGTGTACTAAACTGCTGTCATTTGCAACGTAGCGTTCAAACTTCACTCACCTAAAGGCCTCTTTGCCATTTTTGTGTTTTGTTATATATGTGTGGTAAATTACTAAAATTTCACATAAATTCACTTTAACATAATTTTGACGCGAGCCAAACGGCTTGGCGGCTGGCAACAAACAAATGAAACTATCAAGAAATGACAGTTATATGTTTCTTCGGAGGTCGGTAAAGTCAAGGAGGATAAGGCTTTACATTGAATTACACAGTGATAATTGAATAGTCGTTACATAGTTTGCAAAATTTATATAATAATGTAATAAAAAAACACTCATGCCAGTTCCTGGATTATTTTTAGTTTTTACACGCCAAAGATTTAGTTGAGAAAATTTTAATAGCCTAGTGGCGGCAAAATTGTGAATCTGCCACCGGATACGTAATAGTCCCGAAATAGTAATTGAAAATCCGCATTTTAATAATTATTAATAGTATAGTCATGGTCCTGGATTACAATAACAGAAGTAAGTTTTGTTATTTTGTAAACATACTCGTAGGTATAACATATATGATTTGAATTTCGATAGATTTTAATTAATTTACTTATTTAATTCAAAATTTTTGTATTAATTTTTTGTAAAAAATCAGTGTCATAGGCTCATAGGCTTCTACTCCGTTCACATGTTATACAGTATTTCAACTTAAGTTTAAAATTTGGCTACACTTTGAAAAATAGTATCTACTGTATACTTATTCTGTTTTGTGATAGTACATATTGCCTAAATGGAAAAAACTAAAGTTATGAATCAGCGTAATTTATGATGATTATTTTTATTTAGGTGAGTCTTCTAACTTCAAAAAGTAATAGGAGTCAATTATTGTTCAGTATAAGGAAAAGCGCCATCTATGAGTAAATATATAAAATACGGTTAAGCTACATAGTTGTACAAACCAGTTTTACGTACGTGGTTCAAGTGTTATCCACTAGATGGCACGTATTGTTTTTTAACTCGCGGTGTTGAGATTTTCTGCAAATGAATGAGTACAGCTTAGAGAGCAAGCTAAAGCATACTTACCTGGCGTAGGGGACACCGTGATCAAGAAGGCGGTTCCCCCAGGGCGAGGCCTTTCCATTGCACTGCGGATTGGTTGACCCCTGCGATTATCCCTAATGTGGATAACTCGGACGCGTAATTTTTGGTAGTGGGAACTGCGTCCGCGCTGTTCCCCCATATATTACTTTAACAGAGAAGCCTTAAATGTCTGAGCTGATGCTTTAAGTAGTCAGATTAAGCTGAGAAATTATTTTTGCCGATGTAATTGTGTATTAATTACACTACCATTTTGGCGTAATGAGCTCATTTATAAAATAATTAGTATGATTGTGAGGTAGGGGATCGATGTGCCAGTTCCATGATTATTTTTAAAACCCAAAGATTTAGTTAATATTGCACCAGAAATATGTAGTTTCTGGGTATATTTCTAAGCTAATAAAAGCTCAATCATGTACCTACTAATAAGGCGGGTTAAGGTCTTAAGGTATATGTGTGTATATACTTACCTTCATTCGGTAAATGTAATTAAGTAATTTTCACAGTTTTAAACAATTTATTTAATTATATGGTATCCGGCTGATGACGATGAGGAAGAAATTCAATAAGTTAAGTTATGAAAGTTTCAAAATCATCCATTATATCGTCGTATAAATTCTTGTTCACTAGCTGACTCTGTGCACAAAATCGCCAAGACGTTTAGCTTTTTATGCTTATTGGAGATCTTTGATAATCTTTCACCCGTTTTAAGCAAGAATAGCTTCTCTCACCCGAACAATTTGTCGCTGGTGTACATAAAGCCATGCGACCTGCTGTAAATAAACGTTTTGAAAATTATGTTTAGGTGTTTGAATTTTTTTTCCTTTTCGATTGTCTTTTTCCCTATGTATTTTGTATACTCATTCGACACAATGGAATTAATCCATCGCCTTTTCTTCGAAATACTTAAAGTTTGCTCGTTCAACTACGAAAAACTTGCAGAGATTCGTAAATATCAAATCTACTATAGAAATATATCATGCCACAGAAGTTTGGAATCCCTTTTACCAAAGATATCGTGATGTAAATCTACACTCTAAACTACAGATGTTACTGTTCTTGGTCCTCCTAAGACCTCTTGCATAAATACTACCTATTTAACAACTTATAGGCGATTACTGTTTGATTGAACTTTACTTTTTCGATTGCTCTTAATTTGTCAATTGTATATTACACCTTCGTGTACCAAATCGCTCGCAAAGAATACGAAACACTCACGTGCATCGTTTGTTTTTCCTTAATCTGTGCAAAACAAATGCAGGCAAGCGTGCGCCTTTGCGTCGCATAACAACAGCTTCTCCGATGTAGACTTATTTACAATGCGTCACCACCTCAATTTAGAAAAGCGATAAAACTTGTATTGAATGATTTGTAATTTTTATTTTTGTCTTTTTTTTTCTTCTTATAATCTTATAACGTTAATCTAAATTGTTTTATTTTTTCTATGTAATACATGTGTAATATTCATGATTCTGCTATTAACGGCTGGGTATGCATTGTTGCCTCTAGTTTATTTATTTTTTGTGTTCTGTGTGCCTTATAACTTTAATTAGTACGGTAATTTTGTGGATAACGGTGTTGGTTTTGTAATTAGCTAATCTATTTAAATAAGGTTTGAATTGCAATTTTTATTATATAACTGTTTGTTGTCCTTAATATAACAAAAAAAAAACTAAATTTGAACATTCACTTCAACAACCATTACCGCCATTTTCAGTTTTTCTAAATTCAAAAGTATTCCTATCGCTTCGTTTCGCGTTACAGGCTTTCGGAATTATTATATCACCCTTTATTGATTGATTCCAAAGTTTTAAGGACATTCTACCAAAAGAAAAGAAAAAGAATCTCTCAAACTTTCACATGCCTCCTCTTTAGCTGATCAACGTGTCAGATCTACTCTCTTTAGCGTTTTCCCTTTCTTGATTTAAGTCATAATTTTTTCCAGCGTTGTGTTGAACTTATAAAAAAAACTTTAATTTCTTGAGGCAACATGAAGAAGCGACAAACTTCCGTGCAACGTTCAGCAGCCGCAGTTTTAATACGGAAAAAGTACAAGCAATATTCTGGAGTTGCGCCTCTGCCGGATTGTAAGCCAAGTTAGCTTAGATCTATATTGAGAGATATGGTCATACTTACAAAGCCCAACAGTAAATCTTATACAGTTATTGAGGCGGCATTCCAGCTTGTTCAGAAGATCTAGGGACAGGTCTGAGTAACACACATCTGCATAATCATTTATGGGTAATATAAGTGATTGGACAAGCATGATCTTAGATTTTGTGGGAAGAAAATATTTTAAACGATACAGAGAGCATAACGGTAGTGTCTTTACGACTCACATCTGAAACCTGAGTTCTCCAATTCAGCGTGCTGTCGATGTGTAGGCCAAGATTTCTAACAGAGTTACTGAACGGAATTATAGTACTATCATAGCAAATAGGAGGTAAGTCTGCCAGATTAATCTTAGCCAGTATCCTTGAGCTATCCACTAGTATAGCTTGGCATTCTTTGATAGCTAATAAGTTGCCGTTAAGGTTTTGATCCCATTGTGGATATTCCCAATTTCAGTATGCACTTAAAGCTGAAGGTCATTGGCGTACAAATGATACGAGCAGTCGATGATGGAGGTAATAAAATTTATAAAAATTTAAAACATTATAGGAGAAAGAATACTGCCTTGCGGCACACCAGCATCCACATCAGCCCAAGCTGAGGTCATTTGCCCCACACTGGCTGACTGCTGTCGACCGCGAAGATAAGATGCAAACCAATCCAATTCAGTAGCGTCAAAGTTCAGATGAGACAGTATGGAAAAAAAGATTTCATGATCAACTGTGTGAAAGCATTTGAGAAATTAACTAGTACCAGTACTGTTTTTTTTCCATATACCTTCCACATACTTTGTTTAACTTACTTACTTTTATCACTACGTACTTTTATCACTACTAACTTATTATTTTAAAATTCAAATGATGGATTCAAACTTACATCCCTTAAGTTTCGCAGTCGATACCCTCCCTGGACTAATAATAATAATATCTCCCAGACCGAATTTCGGTCACGGCGGCCAGTCTCAACGAAGACTAGTCATCTGTACAGGACAGGATTATAGTGCCCGAGTGTATGCGCTAGCAAAAGTGCACTCCCTATTCCTCACTCTTATTGTCCGATGGGGGACGGCAAGCCGACTCGATCGGAGAAAGAACAGCTGTAGGACCTTTATGACTTTCTTTCTTTCCGAGGCATGGTGGTGAAACAGTACCAACTTCTTGACTTCTGACTACTGAGATTCCTTGGCAGAAAAATCCAGTAACTGATTTTTTGGCCCGCCCCGGGATTCCAACCCAGGACCACATGATAATTAGTCTCGATTACGACCACTAGGCCCACGAGGCAGTCGTGGAGTTGAAGATGAATATAATTAAAGAGGGAGAACTAAGAGAAGATGGGTGGACTGTATTAGGGGTGACATACAAAAGAAAGTGAGTGAAGAGATGAATACAACTAAAAGACGAGAATGAAAGAGGAACACCGTGTTTCGTACGCTGAGTGTAAAGAATCTGATACTCTTTTTACTGGATACGAGGCATTCCATCCTAGTCCTCAGGGGTGACAACGCATTTACATTTTGATTCGTAATTAAGGATAGATGTAGACGTCTATGGGCCACAGAATCCACTTACCATCGGGTGGACTGTATGCTTGTATGTCATCCTTATTCTATTTTAAACATAGGAGAAGAATAATATATTATAAACACTGGCTCATAATTATCAAAAGTAATTGCACATTGTAATTCAAAACTTTTAAAGGCAATTTTTATTGACCTACACAAATTGACAGGTAATAAAATGCAATTGATTCGAGTTAAACGTTTTATTATACATATTTATTACATAGCATTATTAAATAATTATATACTTAAAACATTGACCTGAGAGCATTTTTACTTAGTAGAGCTATTTTTTATAGAATCAGATGACACGATGATGAGCTATGCTATAGCATACTTTTAAAATATATTATGATGGTTGTAGCACGAACGGATCGGCTTGACTGGGGAAGGACCACGTTCTCGTTGAATACCAGCGTAAAATAGCAGCTCAATGCTGCTGTGTTTCATAAGTTGAGTGTAGAGAGCAGGTGGCCTCTGTTTACTCGAAACAGGGCCATCTTAGTCTCCGGGGTCGCCCCTGGATCGAGAATAAATTTAGATCTACGGAACACAGCATCTAAACGAGGACTGAGTGCTCGTTTATCACCTTTATAATAGAAAAATTTGTGAAAAAACAATATCTTGAACAAAGCACATTTAAAGTTAGACTTGTGCGCTTCGGTCATGTGTACAACAATCATTTCTTATATTTACGAGAATATTAATTGATTAGTACATTGAATTAATCTAAGGGTTCTACCAGACATGAAGCGGTCACGCGTTCGAGTTTTAGGTTAAATCTTATCGAGTTTAATTTTAACCTATTATTTTGACTGCTCATGTACTACGACTTGGGATCTAGAATCATAGGAATAAAATGTAAATCAAAACATAACACTACAAACATTGATAATTATTTAAAAACAGCACGCAGTCGTGGTAGCTCAGATGATTAGAGCTCGCTGCAAAGTTCACAGTACGCGAGTAACCCGGGTTTGATCTCCGCTGGCACCTATGAAAGTGCTGATTTAACACGTGCCCGGTCGTGAAGGAAAACATCATGAGGAAACCTGCATGTCTGAGGAATAAGAAAATAAATATTTCGAAGACATGTGAAGTTCGCCAACACGCATTGGGGCAGCGCGGCGGACGGAAGGAGGCCTATATAGGCGGGGACGTATATGGGCTGTAACTTTTATGTACTCGTATATCTCTATTTGATTTTTTTATTAATAAAGTTTACCCTTACACTTGGATTTTCTCCTGTATCGTGTAGGCAGTTTACAAACACAAATTGCACAAAGACAAACATTCAGACCCGAATCAGTTATTTGTTGGCCATATAAATACTTGTTCCGCGCGGTATTCGAACCCTCAGCGAGGTACCCAGATTCGGATCAGTTACTTTTAGGCCATACAAACACTAGTTTCGTGCGGGAATCGAACCCGCGGCCCCCACGCTGAAACTCTAAGCCACTACACCACGCAGCCATCAAAAACACAAAAAATAATCAATATCAACATAAACCGATGACAGCAAAACTTCAGTCCACAAGACACTGTAAGCTCGTTCTGCGTAGATCAGATCAAAAATAAATAGTTGCAAAGTAAAGGGTGAAAGTAGCCCTGGTAACTAAGACATCTGGTCTATAAAAATCTCAGTCTCCCTTTGGGTGCTAAAGCAATCGAAACATCGGGAACAATATAAAGAGTACTCGAGTACTAGAGTTGTCGAGAATCAAACCACTGCTACTGCCTATTAAAAGTGTACAGCTGAACACTGGCTACACAGATTGTCTCATAGATGGGATATTTGTCATAAATGAGTTTTCTTCCTCGCACAACTTCCTTGTGGAATCGACTACAGTAGCAATTTTTCAGACCTATACGACTATATTATATTTTTATTATATACTAGCTTGCCAGGCAGACGTTGTTCTGCCCTTTTCGACGACCCTGTCATGTCCTACTAAAATCTTTAAATTCGCAAAAAAAATTGTGGGTTAGTCGTGGGCAAAAAAAAACTATCCTATCTCTCAAGTTGGACCAAACTGCACACGGTGTGCAAATTTGATTAAAATCGTTTAAGTAGTTTAGGAATCCATAGCGGACAAACAACGTGACATGTAATTTACATATATATATATATATATATATATATATATATATATATATATATATATATATATATATATATATATATATATATATATATATATATATATATATATAAAGATTAACGTCTTATAAACCTTCAAGAAAAGAGTCCATTTTTTTTAAAAAGGCCAGCAACATAATATCTGCAATTCACCTGGTGTTGAACAACAAAAGTTGGAGGCAGGTATGAAGTAATACACAACCCATTGAAGTAATATTATGTACTTACGTACGTACGTAGTACGCAATAGTTCAATGACATAACCACAGACTTTATTATTACAATAGTGATGTTCTTTAATAGCGATGTTTTTGATTCTTATAATAGTTCATGATTCGATTCCGCTTAGATTTTCAAAAAATCTTTGGGCTACATATTTATAGTAATAAATTGGTATCTTCTTTTTTGTGTAATACCATTGAGGGTCTTTGTGTTTCATGTGGGCCCAAAAGCGATTTTCTCCTTTACCGAAATTTACATAGCACTTATGAATAAATATTTTAGTCTATTCTTTATTTGTTTCACGTCAATGTCAATATTAGGTTAAGATACTACGTTTCATAAAAATTCGGCTGTAGCAGAATACCAGTGGTGACCCAAATTCACCACACAGCTGAGTCACAGGCCAGTTTGTCTCATTACTTTTACGTTACTTAAGTATGTTTCTAAGTTAAGTTTGTGATGATTTTTATTTGTTCATTTTAATAACTTGTGTGCACTGAGACAAATAAAAGCTTCATTATTATTATTAGTTGTTCATGGGCGGCGGTAGTCCCTTACCATCAGGTGAGCCATAGGCTCGCTTTTAAAAAAAAGATACCACGCTTGGCAACCGCAGATTCTAATTCGATTATATTTCATCATCACTAAAACGTAACTTGTGTGCGTTTGCAAGATTACCTACGACAACATTTTTAACTATGAGAAAATAACACTCAATTTCTTTTTACTATTTTTTTCTATTCGTGGAGGAGGTATTCAATTCGATTTTATGTTTTTTTTACGTGTGTCATGATAGTATTTATTATAAATCATCTTTAATTATTTTAATCTAAACAATGCAACATTAATAGATCCTGCCTAGGCAGAGCTGGGACGCAGAAGATGGTTAGGTGGTACCATCTGCTTGGGATCCTATAAGTAATAAAAATTAAATCCCAACCCGAGCATACATGGGCTTACTTTCCCTTCCTATGGGCTTCCCGAGAAATTGTGCGATTGGATCACCAGCTTTCTTGCAGATCGGAGCATCAAGGTCGTTGTAGACGGTGCAAGCTCCGATTGCAAGCCTATTAATGCTGGTGTTCCACAGGGCTGCGTGCTATTGCCAACGCTGTTTCTTCTGCATATCAATGATATATTGCAAACCCGTAACATTCATTGCTATGCAGATGAAAGCACTGGTGATGCTCTTTACACCGGGCGAGCCAATATTTCTCGGGAAAACTTCCGAGTGCCGGAACAAACTTGTGTCTGAAGTCAAGTCTTTGCTGAACAGAGTCTCGGATTGGGGGCGACTAAATCTAGTCCAGTTTAACCCCCAGACGACACAAGTTTGCGCGTTAACCGCTATAAAGAACCCCTTTGTCATATCCCCTCAATTTCTAGGCACTCCCCTTGTTGCCTCAGCCAGTATCGGAATTCTCGGCGTCGACATATCGAGTGACGTGCAGTTTCGTGGTCACTTGGAAGGGAAGGCCAAATTGGCCTCTAAAAAGCTTGGCGTGCTCAGCAGAGCGGGACAGTATTTCATGCCGGCACACCGCCTGCAACTTTACAAGGCGCAGGTTCGACCGCACATGGAATACTGTTCCCATCTCTGGGCTGGGGCTCCCCAGTACCAGCTCCTTCCACTTGACCGCATCTAGCGCAGAGCGGCTCGAATCGTCGACGACCGAGTGCTTTCCGATCGGCTCGATTCACTGGCACTGCGAAGAGATGTTGCATCCCTTTGTATTTTCTTTCGCATATACCATGGAGAGTGCTCTGAGGAATTGTTCGGATTAATCCCAGCCGCCAAATTTCGTGAACGCACTACGCGGCAAACGTCCCGATACCATCCACACCATCTGGATGCTTGGCGGTCCACCACTGTACGTTTCAAAAGGAGTTTTCTTCCGCATACAACCTCTCTGTGGAATAGTTTACCTCCGGCGATTTTTCCGGACCGATACGACCTTCGGGACCCTCAGGGACCTTCAAGAAAAGAGCTTACTCCTTTCTAAAGCGCCGGCAACGCACCTGCAATCACCCTGATGTTGCGGTTGATCATGGGCGGCGGTAGTCACTTAACATCAGGTGAGCCGCATGCTCGTTTGCCCCCTCTTCTATAAAAAAAAATACAATTGCAAAAGATTTCAAGAAAGTATAAGTTCATATTACGTAGATCGGATTTAACATTAATGATTTTTATCAGAAGATAGCCGTGGTTAACTATGATATCGGTACGTCGAACATCTCCCCTCCCACCCATGACCACGGGTGCTGTAAAGTGTTAGAAACGTCGGGTATATAAAATGAGTTGATATACGCGATAAAAACGTCAGAACTAGTTTTATTTAAACTCAGTGAAATATTAGCGAAGCGGTGTTAACTCGGCGCCATCCACGTCGCTGTCATCATCGGTGGGAGTCCCCGCGCCCCACTGTAAACAAGACATCATTTCGTTTATTTGGTACTATTTTTAGGGTATTTAACAGCAGTACCCGGTTGACCGAGCTTTGCTCGGTATTTTTCGCTCGATTTTTTTAATTCGTGTGTTTTGGAAATTATATTTAGATACAAATTACATACTGATGAATTATAAATAGTATTTTTTGATCTTAGCGACATAACAGAAAAAACTGAACTGGTTATTTGAATAAAAAATCATGAGTGCAATTATTTTTATTTAAATTTTCGTGTTTTTAAAAAATACTAAAAAAAGGGCTCGAAAAAAATATATTTTCTCAAAAAAGAAAGAAACTTGAAAAAAAAAATAAAAAAGTCGGTCGGTCGGTCTGGGCTCGAACCGGGGTTTTACGATTTTGTGACCGCCCATTATACCAATAAGCTATTTATAATCATTACCAAACTGTCAAAATTTACCTTCTTATTCTAACTATATTGTAGCAGTTTTTAATTGCCTAAAAACACGGACAAAAAGACATTTTCTAAAAATAAATCTTAGCTAGATCGATTTATTATCCCCGAAACTCCCTGGACACTAAATTTTATGAAAATCGTTGGAGCCGTTTCCGAGATCCCGATTATATATATATATATACATATATACAAGAATTGCTCGTTTAATATTAACAGCATTAACATCTGATCGGCCTATGTAAAAGATTACAAAAAAAATATCATCATTACAGGCTCTAACAACTCCACTGCTGAAAATAGGGCTCCCTCAAGGGGTTCCACAAAGCACGCTTTGAGCCACCTACATCCATCGACTTCCTGCATGTTTTACCAGGTCGTCACTCCATCTAGTGTCGCCCTACACTTCGCCTACCGGTACGAGGCTGCTACTCGAAAACCTTTCTTACCTATTACCTAGATTTAGAAATATCCGTAGTTTGATTCATCTATTTCGAATTTAATTAATTTATAATATAACTAATATTTTAGAAAGTAAAATAAATCTACACTTTTCTTAATGATTTCTTATATTTACGCGAACACTACACATGATTAAAACTACTTTTACGGATTTTATCGCGTTTATTTTTACTTTTTATTTTTAATTCCCGACGTTTCGGGCGCTTTCCAGCACCCATGGTCACGGGGGACTGAGATGACTGACGTCCCGATGTCATTGTTAAACCCGGAGTACCTTCAGCTTTTTTGACCATATTTGACCATAAACAATAATTAAAAAAGCTGAAGATACTCCGGGTTTAACAATGACATCGGGACGTCAGTCATCTCAGTCCCCCGTGACCATGGGTGCTGGAAAGCGCCCGAAACGTCGGGAATTAAAAATAAAAAGTAAAAATAAACGCGATAAAATCCGTAAAAGTAGTTTTAATCTACACTTTTCTAACAAATTAACTTCCTCCGCTATGAAATCTGTCGAATATCTCAACTCATATCTAGGTGACGCCGCCCTGGTGACAGAAAAAGTCGTGGATGCCCTCATTAACATTAACTAGGGAATAAGGCAGTGTGTCAGCCAAGTTTGGAAAAGAAGGAAGACGCAGTGGCAGCGTATTTATCTACACGAACTATTTCGAGCCACTTTGGAAACTCTATAACTCAGAAACCTTTAGAAAAACACATTTATAGTGTAATTCATACCTAATAAGAACTCCTTGAATACCTAGTAATGTACTTGGTAGAGCCAAGGTGCAGCTATAATATGGTTGTGGCATGAATGGACCGGAGAAGGTCCACGCTCTCACAGGAATACCAGCGTAAAAGAGCAGCTTAATACTGCTGTGTTTCGTATGGTCAGTGTTCCTTTTTTATAGAATAAGGGTAACAAACCGACACACAGTCCACCTGGTGGTAAGTGGATGATGTGGTCCATAGACATCTACATTTTTCCTCGATTATGAATCTAAACGCAGATGCGTTGTCACCCCTGAGGACTAAGATGGAATGCCTCGTTTCTAGTAAAAAGGGTCTGTGGATCTCTACACTCACCATACGAAACACAGCAGTATTAAGCTGCTATTTTACGCTGGTATTCCCATTCGTACTACAACAATAATATAGCTGTAGCGGGCTCTACCACGTATAAACTTTTTACTGGAAATGAGGTTTCGATCTTATTCCTAACGGCTCGGCCACACAATGCACCTAAAGCTCCTCGTGCTGACGCGATGTTACCCTCTCTGCCCACACACTGCTCTACTCACGCAATTAATCGCGACGCACTCGGTCGCTCGCCTTTGCAACACAATGGTTGTAGAAACTGTTGCAGCGTGCGAGATATGCATATTTATTATAGCTATTGTCATTAAAAGAAATATACGTTGTCGTCGTCGAGATAGCTTTTTCTCTGTATATTATTTACTCATGCGATAATATGACTGAATGGTGATGATAGGTACACTATTTATGATTTTTAAATGACTACGAGTCATTCGAAAGACGAGTCACGTGCTTCTGTACTCATCGCGGCCTTGGACTGCGTCACAGAGTACATTATCTACTGCGTTGCCTGAATGTGTGGCCAGCCAATCGCACTCACATTGCCAGTCCTTTAACTCGTGTCTAAAAACTCACAAAACAGAGAGCGATGGGCATGATGAGGAGCATGACGTGCGGCATGACGAGTACTGTGGCCACACTATGTCCCTGCCTCCTTTCCTTGCTAATTCCCATGCCACTCGACGAGTGTGTGACCGGGGGGCAAGGGGTGACAACGCATCTGCATTTGTTTGTTGTATTCCATAAAAAAAAACCTAGAACCCCAAATTTCATGAGTGAACCTATTATAGTTCTTGAGTTATCAAGGTCTGAAAAGTGCCACTTTTATAACTCACAAACTGATGCATTGACTCACTCGTCAAAAACCTAGGCCACTTTTAGGGTACTTATACTCAACCAAGAAATAACTTTGGATGTTTCACTTTGTACAAGCATACTCATTACTCACACGATTTTAAATAACCTTTTACTTTAATCCGAAGAATTTTGAAGTTATCTATATTTTATTAAAATATGTACAGTTCTTTATCACTGACTCACTGACTTAAATTCGAATCTTTCAAACAAAGCAAAACATAAAACAAATTACCAGAATCAACTTTTATGCTTGATTTGTTTCAATGATATATGGAATATTTTACACCTTACAGTAGAGTTTTTTTTTACTAGAAACGAGGCATTCCATGTTAGTCCTCAGGGATAAAAACGCACCTGCATTTTGTTGGCGACGCGCCTATAAGAATATTTCAGTTTATTAAGTCAACCGATGACGAATAACTTTTCAAAGACTCATTGTCCAATAGAAATGTTCTGATAAGAAAGTGCTTAGTTAAATCTTAAAGAAATGTCGAATTAATGATATGAAGGTCTTGGGTTCGAATCCCAGGCCGGACTAGTTTACTGTTTTCTAAGTAATATCTTTCAATAAATTCATATAGGGAATTTTATGATATAAATTATGTTACCGGATTTGTTCCCCGGTTGAAATCGTCTTTCCAACGATGTAAATTCAAAGGAATATTAAAGTGAAGTTAGAGATCGGATTTGTTCCCCGGTCGAGATGATCACTCTGTGCATAAACAGAATTAATGGAAATTAATTGCATAAGTATTGTCTTG
Source organism: Parnassius smintheus behrii (assembly GCA_036936625.1). NCBI lineage: Eukaryota > Metazoa > Arthropoda > Insecta > Lepidoptera > Papilionidae > Parnassius > Parnassius smintheus. Next base: position 1,134,241 of record JAUPFT010000022.1, read on the forward strand.
TATAAGTTTGATATGTTTTGTACGAAAACAAATGCCTATTTGTTATGATTGATTAATGAGAACATTCACTTGTATTGTTATCTGATAAGAAACATGATAACTGATAAGAATCCTATCAGAGATAGTTTCCTATAGTTCGAAAATTATGTAGAAGCACTTATTTACCTAATATTGTTAAAATTAGTGTATTTCAGACTTTCATTTTTTCTGATAGCCGAGAGCCGTGCAAAGTTAGTTGTTCAAATAGTGTGAGTTCACGGAAGCACGCTGGCCACGCCCTTAGGAGGCCGAATATGTAAAAATTTAAAATGTTTGTAATTTCAGCAATTTATGTAAAAATGACTTGTAAAACATTTCAGGTTGATTGTACGTGCTAAAAAGGTGAATTCTGTGTTATTTTTATGTGAAAATTCCTGTGTATAAGTGAAATAATGATAGTTTTGTATAAGAAATTTAAAAGTGTTTTAAATAGTGAAATAAATAGAGAAAATGTAAATTAAACTATTGTATTAGTTAACATATGTATAAATTCAAGTGGGAAACATTGTTTTAACTTTCTGTGTTAAATATTTAAGAAATTTTGACTTTGAACTTGTGATTAAAATAGGCATATTTTGTTTAATAAATAAAAGGTTTTTTGTGATACGAAAATATAATGTATATCGTAGTGTAGATATTGTTTTGCTATCTATATAGATAAATTGTATTTATGTATGACTTATGCGAATAAAGAGATTAAGTGAAACGTGAGAGAGTAATAGAACAAATTCATGTAATTAAGTTGCGCAAGCACGCGAATGGCGCGGTTCACTTTCGCGTATAGCTCTGGGGTAGCTTAGTGAACGGGTTTTATTGCAATTCGTTCGGGAAATAGTTCGGGAAAATAGTTCGGAAAATGTTCAAGAAATAAATAAGAAAATCCTTCGGGAAAAGTGAAAAACCAGCAGTCAATAAGAAGTATAGGGAAGTGATAGGGAAAAGTGATTACTCTCTCACGGAACGGTTTGAAGATAATTGCTGTTTTATTCCCAAGTAATTCATCCCTCAAGTTATACAGTCCACATCGAAGAATTAAGGCGTCGGGACCGGGACGACTTCGGAAGACCCATAATCCCCGTCTGAATCTACTTGCTGAAAAGGAAGAGGTTATCGCCCTTGTGTGTTACTCCGCTGCGGAGATCACATACGTTGTTCCCGAACCCAACGTAGGCGTTATAGGAGGCCGGATCGAGAGAAGCCTCGATTCCTCCCTTCTGTTTCTTAATCGAACGTTCAATTTCCGTTGGTTCCTTTTCAATTAGTCCATCGCGGCCGGATTGAGAGGATCCCCGTGGGTGTTCCTTTTCAATTGGACCTTCGGAGCCGGATCAAGGACCACCCAAACCCCGCCAGCTGGATCAAGGAACCAGCTGTGGACTGCTGGTTGTGGAAAAAGAAGACCTTCGGAGCCGAGTGAAGATCAGCAACCGAAGGAAGCCGGAGGTTTGAGCTGAAGCAATAGGACCAAAGGCCAGAAGACCAGGACGTCAGCACTGAAGGACTGGACCTGGAACTACCGGAAGAAAGAAAACCGGGATTGCGGCCTGGGGCGTGTGCTCGCATGGGGCACGCATCGCAGCCGGGCGCAGATGTCTTGTGAAGGCACTCATCGTGGCCAAGCAGGGCTTGGCATTTTTCCTGTCGGGCAAGCGTGCTCGGCATTTCCTGTCGGACGACCGTGTCCGGCATTTTCCTGTCGGGTCATCAGGGTGCAAGAAGAAGCATCCACCGCTGCTGCTGCCAGGCGAGGGTGCGCGCGGGCACCTGACTGCATCGCGGCCGGAGGAAGGCGCTCGGACGAGGCGTCACCGGCAACTGGGCGGCGAGCACAGCATACATCCCGACCACCTAACGGTGCCAAACGGTCGGGCTCTGGCACAACACCTTCGGGTGGAGCAGTTCTCTCGAGCGAGACTGCGCTTGCACTACCGCTCGACTGTTTCGTCATATTCCTTGGCGGGACAGTTCCTAAACCTTTCCTCCATTCCATTCCTGCACGACTCCATCCCTGGACGGCTCACCTCGGTAGGCCCCGTCCAGGATTGATAGGGCTGATAGGGCTGTTAGGGTGGTAGTAGGGTTGTAGGGTTGGGAGATAAGAGGGGGGAGGAGTAGTGGTGTTAGGTTGGGGTGTAGAAGGGTTGTAGGTAAGGGGTTGTAGGGACAGTTAGGGACCGTAGGCCAACAATCACCTTCCTGCAAGATGAAGAAGGCACAAGACCAGACAGGGAGAAGCGAAGGGAGCAGGACAAGGACAGGGCTCTCAAGAAAAGCTAAAGAAGCGGAACCATCTGGAGCGACCACAGCTACTGCGTCAAATGGAGCAACTCCTTCAAGTGGAGCCACCACCGACACGTCCACATGCACGTGGGACTCAGGGACGTCCATGGCAACGACAAGCAACAGGACGGACACCAGTGGTACGCAGGCCAGCACCGCACAACAATCCGTTATATCCAGGGGTGAAACGGTGGTCGAAAAAGTAGGTCAAAGGACCGAAGAAGCGGCATCGTCAAGGACAGTAATCGGGCACACTAGTGATAAAGGGTCACAGAGAGGTAGTAGGTCATCGCGATCGGCGAGGCTGAAAGCCGAATTAGAGGCGCGGATTAAATTCGAACGCTCAGAGCTCGAACGAGCACAGGCAGCTGCTGCCTTAGCCAAGTCTCAATTGGAGTTGGCACGACTCAACCGAGAAGAGGAGATCGACTCGAGTGAGGATGATGAAGAGCGGAATACTCAGGTGGAACCTTTCGTAAGGAGTTGGGTTCAGCAGACCATAATGAGCGCGCCGGTTAGTGTAGCACAACCCGATACTACTGATAAGGAAGCGTGTAAAGGATCACGCCGCAAAGGGGCGGAGATCGAGCGCAACCAAGGAAATGCACAGAAAACACACGCGAGTGAGGTGTCAGAATTGACCGAAGCGATTGTGAGTGCAATAAAAATGGCGGGTAAAGATAAGTCTTCCCAGCTTCATTTCCTCCAGGAATTACCGGTGTTCGATGGAGACCCGGGTGAATGGATAATTTTCAAAACGGTGTTTGAAGACACGAGAAGCCAATTTTCAGGGGTGCAAAATGTTGCACGCCTTAGGAGGGCATTAAAGGGCACCGCTAAAGAGGCGGTAAAGTCGCTGTTATTTACTTTGTGTAAACCGGAAGAAATAATGAACGCTCTCGAAAGAAGATTCGGTAGGGTTGAGATGCTCATTCTAGCCGAAATCGAGAATGTAAAGCGTATGCCAAGATTGGCAGAAGATTGCCGGAATATAGGATCTTTTGCAAGTCGTATTACGAACGTGGTTGCCACGATACAAGCGTTGGATCAACCACAGTATTTATACTCACCGGAGTTAGTAAGACGCATAGTGGAGAAACTCGGAACTATGATTAAATTTAAATGGTTTGAATATCGAGCTCAGTATCCTTTGGAGCCAGAGTTACAGAAGATGGCCAAGTTTTTAAATTTATTGAGTGAACAATTTGGAACGTCCTTAAGCAATGAAAATGCGCCTGAAAAAAGGAAGCGTCCTGAATTCAGGAAGCAAACTGTACACACTGCAAAGGGAGGTGTACGCAGCTGTGCCGTGAGCGAGCGCTATATGCGCCGAAGTAATACGAGCGAGCGTCTAGAACGCCGAAATAATAAAGGGCACAACCGACAAGTGGTTATGACAACCCAGGACAAGCCTGTAAGTCGGGTAACACATAAGTGTGTTATATGCAACAAGGAGCACTCTATAGTGAGTTGTTACAAGTTTAAGGACATGAATATTCGCATGAAATGGGAAGCAGTCAAAAAAGCGAAAGTATGTTTCCAATGTTTGTCACCTAACCATAGGAGGTTAGAGTGCAAAGCGAAAAAATGTGGTGTAGAGGGATGTAGAATGTCACATCATCGAATGCTACACCGATACCCCAATGAAAATACCTCGCCACAAGGGGACGAGGGGGGTAAAGATGCTCAGATTACAACTGTTAGTACAGTGAATGCACTGGCATGTGCATACTTAAAGATTATACCGGTCGAGTTGTATGGACCTAGAGGAAAGGTCAAGACAACAGCTCTTCTGGATGAGGGATCGACCATGACACTCATAGAGGAGTGGATGGCTCAGAAATTAGCGCCTCGCGGACGTAAAGAGGGATTACGTATCGAAGCCGTGGGAGGTAAGCGAATTAACGACGACAGTTCGTATCGCTTAAACGTTAAGATAAAAGGCATTTACTCGAGCGACTTAGAAGAGATAAGTGTACAAACAATTAAGTCACTTAACCTTTCTCCTCAGTCGGTAAGCCGAGAATTATTGCAACGGTGTTCTCATTTGACACCGATTAAGGATGAGTTGATGTATGAGAGGTCCAAACCTACCATATTAATTGGTCAGGACAATTGGCATCTCATAGTTACTCGTGAATTAATTTCAGGAGGTAAGAACCTACCTGTAGCATCGCTCACCAAACTTGGATGGGTTTTACATGGTCACATATCGGGTGGTATTAAACCAATCAAGATCGTTAACCACATTTCCACCAAGAAGGAGGAAGATATGGATAAATTGATCAAGGATTATTTTAGTTTGGAATCTCTGGGAGTGTCGGCTAGAAAGCCCGCGAACGACCCAGAAGAACGAGCTTTAAATATTTTGAACAAAACGGTACGTCGTATACCTAATCATAGGTACGAGACTGCTTTGTTATGGCGCACAGACAATGAGTGCATGCCGTCGAATAGAGCGCAGGTTGAAAGTCGCCTGTTAAATATTGAAAAAAAGCTCGACAAAAATAGCGAGTTGAAAAAGGAATATGAGAAGCAAATTGAAAATCTCATCGTTAATGGTTACGCAGAGAAAGCGAACCATATTCCCATTTCCCCACGTACGTGGTACCTTCCTCACTTCGCAGTGACTCACCCACAAAAAAAGAAAATAAGGATAGTTTTCGACGCCGCCGCAAGGACGGGCGGACGTTGTCTCAATGATGCATTGTTAACCGGACCGGACTTATTGAAGTCGTTTTTCGGAGTTCTGCTACGATTCAGAGAAGGAAGCGTGGCAGTAATGACAGACATTAAAGAAATGTTCCTGCAAGTGAAAATCCGGGATGAAGACAGGGATAGCCTTCGATTCTTATGGCGGCACAATCGTGACGCGCCACCGGAAGAGTATCGAATGACGTCACTCATATTTGGAGCGGCATCATCACCATGCATCGCTATATATGTAAAGAATAGGAATGCGCAGGACAACGCACATATCTATCCAGAAGCAGCTTCCGCTACGGAAAGCAATTTTTATATGGATGACTATCTACAGGCATTTCCCGACGTGACGACGGCCGAAAGGGTAGTAAACGATATGTATGAATTACATAAACATGCTTCTTTCCAACTGAGGGGATGGGCTAGCAACCGACCCGAAGTTTTAAGTAAAATGGAAAATAAATATAAGAGCGACAGTGCTTCGCTGGGAGATAAAGAGCACACAGAGCGCACGTTAGGTTTGATTTGGAATATCAAACGGGATATAATAAGTTTCTCCACAAGTCTTCGTAACACACCGGAAGAGGTGATGGAAGGTTTACGACCGCCTACGAAGAGGGAGATAACTAGCGCTGTGATGTCAGTCTTCGATCCTTTGGGACTCGCATCACCCATAACGATTCAAGGGAAGTCGCTGATCCAGCAAGTATGGAGGACAGGCATCTCTTGGGATGAAGAAGTTTCACACGAATTACACGTGTTATTTTGTAAATGGATATTGGAAGTGAAGAAATTAGGTCATTCAGAAGTACCTAGACCCGTTGCTGAAGGCGTCGGCAAGGGAGAGTTACACACTTTCACGGATGCTAGTGAAAAAGCATACGCTGCCGCGGTGTATTACGTCACCACGGACGAGCTAGGAATAAGGCGGATTACGCTGATCGCCGCAAAGGCAAGAGTAGCGCCATTGAAACCAATTTCGATTCCAAGGCTTGAATTGCAAGCAGCTCTTATGGGCAGCAGACTGGCTGCATCGGTTAATGAAGAGAGCAAGTACGAGATGTCCGAGAGAGTATTTTGGACAGACTCACGTACAGTGTTAGCGTGGATTAAGTCAGATCCTCGCGCTTTTAAACCATTCGTTGCTCATCGATTGGCTGAGATCGAAGATCACAGTAAGCCATGTGAATGGCGATGGGTTCCAACGTCACAAAATGTGGCAGACGACGCCACTAGAAATTTTCCTTCCACCTTCGATGTAAGTCATCGCTGGTTTCAAGGACCTGAATTCCTCAGGAAAAGTCCTGATTTATGGCCCAAACAAGTGGACACCATAAAAAGCTTAGAAACAGGTGAAGAAAAATCGCCAAAGGGCGTAAATGCGTTGAGAAAGCAAGAACCGTTAAGTCAACCCGACTACGGACGATTTAGCAGCTTTAAGAAATTCCTTGGGGCAACTACACGCACCTTACAAGCGGTAGAAAAATTCAAGAGTTTTAGCAAAGTCGGTTAAAGGACCCGATGGCGCGTTGGACATAGCGCTCTTGAAAAAAGCGAAATTATTAATTTGGAAGTTCGTTCAAGACGAGTGTTTTTATTCGGAAATAAAATGCTTGAAAGCAGGCAAAAGTGTTGAAAGAAGTTCACGCTTAAGTAAATTATCTATGGAAATAGGAGAAGATAACTTACTCCGTTTAAATGGACGTTTACCTTTCAAGTCTAATTTGACCGAGGAAAGTAGAAAACCTGTCATATTGGACGGTAAATACGAAATCGTTAAAATGATGATTAGAGAAGTTCATCATCATTTTGGACATGCCAACCACCAGACGGTGATGAATGAGGTGAACCAGAAATTTTATGTCTTGAACTTACGTAATGTAGTACGAAGTGTGTCACATCATTGTCAGTGGTGCAGGACATACAGGTCAAAATCGCAGAACGTGCCACAAGGAAATATTCCTCTGGAGAGAATAGCTCATCATGAACCACCTTTTACATGCTCAGCTGTGGATTATTTCGGTCCTATGAATGTGACTATAGGAAGGCGACACGAAAAACGTTGGGATGTTTTATTCACGTGTCTGACTACCAGAGCAGTACATCTGGAATTAGCAGCCTCGTTGACACCAGCGTCAATGATAATGGCGTTGAGGCGATTTATCGCCAGAAGAGGAAAACCAGCCGTTATATACAGCGATAACGGGACAAATTTCAAAGCTGCGAATAAAGAATTATTGAAAGCATGCGAAGAATGCCATGAGGGCATGAAAAATGAGTCATTTAAGAAATATATTAAATGGAAATTTATACCTCCGGGAGCACCGCACATGGGTGGCGCCTGGGAGAGGTTAGTAAGATCGATTAAAATTGCGTTGACCGCTACGCTCAGAGAAAGGAGCCCACGAGAGGAGGTTCTACATACGCTACTTTTAGAAGCAGAGCATACAGTAAATTCCAGGCCTCTGGTAACATTCAGTATGGATAGTCCTGAAGAGGGTTTGACACCCAATCATTTTCTTCTGGGACGCTCATGTGGTGATCGACCACCTGGATTATTTCTAGAGCAGCATCTGACGGGTCAACTCAATTGGAAAGCTGCGCAGAGGTTAGCCGACCATTTTTGGACAAGGTGGCTGAAAGAATACATGCCTACCTTAATACCTCGAACAGGTAATAACGGAAAGTTCATGAAACCTAAAGAGGGCGATATTGTTTTGATAATAGATCATTCGTTGCCACGAAATACGTGGCCGAAAGGCAAAATTAGTAGAACGTTACCGGGACCAGACGGTCACACCAGAGTGGTTGACGTCATTACTAGCACAGGTATCTTGAGGAGACCTACATCCAGAATAATAGTCCTGGTACCCGCGACGCCTCCCAAATGATGGTGCTAACGCACGGGGGGGAGATTGTTGGCGACGCGCCTATAAGAATATTTCAGTTTATTAAGTCAACCGATGACGAATAACTTTTCAAAGACTCATTGTCCAATAGAAATGTTCTGATAAGAAAATGCTTAGTTAAATCTTAAAGAAATGTCGAATTAATGATATGAAGGTCTTGGGTTCGAATCCCAGGCCGGACTAGTTTACTGTTTTCTAAGTAATATCTTTCAATAAATTCATATAGGGAATTTTATGATATAAATTATGTTACCGGATTTGTTCCCCGGTTGAAATCGTCTTTCCAACGACGTAAATTCAAAGGAATATTAAAGTGAAGTTAGAGATCGGATTTGTTCCCCGGTCGAGATGATCACTCTGTGCATAAACAGAATTAACGGAAATTAATTGCATAAGTATTGTCTTGTATAAGTTTGATATGTTTTGTACGAAAACAAATGCCTATTTGTTATGATTGATTAATGAGAACATTCACTTGCATTGTTATCTGATAAGAAACATGATAACTGATAAGAATCCTATCAGAGATAGTTTCCTACAGTTCGAAAATTATGTAGAAGCACTTATTTACCTAATATTGTTAAAATTAGTGTATTTCAGACTTTCATTTTTTCTGATAGCCGAGAGCCGTGCAAAGTTAGTTGTTCAAATAGTGTGAGTTCACGGAAGCACGCTGGCCACGCCCTTAGGAGGCCGAATATGTAAAAATTTAAAATGTAATTTCAGCAATTTATGTAAAAATGACTTGTAAAACATTTCAGGTTGATTGTACGTGCTAAAAAGGTGAATTCTGTGTTATTTTTATGTGAAAATTCCTGTGTAAAAGTGAAATAATGATAGTTTTGTATAAGAAATTTAAAAGTGTTTTAAATAGTGAAATAAATAGAGAAAATGTAAATTAAACTATTTTATTAGTTAACATATGTATAAATTCAAGTGGGAAACATTGTTTTAACTTTCTGTGTTAAATATTTAAGAAATTTTGACTTTGAACTTGTGATTAAAATAGGCATATTTTGTTTAATAAATAAAAGGTTTTTTGTGATACGAAAATATAATGTATATCGTAGTGTAGATATTGTTTTGTGCTATCTATATAGATAAATTGTATTTATGTATGATTTATGCGAATAAAGAGATTAAGTGAAACGTGAGAGAGTAATAGAACAAATTCATGTAATTAAGTTGCGCAAGCACGCGAATGGCGCGGTTCACTTTCGCGTATAGCTCTGGGGTAGCTTAGTGAACGGGTTTTATTGCAATTCGTTCGGGAAATAGTTCGGGAAAATAGTTCGGAAAATGTTCAAGAAATAAATAAGAAAATCCTTCGGGAAAAGTGAAAAACCAGCAGTCAATAAGAAGTATAGGGAAGTGATAGGGAAAAGTGATTACTCTCTCACGGAACGGTTTGAAGATAATTGCTGTTTTATTCCCAAGTAATTCATCCCTCAAGTTATACAGTCCACATCGAAGAATTAAGGCGTCGGGACCGGGACGACTTCGTAAGACCCGTAATCCCCGTCTGAACCTACTTGCTGAAAAGGAAGAGGTTATCGCCCTTGTGTGTTACTCCGCTGCGGAGATCACATACGTTGTTCCCGAACCCAACGTAGGCGTTATAGGAGGCCGGATCGAGAGAAGCCTCGATTCCTCCCTTCTGTTTCTTAATCGAACGTTCAATTTCCGTTGGTTCCTTTTCAATTGGTCCATCGCGGCCGGATTGAGAGGATCCCCGTGGGTGTTCCTTTTCACATTTTGATTCTTATTTGAAGATAGATGTGTATGTATGTAATCTATGTTTCATAGCATCCACTTACCATCGGGTGGACCATGTGTTGTGTGTGACTTAGTACGCAATGTAACGTAGTACCCATTTAGTAATGTACATAGGAGTCTTTGGGCACAATTACATATTCCTACAGATCCTATGATTCTAGCAACTACTATGGAGCTTGGCGAGGCGGACAATCCCGAATTTCATTTGTACTATTGGCCCTTTTTCACATTTATGTTTTTGGTGGGATTAATTCCAAAATGAAACTCGGTGCATAAACTGTTGATATTATGTCACAAAGTTTATGTAACAAACAGACATTTTGGTTACTGTCCAATTCAACGTATTTCGTTTCTAAAACGTAAATGTTATGAAAACAATTCGAATCGACCGGAACACCTAATAACGTTACAAGCCACTTGATAGCTTGTTGAAATTAGTAGTGTTATCGACAGGTTATGTATACAATATACATGATTTATGGTTAAGATTACGCGAATGGCGGTTGATATTTATAAACAGAGTTAAAATTTTGTCAAATTTAGGGCCGATTTTTTATTCGACAGAACAAATAAAAGTATGTTTTTACACGTGGTAAAGCTACGCTGCAAATCTATTATAGTAGCACGAATGTGTAAGCTCGACCGAGGAAGGAGAACACTCTCACAGAATACCGGCTTAAAATAGCAGCAGCATTAAGCTGAAATTTTTCAGTGTTTCCTATGGTGACATAGATGATAATCCCAAATTAAGAATCAAAATTTAGATGGGTTGCTACTAGTGAGATATAAGATGAAATTCCTCGGTTCCAGTAGAAAGAGTTTCCGGTTCTCAACACTCATAATATACAAAATACAGCAGCATTAAAATTTATTTTAATCAGTTTTTTTATGAAATAAGGTGACAAACATGCACACAGTCCACCTGATGGTAGGTGGATGCTCTGGCCCATTAGATTAAGAATGAAAACTCAGAAAACGCACCCCTAAGGACTAAGATAAGATGCCTCGTTTCCAGTAAAAAATGGTCTCCGGATATCTATACTCACCATACGAAACACAGCAGTATTAAGCTGCTATTTTACGCTGGTATTCTGTGAGAGCGTGGTTCCTCCCGGTCTAGCCGACCCATTCGTGTTACAACCATAATATAGTTGCAGCGTGGCTCTACCACGTATGGATTACAGAAATTATTACAGGCCCCACCACACGAGAGCCACTGCGTGAGCCAGATCCAGATATTTTGTTTGCTTATCTGTTTCGGCTTTCATGAGGTTTTACTATTAAACTATTATTATTATTACTATAAAAAATTACTTTAAACTATTACTATTTAAAGTTTTACTAATAAACTATTACTATTGTGGGGTATCTATATAGTTTTCTCATCTGGTTGGGTTGTATGTATGTAATTAGTGTTAGCCTACCCCCCACTAGATGGAGTGACAACCTATTGTAGCACACTGGCAGTCGAAGGATGCAGGTGGGGAGACTATGATCAGCAGTGAATTTTTATGGGATATAGGAATAGTGATCAATCGGTATTATATATCTACCTAAATATTGTACGTCAATCATCCAATGTTATATAATTCTATAGTATCGGTTATCTATATTTGAATTAAACTTTGTCCAGTGTATCTAGAGATCATGTCTTCACTATAATATCCGGCGTATAATTATTTCTCAGTATAACATCCATAAAATGCCTTTAAAGGAAATTTCATGTTAAGAGCCACATGATGAGGGTCTTCAGGCACTAAAGGGTCGGTACATTTTGTTGCGGATAAGTGATTATTACAAAAAATTAAGTCGAGTATTCTGTTGTTAACATTGGTATGAGAGTTATATTGCTGCAGATTACACGTATTTAAGGTGTCAAAAAAGTCGGAATGAATGGACCCCTCAATATTTTCTGGACAAAAAGAGTACAAGTCATCGTCAAGAGTCCAAGTTATTCTTTTTTGTAATTAAGATTGAAATTTTGAATTAAATTACTTCTGTTAGAACTAGATAAATTAATCAAAATTAATATTTCACATTAATTGCTATTTGGTTCAAGACCAATATTTTCGATATTTTGAAAAATATGAGTAAGATAGTGACATAATTTTCTTCTCTACCTTCACTCTACCTATCAGTGTACCTTGGTCCAGGTACCAGACATTCAGCTTAGATTTCAAATTTGAAATGATGGGTTGAATTTACAAATTAAAAAGAGCTGGACCCTTGTGGGTTACCATGCTGAACACCGGCAGCAGAATCGATAAAATAGTGTTCGTAAAACAAGTTAGAATTTTAATTGTAACATTGCCAAACGTAGTGATAAGTTACAAGGATATTGTAGGCCACTTCAATATGGATTACAGAACCATGAGTAACTCAAAAATACTATTAAGATTATTCTATCTAATATTCTACCTGTTTATGTTGTGAAGTCGCTGGTAAGAGAACCACTGCCCCCTATCCTCCCGTGGGCGTCGTAAGAGGCGACAGAGGAAATCAAACAGGAGATGGGCAGCTTCTTTCTGATAACAACACAAGTATGTTGACTTTTTTATAGGAAAAGGGTGACAAACGAGCACACAGTCCACCTGACGGTAAGTGGATGCTGTGGCCCATAAACATTTACATTTATTCTCGATTGCGAATCAAAATGCAGATGCGTTGTCAGCCGTGAGGACTAAGATGTCTCTTTTCCAATAAAAAGGGTCTCCGGTTCTCTACACTCACCATACGAAACACAGCAGCATTAAGCTGCTGTTTTAGGCTGGTATTCGAAAACTATGGCAAATATCCTTATGAGGTGATCTATAAGGGAGGCCTAAGTTCAGCAGTGGACTTTGGATGGGCTGCAATGATGATGATGAACGGGGTAGGACAGCATGACTTAGTGTATATGTAGCGAACCTGTGCAGAGAGAGGATGAGCTACAAGCGCACGATAGAGCAAACCCGCGTAGAGCAGATTGGCAACGCCGAGGGTCCGCAGCGCTGTTTCAAAGCCCACTGCCCACGACAGCACTCCACCCACCACTGGACCTGCAAACATTATACCAAACTCACTTACCTATCCCGGCTGAGGATTTACACGTATTTTTTTAAACATACACACACAGAATAACAAAAAAGTTAAAAATATTTACTTTTAAATTTTTATTATTTATGTAAGCCAAATTATTTCTCAACTTCAAAATAACAAAACCTAAAACTGATTTTTACTCCACCTGAGATTTGAACCAAGGGTCGATCTAGACAGTTCATGATCAGCAGTTCATGATCAGCAGTGCGTAAGCACCGTTCTGGACTAGACCGTCGTCACCGGCATTCGGTCTGGGCTGGGCCCTAACTAATAAACGTATAACTTTTTATATATTGTCAAATGTTTAACTGTACAGTAAATCTCAACAGCGTTTAGTAAATCTCAATAAATTCTAAAAGCAACACTGCTAAACATTTGTAAATCAAACCTTTGAAATTGTAAATTAATATTAGCCGACTCACCGATCAGAATTGTATTACAATCATACGTTACATAAAGATTGAAATATTAGAAAATAATATAAACTTTAATTTCTGACAAATTTGTAAATTTCCTGTCGCCTGTCGCTGTCCTGCCGAGTTGAAACCTTCATTGAACAGAATTAATGTGAAATAGTAGCTACTGTTCTTCAGTAAGTAAATTTTTCGCCATAACAAGTGCGTAACTTTTGAAAGTTTACAGCTGAACAGAGCATTCCCCCATTAATAATCCTTTGCCCCCTGATTTTATCGTAGTTGCCACGCTCGACGAGCGGATTGTAAGCCGCAGTTTGTTATTATTTTTGCTTGTTATCAGGAAGACGCTGCTGATCATCACCTGTTTCCACTTCCTTCTGTCGCGTCTCACGACACACACGAGAACAAATGTGGCAGTGGATACTTACACCGCCTCGGTCTATAATATTTACCTTTTATTTTTGTTTAGCTTAAATAAGTAGAAATCGAAAATTTTACGTAATTTTGAAAATTCTTTTTATGCGTGGTAGAACCATGCTGCAGTTATATTAGTAGGACCAGATAGTAGTTGCAGTAGTAGGATGGAAGGACCACGCTCTCACAGAATACCAGCGTAAAATAGTAGCTTAATGCTGCTTTGTTTCGTATGGTGAATGTAGAGAAACGGAGACCCTTTTTACTGGAAACAAGGCATTCCATCTTAGTCCTCACGGGTGACAACGCACCTGCATTTTGATTCGTAATCGAGGATAGATGAAGATGTCTATGGGACACAGCGTCCACTTACCATCAGATGGACTGTTTGATCGTTTGTCACCCTATGTTATAAAATAAACAAAATTACAAATTGTAAATTTTATTAAGTAGATTGTAGAAGAACAAAGATAAACGTCGCGTAATAAATCTCAAGAAGTACGAGTAATAATTAAAATATTTATAAAAATGTAAACATTGATTTCTTTCTTTTACAATATTTTGGCAATGATATTTACAAATTATTTTTCCTGTTACTATGGCAACGAATTTTCAACAAAGATATAGTCCTGGGAACTTGTCAATTGTATTAGAGGACATTTTATTATTGTTTACAATCGCCTTTCGATAACTAGTTATTTATAAAAAGACGGCTGAAGAGTAATTATTGGCACAAACAAATAAATATACTTAGTTAAATACTCTTCATTGTTAATGTTTAATCAATAAAGCTTATCCTCGAGTCTATCATACAGTTCTGACAAACAATACCAAATGTTTGCACGTTCTTATTTGCACAAATAACGCAATAAACTGTGCATGTGTAATGAGGGCTTATTATTACGCTCGACAGATGTCGCTATCTGTGTCACACATTGTCACCCTTTTAAATAAAAGTTTCAAGGGTATGTATATACACAAAACGATGTCTAATATTGTCTTTAATTTTTACACATTTTTAACCTTTTTATTCTTTCACTTTTAGAAATATTCGTAGTTAACGAGCAAAGCATACAGCCTATATACATCCCACTGCTGGGCACAGGTCTCCTCTCATTTCTGAGAAGGTTTAAGGGCAAGGAAATGTTCGCCGTGCTGCCCCAATGTTTGTTGACAAACTTTACTTTTTTCGAAACACTTTTCTTTCCTTATTTTCAGACATTCAGCTTTCCTTATGAAGTTTTCCTTCACTGTCGAGCTCGTGATAAATCACCACCTTAAATTGCAATTAACAATTTCATTGGTGCCGGCGGGGATCGAATACGTGTTGAAAAATTCTGTTAATTTGAGCTGCTAGTGCTACTAAGAATTTCTTAACTGAATAACTGAAGAACTAATTTTGCCCGAACCTAAAATCTCATCAGTCGCGAATAAATGTAGATGTCCAAGGGTCACACCCACATTGTCCATTTATCCGCGGACTGCGTTTTAGTTTCTCACCGTTATACTACGATAAACTAAACTGAACTAAGTACAGCAGTATCCAGCACTCACCCAGCGCATAGGCAGCACTGGCGGCAGCCTGCAGCAGCGCGGCGAGCTGCGGCAGGCGGCGTGGGCGGCGCGCCAGCAGCGCCGGCGCCAGCGCCACGTCCGTGGCGCCCAGCCCCGCGCCCAGCCACAGCTGCGGCAGCGCCAGGCCCCACGCCTGCACACCGCGCAACTCTACTGCTCAACATACCCAGGAATCCGGAAGAACTACAGTCATGAGCCAATACATGATATATGTGCGCACTTTTTTAACTTATTGAAATACATTGCTTCCCCACAACCCCACCTGGTGGCAAGTGGCTCTGGACGAATGCGCAATTATCTATGAAGTGGTAGACGTCTCTTCATGTCTAGAAGTCCGTCTCCACCGATTACAAGCTCTTACCAATTCCTGCCGCCAAGAGACAATGCTTGCTGGGGGAGGACCAGGCCCTGTGCCTGCACAGTTACCACTCAATGCTGCAGCCCTACACAAGTCTAGTGCTGATATGAGATCAGGTTAGTTTCTAGTACTTGGAACTAAGCACACCACTAACTTAATCGACATTTAATTCTTTTAGTTTTATAATCTCTATGCATAAAAATTAATTGCCATAAGTTAGTCTCGAACGATTTTAATGAAATTTTCTATGTGCGTTTGTGAATTGGGGCCTGGAAAGTTTGCACCAGGTAAGTAACGCTTTTGTCTAGATCCAGAAATCACTTGTGTAAAGTCGGGCGAATTGAAAACAGAAAAAAATGGAGCGTAAGTAAAAAAACGTTAAATGTCATATACTTATCAAGAATAACGAACGATAAAAAGTTTTCTCAAAAATTTAATGATATCCCACTAAAAAAATTTTTCGACGGGGGCCAAGTTTGGTACAAACAATGTTCAGGGTGATCGGCTTTGTAGATTTTTTAAAAATACTAGTAATCCTATTAATTAAAATTATTAATTACTTTTAAACACTGCTGGTAAGCTTAAAGTAACTAACTTTTTTACGTGGTAGAGCCATGCTGCAATTATATTAGTAGTATAGTTGTAGCACGAATGGGTCGGCTCGACCGGGGAAGGACCACGCTCTCACAGAATACCAGCGTGAAATAGTAGCTTAATGCTGCTGTATTTCGTATGGTGAGTGTAGAGAACCGGAGACCCTTTTTACTGGAAATGAGGCATTCCATCTCAGTCCTCACGGGTGACAACGCATCTGCATTTTGATTTGTAATGGAAGATAGATGTAGATGTCTATGGGCCGCAGCAACCACTTACCATCAGGTGGACTGTGTGCTCGTTTGTCAACCTATTCTATAAAAAAAAAAAAAAGTTCATGTTAAGAGTGGTTCACGACAGTAGTCGAATGGCGGATTCGAACCCACGACCTTTTGAGTTCGTAATCCACAATCTGCCACAGCTACAGTCGCTTCAAAATACGAGTATATAAGAGTTGAGATCTGAACGGATGCCAAACATTTTGAGAAGATATGTGTATATTAAATCTCACAATAATTATATAATTTGATCATTACTCAACGACTTTTTAAAGAATCTCATTATTTATATTATTCAATGAAAATCTATTTCACTGCATGATACCTCATTTAAAGCGAAAGACATATCGTATTGTCGACGGTGGTGTACGTCTCCTAGTGTACAATACGGCCGACGTATCTTGGCGAGTCTGAATATAGGCTCTGCGAAGTTTAGCGCATGAACACTCGTGAAGAAAACTGTTATTGTCATTTTTTTATATATACCAATGTACAAATAAAATTTCCCTAATACAGTGACCAAAAATATCAAAACACTTTGGAGACATTATAAATTAAAGATTCAATTTTGATACCTCACCTTTCGATAGGGGCAGATTTTATCACAAACACATACAATATTATTTACATTTAATACTTTTTATTTATTTACACTTATTATTATTTAATCACTGTCGCTGAGGGGGGAAATTCCTAACATAAAGTCGTCGGCCCCTTGTGTACCATGTGAGGTACTTGGCATAGGTTCATCTTCGTAATCGTCGCTCTCACTTTCAGACTCACTTTCTGAATCTGAAGCTGTATTAATGATGAATAATTGATCCGTCATTTCGTCAATAATATGGTCGCTCTTCCTATAGTCATGTTCGACCTCTTGCACTTTTCTGCATAAAGCACTCCATTCATTCTGACCCATTAAATTTACTTTTTCTTGTATGAGCTCCATTGTCCGGGTTACGTTCCAGTCGACGTTTTTAGCGGCTACGTGCCCTTTAATGGCAGCCCACACCATCTCGATGGGGTTTAAATCGGGATGATATGGGGGTAAACGAAGGACATCGTGGTTGTTTTGTTTAAACATTTCATCTATTACGTATTTTTTATTCACGTCTTTGTTTTTTTTTATTAGATCGTAAAGTTGTGGTTTACGCATGTCCTTTTCATATGGTATACCCTTTTCTAATAACCACGATTCCATTTTTGCCTTCTTGTCATTAGATGTAGGGGCAGGATACATTAATTTGTTGTGGTACGGAGCATTATCGATAACCACCACCGAGTTAGGGCTCAAATTTGGAATCAGTTGGGTCCGTAACCATTTCTCATAATTTTTGAAATTCATGTCATCATGATAGTCTCCGGTTTTGCTGCCAGATTTGAACATTAGTAGCGCGTTCGGAACAAACCCTGCTTCTGACCCAGCGTGTACCATCACTATCCGCTGACCTTTTGATATCGGGCGCTTTAGTCCTTGAGCGGAACCATCTGACCACGCCTTACCTTTTGTATGTGATGAGTGGGCATACGACTCGTCAGTGAATACAATTGGTCGCCCTTCGTCCCTGTATTTTTTCATTGCCTTCAAGTACAAGATCCTTTTCAGGCGAATGTCGGTCTTCTCTATAAGAACCATTCTATTGGTTTCGGTCTTTCGCCACTTGAAACCCAAGTTTTTGATAATTGTCTTTAAGCTCGTTTTACCACCTTGAAAATTTATATCCCGTTTGAGTTTCGCTAGTAATTTGTTTATCGTCGGCATTTCTTTTTCAGTTTTGTGGAAGTTGTGTATGCATCTTTTTACTACTCCCTGGTCAAAATTATCCATATCAGTAATAGGTTTTGATCTAGACCTTTTTTTACCAGGCGTGCGGAATACTGAAAGTAAGCCCGAAATATTGCCTTCAGTTGCGATCCGCTGTACTGTGCGTTGGGACACACCAGTTGCGTTAGCAACTCTTAAATAAACTTTATCGACATCTTTTACGCCTTCTTCTTTTTCTTTTTTCATATATTGCGTTAAATCGTAAATAATTTTTCTCGCCTGGCGATTTAACACACTGTTATGTTTTGGTGGCATGTTTGGCGAATAATATAAGTGCTAACTGACACTTGCAAATAAAACAAATAAAACAAACAAAACAAACTTAACACTATTAATAAAAACAAACAACAATAACAACGAAAACTTTTGTAACCGACTGTGCTCAAGACAGAGATAGCGACACGAACACGACACCAATGCTAACGTGTGACTGAGAAATATTACCGTGTACCGAGCATTGCCGAATAAGCACGAAGCTTTACGAAGTAACCAGAAAGGGATGTCCAACACGCGTGCCTGAGGGTGTTGTTTAATCGATTTTTATTCAAATCGATTAAAATTAAGACATAAAAATATATTTATTTGCAATTTATAAGGAGGTTCTAAATTTTCTCAAATAGTCGTTACTCAAGAAGACGTTAATAGATAATTGATATTTAAGTACATTATGTCTTTCAGCTGAGAAAATAATATGTTTTTAGTTTTTTTTTATTTAAGTCGAAATCTTGTTTATTATCAACAAAATTCACTATATTTGTAAATCTATTTCGTTTAATATCTTATATAAACAAAAATCAATAACTTCTAAATAAAACTAATCGATTGCGATATTTTATGACTAAAGGGTCGATTGTGTTTACTTATGGTCAATCTCTAGCCTAGACCACCGCCCCCCGTACGTCGCCTCATGCCACCATTTTGTTCCTTAAAAAAGCTATTGCGCAACCTTCTGCGCGAAGGTCGGACTCGCCAAGATACGTCGGCCGTATAGTACTGGTGTTGGGAGAAGTGGTGACGGGGATAGAGCACGTGATTGATGGAGGACGGGAAGTTGCCCTCAAACTAGGTAAAGCACATTATTATATTTTATTACGCAAGACTTTACTAATTAATTTTTAACAACGTTGATACACTAAGACTTATAAAATACAGCTAAACCAAATCACTGCTGATACGAATGCCACAGATTTGTGTTTTGACACATTTATATGGCTGTCAAATAGTACTCATTGTTCACATAAATTGCCCGAAATTAAAACTTAGAGGCAATCATTTGAGTGAGAAGCGACCATGGCGCTCCTCTCTACCTACTCTATTCTATGAACAAAGAATATAAATACAACCATGTGTTTGATATTGATACGTAAAATAGCCTTTTGTCTGTACCCAGCGAAATGACATATTTAGACAAACTCAAACAGAATAAAAATTATACATGAAGGTAGTTCCTACCCCCGCTAGCACGGTACAGTAATCAAATCAAATCAAATCAAATCAAATTCATTTATTTGCATAATACAGGTATAAGAGTTGTTACAAAAAAATTAGAATATGTACACTGTATTATTACCTTATAAGGTGTGCAAATACTTCACAATATAGTCTACGCATTACTAATTCAATAATGGTGTTTTGAAATAAAATTAAGAATAAGAAAAAAAATATTGTCAATGGTTGAGTCTGTAGTGCTAATTTTTGTTATTAAATATTTTTGATATTACGAACAATCAAATTCAAAATGATGTCATACAACATTTAAGTTAAATTATAAATCAATGTACTAATCTTATTAAATTGTTACAATGTGTCACATATATTAGGTAAATGTATAAATTACTATTATTCAATTATAATTAAATTCAAATTATTATTATTAAGTTACAATTAAATTAAAACTATTGCTATTAAATTATAATACTTTCATCCTCTAGGTACTCTTTGACATTATAATAACATTTATTAATCAGAAATTTGTGTAATATCGTCTTAAATCGTGAGATAGGCAACTTTCTGAAGTCATCTGGCAGTTTGTTGCGAATCAGTGATGCCATACAAAGAATGCTTTTATTGAGTAGTGCTGTATCTCCATACGGTATTTCTATGTCTAATCTTTTTTTGTCGCGTAACTGTCTATAGTAGCTTTTAAAAGCTGTCTTGTAAAAATTTGGATTTGATTTCACAAATAGATTTATTTCGTAGATATACATTGAAGGCAATGTCAGAATTTTTAATTGTTTAAAGTATGGTTGACAGCTTGTAGTATTATCTAGATGGCACATTGCTCTGATGCATTTCTTTTGAGCTTTGAATGCAGATTCTTTATTTACCGAGTTGCCCCAAAATATTACACCATATCTTAGGATAGGTGCAACAAGTCCGTGATAGGCTAATAAAACGGCTTCTTTATTGACAATCTTGGAGAGTTTGTAAAGAGCAAACGAGGATTGATTAACTTTTTTGCAGACATTATCTAGATGTGTTTTCCATGATAGGTCATAGTCAATATTAATTCCTAGAAATTTTGTATTTGTCACTGGATGTACTGTAATGTCTTGGTAACTAACATGTATAGTTATGGGTTGTGTTCTTTGATAAAAGTGAATTATTTTTGTTTTGTCCATATTTATTTTAAGATTGTTTTTTAGGAACCATCGAATTATTGTATTTAATGTTTTATTGACTTCATTTTCGTAATTGTCTTGCCTATCACATTTTATCATTACTGTGCTATCATCTGCAAAAAGTATCATTGGATGTTCAATATGTCTGGGGAGATCATTTATATATACCAGAAATAGTAAGGGACCTAGGACACTACCTTGTGGGACTCCGAATTTTATGGTTCTAGTGGTAGATCTATATTTGATTTCATTGCGTGTTTTCTGGCATATTTGTGTAATTTCTGTTATTTGTTTTCTATTGAACATATAAGAAGAAATGAGGTCTAGCGCATTACCTCTTATGCCATACCAGCTAAGTTTCTGAATAAGTATCTTATGGTCAACACGGTCAAAAGCCTTGCTCATATCCATAAAGACAGCACATATCGGATTTCTTTTATCCACAGTGATTAAAATCGTTTTAATTAAGTCATAAATAGCTGTATTTATAGATTTACCCTTGCGAAATCCTTTTTGTTCATTTACCAAAATATTGTATTTTTCTAAATAACTGTATAGTCGATTATATATTACTTTTTCAAATAATTGTGAAAAAATAGATATCAATGTTATCGGTCTATAGTTTCCCATATTTTTTTTGTCATCTTTTTTGTGGAGTGGAATAACAATAGAAGTTTTAAGTTTTTCGGGGTATATTCCGTTAAAAATGCATAAATTTATTATGTAGCATAAGTGAGCAGCGATTGACGAGGACACATACTTTATAACTTTAGTGCTAACACCATCGTGACCCACACTTTGAGTATTTTTCAGTTGTTTTATTTCTCTATCCACCTCCATAGGCATTGTAGGTACAAGAAAAACTGAATTTACGTTAGTATTAATTTTGGGATTTGAGTGTGTTAGATCGTTGTTTTTTGAATTATTTTTATGCTCCCAATCTGTTATTTGGTCAATAAAAAAGTCGTTAAAGTGATTCGCAATAGATATAGTATCTCTAATTTTGATATCGTCGTTAAATATTTCCGTAATAGGCTCTTTGGGAAAGTTAAATTTAGTCTTGTTTATAACTGACCATGTTGCTTTTGATTTATTTTGTGATAATGATTTCTTAAATTTACGCGAACATTACACATTGAATAAAACTAAATTTACGGATTTTATCGCGTTTATTTCACTACTTTTACTTATTTTTAATTCCCGACGTTTCGGGTGCTTTACAGCAACCATGGTCACGGGGGGGACTGAGATGTTTGACGTCCCAATGTCATAGTTAGTCCGGCTACCTTCAGTTTTTGAATATTAAATCGGACCAAAAATTAATATTCAAAAACTGAAGGTAGCCGGACTAACTATGACATTGGGACGTCAAACATCTCAGTCCCCCCCGTGACCATGGTTGCTGTAAAGCACCCGAAACGTCGGGAATTAAAAATAAGTAAAAGTAGTGAAATAAACGCGATAAAATCCGTAAATTTAGTTTTATTCAATTATTTTGTGATGTACTTATGTAGTAGTTATTTTGTGACTTTTGCGTTAGTGATATAATTTTTTTAAACTTAGAGGCGTATTGCTTGAATTTGTGTTTATTTGATCTTGTTGGATGAGTCCTATACTGCCATAATAATTTTCTTTTGATTTTACTACAAATTTTGATACCTTTTGATATCCATTTTGTCTTTTTATGTAACGTTCTAGTTATTATTTTGTATGGGAAACATAGATTATAAAAACATAGAAAGAGGTCTAGAAAACGATTATAAGCTTCGTTAGGGTCGTTTGTGTGATAAATATTAGAAAAAGTTAAGTTGTTCATACAATTTTTGAATTTTATGAGATTTTCCTTACTATAATCACGTCTTCTAATACGCCAAGATTTTATCACGCATGTTTTTTTGACTGGACATTGTAAAATTTGAGCTGTGTGATCTGATAGTCCAAATTCAATAACTTCACTTTTACATTTATGAATACTGTGAGCAAAGTTATCAAGACATGTGTTACTACTAAGTCTAGTAGGCTCTTTAATTTCTAGTTTTAAATTGTGACTTTGTAAAATATATTCAAAATCTAGCGCTCGCCGGTTTCTTTTCAGTATATTTATATTAAAGTCGCCGCATAAAATAATTTTCTTATTAGTATTATCACATATTTGGCGCAATAACATGTCTAAATTATTGAAAAATACGTTTATACAAGAATTAGGCACCCTGTATATACAAACTATTATCAGTCTATGATCACTTAGTTCTATAGCGCTACATTCTATTACGCCTTTTTACGCCTTTAATATTTCATAAAATAAAACAAAACAACAAGGAACAAACTACACACTGTTCTGGCGTACGGGACAGCTAGAGCCGCCAGCCCAACGGAGACCTGTCCCACCAGCGCCACTCTTTCAGCACCGACACACTTCGTAACCCCTCCCAATGAACTTGTAGCTATCAAGTATCCCAGGCTGTCTGAAAAAAATAAGAAAAACCAAATATAAAAAACGAGTGTGCTTATAACCACACGACTGAAGTAAAACTTCTTTAGTGCCATCTGTATATATATATATATATATATATATATATATATATATATATATATATATATATATATATATATATATATATATATATACATAGAGTAGTAGTGCGGTATCATACTGAGCAGACGTGCATTTGGTTGTCTCTTTAAAAGCAAAAAACTGTGTTACTGTACCTCGGGTAACAAAGACAATATTATATTTTTCATCTCGGTCTCGATACCGGGAAGATACGAGCACTAATATAAAGACATCATTGCACTAGCGATTTGTTGTGACGTCGTTCTTGGTGTATGGTACAAGTCATGAATGTCAGACGCTCACCACCTGGAAAAAGTAACTCGTACACTAATTTATCGTCACCTAATAACGAGTTTACGATGGAACAACAAATTACTCATAGAAAAGAACATAGTATTTGCAATTGCAATTGTTCGTCTGAAATTCAAGTGTTACGTAAAGACCTTACAACAATGCTACAAAAATTCACAGATACGCAAGAAACAACGATGACCCTCATGCGTGAAAATATAGTAGATATGAGGACCCAGTTAAATGATATTAAAGAAGCTGCTGTAAACCTGAACAACGAGCAAAAATTAATGAAGACCCAGCTGTCAGATCTAGTATCAAAAACAAACTATACAGATAATAAAATCCAGACATTGATGACAGAAATTAAACAAATAAATAACAAAACTAATGCTAATGAGTCTGAAATCATGTTAATCAAAAGTAAGACTGCCATAAACTTAAACTCATCTGGCCTTGGGGAAAATATAATGCAAGAAATACAAGATCGTACATCCAGAGAAAGAAATATCATCATCGTGGGTTTACAAGAGGGAAATGTGACTAACAGTGAGGAAGGGCGTTCTTACGATGCTAGCGAGGTAACAAAAATTATTAATACAATTGTGGACGACTGTCCTAAGCCTAGTAGACTCTTTAGACTCGGGAAGTTTACACCTGGAAAAAATCGAAATATTAAAGTATGCTTTGAATCCCCGCCAAACTTTTACTACGCAATAAGAACAAAATCCAGAATGGCATAAAAATTTTCTCTGACCAAACACCTGCACAACAGAAATATATAAAAGACCTGAAGATTGAGTTATCCCAAAGAATAGCCAATGGGGAACAGGATATTACTATTAAATACATAAAAGGGTTTCCGAAAATAGTTTCTACCAAGAACACAAAAAACTAATAGCTCAAAATATTAATTCTCCTACGACCTCAAACATGATTAAACAAAAACTTATCACCCATCAAATTTCAGACAATTACCAGAATATTACTCCTACCAAATCAAGCCTTAACTTCTTCTATGCAAATGTGAGAAGTATATGCAAGCCAGGTAAATTTGACGAACTTAATTGTATCATCCACTCTTTAAAAAAATGTTCATGTTGTTTTACTTGCCGAAACATGGATCAGATCAGACGACCAAGCTAAACAATTTCATCTTCAAAATTATACTCATTACTATAATTTACGACCTAATGTCATCGGTGGTGGTGTTTCTATCTACGTACACAATAATCTGGAACAGGATCTTGTCACTGCAATATATATTGATGGAAATAACTACTTGAGTATTCGCCTTCACAAATACGCCCTCAATGTTGGAGTAGTCTACAAGCCTGGACATACAAACATCAACAATTTTTTTATTCAACTATGAAGAACAACTTCTACAAAAGAAACGAACCATCATTTTTGGTGATACAAATATTGACTTATTAAGCTCTGACAATTCAGTCCGCCGCTACAAAACAACACTAACTGAATCCGGATACAAGTTGATTAACAAAATAGATCCAAAATATAACACTCGGGAAACCACAACAACGTGTACAACAATAGATCACGTTTCTACTAATTTAAACGAAAACAGATTTCATATGGCCATAATTGACTCATCATTATCAGACCATAAAAATATTTATGTGGAATTGAAAAAAGTAATCACCCCAAAGAAACAAAGAATACAATACGAGTCTACAGACTTCAAGAAATTATACGAGATGGTTAAAACATCAACTTTTAAAATTAATACACACGATTATAAGGAATTTGATGAATACATTAAAAAGCTCATTAGTGAAACCAAAACAAAAAAAATTAAAATACTAAATCAACCCCAAAAAGAGTGGATTAACAGGCATTTAATAGCAGAAATTAATGAGAGAAATGTGTTATGGAGTAAACTAAAACGTGATCCAAAAAATGAACAGTTAGAAAAAGAGTTCAAAACTAAAAGAGATTCTCTGGCACAAAAAATCAAGAACACAAAAGAAAATTACTTTTACGATGAATTCACAAAATGTAAAAATAAACCTAAAAAAATGTGGAATCTTATAAAAACACTGTCAAATAATAAAAATGTTAATCACTGTGCTCCACCAAACCTAAAAGCCGAAAATGGTATAATAATTTCGGATGCCCTAGAAATATGCGAAAAATTCAATAATTTTTTTGCTAACATAGGTACACAACTGGCAAATAAAATACCGCGTGAGTTCCATAACAACACCACACACACAGTACCGAGCCTTGATCCTGGCATGTCGCACCGTACAATGTCTCAATTCGATCCATGCACCGTCAATGAAATAACAAAAATAATTGATGATCTGGACCCCAATACTAGTGTAGGTCTAGACGGAGTTAGTATCAAGGCTATCAAATGTATCAAAAGTTTAGTAGTCCAAAATATAACTAACTGCCTAAATCGATTGTTAACTGAAGGAATTTTTCCGGACAACCTCAAAATAGGCAAAATCACTCCAATTTATAAGTCTGGTACGAAATCTAGTCCGGAAAATTACCGTCCAATATCAGTTCTACCTACACTATCCAAAATTTTAGAGAAAATTATATACAAGAGATTAGACGACTATTTAACTGAAATCAACTTTATGTATGAAAAACAGTATGGTTTCCGATCAAAATCTAGTACCCTGGGAGCAACAATCGACGTGATAACTACAATAAAAACAAAAATTGATCAAAAACAAGTAGCACTGGGAATATTTGTGGACCTAAAAAGGCTTTCGACACAGTCAGCCATAATTTGCTCTTAAAAAAACTACAAAATATTGGCGTCGCTGGAAAAGTATACAAAATGATGGCATCATATTTGAACAACCGTTACCAAGTAGTAAAAATTGGATCCATTCAAAGTAAACCCAAACTCTTAACGTGCGGCGTGCCTCAGGGTTCTATCCTCGGTCCATTGCTATTCCTAGTGTACATCAACAACATAAACCAATCAGGTTTACAAGGTCAAATATCCCTTTACGCAGATGATACGTGTTTATTCTACTTTGGAAACAATATATCTCGTATCGTAACACTAGCTCAAGAAGACTTAAACTTACTCCATCAATGGTTTCAGTATAATCTCCTAACTATTAATGTAGTCAAGACCTCATATATAATTTTCAGCGCCAAGAACAAGAAACTCCCTAACCAAAACCACCTTACTCTGACTATAAACGGAGAAACGTTACAGATAAAAAATCAAGAAAAATATCTTGGACTGATTGTCGACAGTAATTTGACTTGGAATGCACATCTCACACATATTAAAAACAAACTTTCCTCTCTCGTTGGCCGCCTTCACAAAATAGTTCGATGTATTCCGAAAAAAGCCCGAATCCTAATATATAACTCTCTAGTAAAACCTCACTTACTTTACATTGTAGAGGTATGGGGTAATGCAGCCAAAACCAATCTTAAACCTCTCCAAGTGCTACAAAACCGTATCATAAAAATCTTGTATAACTATGACTTTCTAACACCAACTAATACAATATATAAGGAAACTAAACTGTTGAACGTTACTCAACTTTATACATATAGCACATGCATACTAATATATAAAATAAAAAATAAATTAATCCACACACAACTCACGTTTTTAACAAAGAAGCAAACAAACAAATACATAACACGCCGAGCTAGTCACCTTGTATTGCCGCCTATAAGAACAAACTATGGTAAAAATAATATAACGTATAAAGGAGCACAGTTATACAACAAACTACCTAAATTTGTAAAGGAGGCGAAATCTTTGAATGTTTTCAAACAGAAGATACTTGCCTACCTATATTCACAACAGCTAAATACCTAACCTTAATCATTATTAAATAAAAATAAAAAAAAACATTATTAAACTTGGACCACCACCTTATAGTTTGAATAAGCAACAAAGATATTCGCTTCTTAAAAGCGACATCCAGCAAAGTTATTTATGTACCCGCACTAAAATTGTTATTACTAAGTTCATATAGTTATTGTTCTCATGTAAGTGACTATTGTCTTATTGAGAAATAAAGATCTTTAAACCGATATATATATATATATATATATATATATATATATATATATATATATATATATATATATATATATATATATATATATATATATTAAGATTAAGATATACATAGACACTTATTATTTTCTACAAATTTTCAAATGTTTATTATCGGCTTCCTTCCATAATTTGTTATTATTCACTTGTAAATTTACAAAACATCAACTTTAAAATGAATTTATAATAATTATATTCACTTTAAACGTAGAATATTAATTTAATGTATTGAACAAAATATTAATTCATAACATTGTTCAAAACGAAATAAAATTACGAAAAATAACTGGCTATGAGAGAAAGAGAAAGAGAGAGAGAGAGAGAGAGAGTAAATGTGGGCGCGCAATGCTCTCTCTTGCTTATATCCCCCACTCAACTCCCGTTCGCCTCGTCCGATCACACTTTTCGTAACGCTTTCGTCACGCGTTAGCCAGCTTACTCCTCCAATTCAAGCGTGCGTAAAGAAGTTTTACTTCGATAATGGTGACAGACGATCACACAGCCCACCTGACGGTACGTGATGGTTGCACAGACACAAAGACTTTTAATTTCTTTTAAAAAAAATTATACGTGGTAGAGCCATGCTGCAGTTATATTTTATTGTAGTACAGTTTTATTGTATTGTATTGTAGTACAATTGTAGCACGAATGGGTCGGCTCGACCGGGGAAGGACCACGCTCTCACAGAATACCAGCGTAAAATAGTAGCTTAATGCTGCTGTGTTTCGTATGGTGAGTGTAGAGATCCGGAGACCTTTTTTACTGGAAACGAGGCATTCCATCTTAGTCCTCACGGGTGAACGCTTCTGCATTTTGATTCGTAATCGAGGATAGATGTAGATGTCTATGGGCCACAGCAACCACTTACCATCAGGTGGACTGTGTGCTCGTTTGTCACCCTATACTATAAAAAAAGTAAACTTCAAAAGCCTTAATACGAGTATGTTGCTCGCTAACTTTCAACTCCTTTAGTCGATAGCGAGCGGGCGAGAAAACTACTTCTTCGTTTTATAAACGTTGATGTGACTAAGAAAACACTGTCATTATTAATCTGGCAATGGGATTTGAAGTTTACTTCAAATTAGTACTTGTGACTGTTTTCGTAATGCCCTAAAAATTGGAACTGTCGTAAATGAAAAAACAACCGCGTGGCGTATTCACGGTGCCATCCGTCTGCGGCTGATTTTACTAAAGCTATCTATGCTAGAGCTATCTGTCTATGCGATCCTCTGCTGTGACATAGGTTTTGTTCTGGATTATCGATTTAATAGCCTGCATAAACACATTTATCCTCGATTTTAAGAACAAAAATGCATATTTTATACATGTTTCGTATGGTGAGTGTGAGAAACGAGGCATTCCATCTAAATCCTCAGTGGTGACAACGCATCTGCTTTTTAATTCTTAATTGAGGATTAATGTAGATGTCTATGGGCCACAGCATCCACTTACCACTAGGCGGACTGTGTGCTCGTTTGTCCAAAACTTCTAGAGGACTAAAATGAAATGCTTTGTTATCAGTAAAAACGGTCTCTGGTTCTCATCTCACCACACGGATCAAAGCAGCATTATACTGTTATTTTACGCTGGTATTCTATGCGGGCGTGTTCTTTACCTGGTTTAGGCAACTCATTTTTGCTGTAACCACAATACGCCAGTGCGTGGCTCGACACAGTTGTATTAAATAAGACATAAAATAATAATAATAATGTCCTTCAGACCGAATTTTAGTTTTGTCTCAACAGAGACTAACCATCTGAGCAGGACAGAATTATAGTGCCCGAGTGTATGCGCAAGCACAGGTGTACTCTCTGTTCTCTCACTCTCATAGTCCGATGGGATGACAATCCGATACGACCCGAGAGAGATCAGGATTAATGCCCTTCAGGTAGAGTGTGCAGATGCTCCCCTCAACATAAGAAGACAATATCTTTCAGATATATTCTTCTCTAAAATATGTAACTCTCTTCCCATCCCTTAATTTCCAGGTTACACCTTCTCTCAGAATTCTTATCTTCAAGTAGGTACTGGCTCCATAAAGATTGTCCACATTTGTTTAATAGCTTTGTCTCATTTCTCCAGATCCCTGGTACCATTTTCTCATGCAATACAAGTCTCCTTTTTAATACTTCTTCGAAGCCATTATATTTCAACCTAACATTCACCGTGATTTTAATATTAGAAAAGCTTCCCCTGAGCCAGGATCAAAATTAAAAGAAGTTATAGAAAAAAATTGGAAAGATTGGATGATCATGTATACAGATGCATCCAAAATGACTAGGTCCAACGGGTTTACGTGCTTTGCGACGCACAAGGTTAAAACACCGACTCCAGGCTCAAATTCCGGCCCGACCCGGGATACGAGTCCGGCCCCACAATATCAGTAGCCTTGTGAGTAACTTACCCGGTAAGAAGGCGGCCCCCGTTTGCCATCGCTTCGGGTGAAATTTCTTTAGCATCCACAATGGTAGGCATGGTTCCAATGCTGCCATAATGCTGGTGGTGAACAGCACGGCTCCCGCGCATTCTGCCGCAGCGCCGCGCCGAGCCACGCGCCATATTGATTCCGATTTCGCGTAGTTAACGTTGTCATTATTGTTCTCTTGGTTTAATTGGATCTAAAACACAGCATGGTAACTCAGCCACTACTCAGGTGGGGCCGAAGGGACGTTATTTTTTATGGATAAGGGTTAAACACGAGCACACAGTCCATTTAATGGTCAGTGGATGCTGTGGCCTATACACATCAACATAGTTTATCCTCGATTAAGAATCAAAACGCAGATGTGTTGTCACCCCTGATCACTAAAATGGAATACCTTGTTTCCAGTAAAAGAGTGTCTACGGATTGTTACACTCACATACGAAACACAGCAGTATTAAGCTGTTATCTTACGCTAGGATTCTGTGAGAGCGTGGTCCTGCCCCGGTCGAGCCGACCCATTCGTGCTACAACCTACAACCATAATATAGCTGCAGCTTGGCTCTACCACGTATAATGGTTATCTTGTCTTGACTTCTTTTAACGTGGCTTTAAGTTATTCCCGCAAGTGGGAACTGGTCGGTGCTAGTGCGCATACAGTCGATGATATCGTTATCAATGTACTAGTTTTGTCTATTGGGCGGGCATTTTGCTGACCTCAATTACATAAAATGACTAGCGACCCAACGCAGCCTTGTCTGGATAGGATCTATACATGTGGTGTTATTTAGGTTTAAGGTAAGCAAAGATCATTAATTTTATGAATTTTTGATGAACTCTGGTTTAAGTTGTATATTTTCGCATATTAAATTATCTATTTTCTGGTGCGCAGATTGTATTTCGAAGGACAGCTTTTTATAGTCTCAGTCAAGTCTCTTATATTTATACAATATTGAGACCGAGTGCTGTCCGAACGGATTCTCACAGTGCAATCAAATAATGACGACCTTCGTTTTCATCCATAGTGTAACTTATTATGTTGCAATTATTTTTATAATATATTATCCTAATTATTTATTTTGTTATTATAATTATTAAACAAAGGTCTAAGTAAATTATTTCAATCCGAAAAGGTCATCAGGGTAGGCAGGATTCGATCTTGATTGATTCTAGTAGTGTATATTTTGTATAGCCGTAGAATTATCTGTTATTGTAAGTTTTTATATAATAAATCACAATAGTTTAAGTGGTAGAGCCATGCTATAACTATATTAGCTACTCTCTCACAGAATATCAGCGTAAAATAGCAGCATAACGCTGCTGTTTCGTTTGGTGAGTGTAGAGAACCAGAGACCCTTTGTACTGAAAAAGAGATATTCCATCTTAGTCCTCGCGGGTGACAACGCATCTACATTTTGATTCGTGATCGAGGATTGATGTAGATGTCTATGGGTCGCCACTTACCATCAGGTGGACTGTGTGCTCGTTTGTCACCCTTATCCTATAAGAAAGAAGAAGTAAAGTTATGCAGCAGCTGAGTTTCGAACTGACAACGATACAATAATATAGCAGCGCGTTACGTCTCCACGCCACGGAGTCTTATGATTATGATTCTTCAAGCGAAATTGTGGATCGCTCACTAGTTCTGTTAGGTAACTTTTATTGAAAGTAGGTAGACTCAATTTTGAATGAAATTTATTTCCGCCAACGGTTTTTTGGTGCTTGTAATGAACCACTTATCTCTTTTAAGTACTTATTCAAGAGTTTTAACTTCCTGCTAGGAAAACCACTGATTTTCAAAAAATCGGGAAGTTATTGTTTTCACCCCTTTTTTGAAAATCGAGGTCTCATCAGATCATCAGGTTTCGACGTTTCGAGGTCTATTTAACATACAATGCACAAATACCATACCACATAGGTCGTACATACCATAAACATTTGTGCGATGATGTCAGTATGTCTGTATGTGTGCGTGCACGCGTGCGTGTGTGTATGTATGTACCTATATGTCAGCATGCAAACATTTCATAACTTTGTAACGGAGTGTCCGATCGAAAAGCGGTTTACGGCATCTGAAAAGGCTCTGCTGAACTTAGATTTGCTGTGAATTTAGACTAAATTGGCACTGTAGATTCTGAGAAAACTTCAAAAATTCGAGTATTTTTAATTTTCAGAAAGTGTTTTTTTTTAAATTACTTCGGCAACCTTTATATGATCAATTTTATAATCTAATGAGCTCCTCTGCTCAAAAAACTATGTCGATTACCGTGAATTGCATCAAAATCTGTTGATTCGTTCGAGAGATATCGTTATCGAAAGAAATCTCGAAAAAATGTGAAATCTCAAATAACTTGAAAACTTTTCGTCAAATCAATTTTATTGTGATAAATGTCTTTGTTAAGCTTAAGAAACTGCGTCGATTACCGCAAATCGCATCAAAATCGAAAAAGCTCGAAGACCTCAAAAATGTCTTAAAAGTTGAAATTTGAAATGCATTTTAAATTAGCGGGAAGTTGCACTTCCATTTTTCATCACTTTCCTGTTACTGGGTTACTATTTGCTTTTTACAAACAGTATTGGTCCGTTATTATTTTTAAACGATTTTATAGGGCATTTTAGTCACTGTGTATTTGTTGTTGTTATTATATCACTTTTATTGTTATAGTGTGGTAAATAACACTTCTTATGTTTTTGTTTTGTTGACAACGTCTAATAAATCGATGAACACCGGCTGCACACACTAAAAAGGATGACTCATTGTAACGTTACGCTCATTGTGACGTTACGATCTGGGCGACAGCGCTGCACTAGCGAGCGAAAGGCACGATCGGCTTGAGCGTAAAATTTATCAATTAAATTGTGGATTTCATTTCACTCCTTCTTTGTATCCATACAAAATAGTGATAGTTCAATAAAAATGATTAAATTTTATTCATAAAAGTATGCATTCATTTCATCAATGTTTTGTTATGACGTTATCACGTTAAACTATCGTCCGTAAACCGACCTTACAGACAACCAATTCTTCTTTTTTTCTTTATGATTTGTATAGTTCACCGTCTTCTTGTGTTTATAATAGATATTGTTTTCAAGTCACACATTGTAGTTGTTTTGATTTAGTTTACCAAATTGATATTTAGACTTCAATTTTAGTTCAATGTTTTACTGTTTTGTGTAAGCTTCATGTCCAGAAAACAATAGGACAGTCAAATATGTTTTAAGACTTTAACGACACTTTCGCTGCTAGTTACCTATTTGGTAATATTATTTTTATTAATTTTTATTCACGGAGCCAACGGAGTTTACGTGACGGCATCACGGACTAGTTTTATATAATACACAATTAAAAAAGAGTAACGTTAACGTAACTAATAATGTTTAATGAAATAAAAATATTTTGGCTACCTATGTCAAAAATGTTAAGCTCGTAAATAAATAATGTTACTTACTTGATAACTGTCTTCGCATAAGAAGAAATATTGTAACCCTGAAAAAATTGCGAGCGTTTTTAAATCTCAAATTCATTAGAAACTTATGAATACTTAAATTATTTCGTTCACAATACGTTTTCCATACCAAGGTTCAGCAGTAAAGCCAGGAAAACGAGTTGAAAAGGCGCTGCAGAACTCCAAAGAGAGTATGCCGAACCTCCAAACGGATATCCAACTAAAACTCCTGCAAAAAAGGTAAGCAAACATAAAATAATAAGAATTAGTGGTCACACAGTGATCGTAATCTGACCGTAATTCATAAAATTTTTAGGTAAGTGATGTACTTACTTGTTTTTACATTAGCTCATGTAAAATCAAGCAAGCACATTGCTCATTTTGTTTGGTCCCTTTTGGGGTAACCAATTTAACGCAGTGATTCTTTCTTTACGTTTTCTGTTGGCGACGCTAAATTAGTACTTAAATTTTGCGACCATGTATCGATTCTAGTTTAGAAATGCTACCTTCAAGTGTCAACACAAACCACTTGAAGGTTTTCATACTACATTCACATACCGGCTTCACGTGGGTAAAGACTGGTTATGTCGGCCTCGTACCGACAGAAACACC
Source organism: Parnassius smintheus behrii (assembly GCA_036936625.1). Taxonomy (NCBI): domain Eukaryota; kingdom Metazoa; phylum Arthropoda; class Insecta; order Lepidoptera; family Papilionidae; genus Parnassius; species Parnassius smintheus. The sequence continues at coordinate 1,168,501 of JAUPFT010000022.1, forward strand.
ATGGTGTTTCACCTTCTCCACATATAATATGTAAAAACCCCATGTTTCTCGTTAAGTATTACAATCGGTATTAACATGAAAAAAATTAAAATAACTTTACTTCAGAGAACTCTACCATAAAAAAATCAAATCAGTTGTATGCATTTACTGGTGATCAAAAAGTATTATCAAAGACCCCGTTTTACCGATGCGCGTGTTATTTAGTTCAGGTGTAAATAACATTTTTCCAAAAGATTGAATTTAGTGAGTCATCTATTTTTACATCCTGTACCTTTTTTTACATGGTAACTTTTGGTAAATTTTTTACATGTTACGGGGGGCGAGGACGGGTTATGTTGGACTCAAATCGAGTAAAACACCAAGGTGTTTCACCATCGCCGTATATTAGCAGGGCTGGGGGAACGCTTCCTCACACATCCACGGTCCACGATTGCAGGCCACCGCATGGCAGCCCCTCCTCGTGAGAGAACTTCTCCTTCTCCTTCTCAGGTAAGGTACACCAGGAACACAAGTCGCGCCTTCCTCCCGAGCCCGATACGTGGAGGACATGGGGCCAGGAAAAAACGAGAACATGAAAGTAACAGCTTTCCTGACACCAGTGGCGGATATGGTCTGAGGCTCTGGATAAATACTTACCTAGTGCAACAGCCCCAAGCAGCACAGCCACGGCACGGTCACGGCGCGGCGGAGGTAGAGCTGCAGCAAGCGCAAGTCCAGCTACACCAGCCAACGCTGATCCTGTGCCGTGTATGATCCGCCCCAGGCCTGCACCCACCACGCCAGTACTGCTTCGCGCACACCACGCAAATACTGATAACATTTTTTTATTTATTTTAGCATAACATGGTAGAGCCACGCTGCATCACCATATCATAATTGTTGGACGAATGAAATATACATATATATGGCCCATAGCATCCACTTACCATCAGGTACACTGTGTGCTCGTCCGTAACCCCCATTGTATAAAAAATTGGCTACGAGGTTTTCTGCTTAAAGCTCAACCACTGAAAATAGACTATGTTCTTCGCAATACGTTGATGAATCATATTAAAATGGTTTTGGAAGACTACACTTACCAAAAGGTGAGATTACGGTCACGCACTCGCTTATAGTTAAAAAAAATTGTAACAAGTTAAAAAACTTACACCACAACGTCATACAGGTCCCCCATCATCTGTGAACATGGGTGTTGTGAAGCGCCCGAAATGTGAAATTTGTTTTACACATTATAGTATGCTTAATGTACGTCACCTGTTGCAGCAATAGCCAGTAGTATGGTTCCTGCTCGAAGTACGGGGGCTGGGCCGCGACGACTGACTGCATTGGCGGCCATTGGTGCGGTTAGCAATTGTGCTGCCGCCTTCGCACCCAACACAGCACCGACCACTGCTTGCGATCCACCCACACCTGGTAAATCATACTTCTGATTACCTTTCTTTATAATATTCAGCCGCTGTTACTACACTAGCCGTGTAGTGGCGCCGTGTGAATATCCAATACCTCATAAATCCCGTGGATGTCCTGAGAAGCGGCAGAAGAAGGTAGGTTGCTACCACCTACCTTGTTCTGCCGCTTCTCTCTTCTCTTCCACATTCTAACTCAAAATATAAAACAGCGGTAGCCTGCCAAGCGTTGCAGCCATAGCAAATATTCTCTCTATGAAGCTATCTATGAATGGAGCAGTAGCATCTTTGCAACTATATCTAATATTATATCTCCTATGAGCCAAGTTATGACAGAGGCCCATCTTCAACAGTGGACTTTTGATAGATTGTAGTGACTAGACATAATTCTTAAGAACGTGGAGCATGGTAGCTGATGCAATACCATGCTACACTTGAACTATAGAAGTTACTTTTTTAGAATTAGGGTATCAGGCGTGCACACAGCCCATTTGATGGTTAGTGATTGCTGTGGCCCATAGACATCTACATCTATCCTCGCGTTGTTTCTCTTCTATCCTTGCGTTGTTACTCCTGAGGACTAAGATGAAATGCCTTATTTCCCATAAAATAGTACTTCGGTTCTCTACACTTTCCATGTGAAACATAGCAGCATTGAGCGGGTATTTCATGCTGGTATTCTCCATATGTGAGTCTTATCATTTACCGGTCAAAACGACCCAATCGTACTGCAACTGTAATATAGCCGTCATGTCGCTTCCTTAGTGCAATAAAAGTTAAATTTATACCTTCATATTCGTCAGCGTTGGTAATTTGGTTCACTGTGGTGTTCAGTAACTTCATTAGCGGTGCATCATGCGTGGCCCAAAGCGCCAATGACTCGCCGCGGACCCAATCCGGAATAATCGGAACTAAGATATAAAGTATATCATTGAGTTTTTATTAAAAGAAAACAAGAATATATAACTTCGATCTACACACAACATATAACGAAAATCCGGTTCCAGAAACGCGCATCGGTAAGCGGGGTTTTTGCGCCAATTCAGAGATAATAAACCCACATACAATTTGCAAATAATAATATTTAGTTTAATTTAAGTTTTTTGTCGAGTTTTTACTACAGTTATTTCTATAAGCTTAAATACTGATTCTGATGACGCACTTAACGGGAAGCACATAGTTTTTACTACATGTTGTTCATAAATCAGAGGAGAATAATAACTGACCAAGTACTGTGAGTAGAACATTGTCAAGGAAAAACGTAAGGTACACGATTGCGAAGGCTACTAAGCCATTGCCAGACGCGCGTTCGTATAGCATGTTGGAATAAAATGCCGCGCGTCGTGTCGCGTTGCGATAAAGAACCCAGTGCGTTTCCAATCAGTGCTCATCCGCGCGTGTGCATCTGTCCTAATGTAATTTTCTGCTACACTCCCGCAACTTATCTCTGCCTGTGTAGTGTGTATTATACTTTAAGAAATTGATGTATTTTCTTGTAATTTCTATACTGAAGATGTGATCGTTTTTTAAAAAGTAATGGGATTCTGAACTGTATTTTCCCTGTAGGGGTCATTACAGATAATAATTGTAGACTACATTACTATTAGAAGTTAGTTTAACCATATTATTATTATTTAAATATGTTACAGGTACATGTAACTTCTCGCATAATTACTATTATAACATTTAATTGTTTTAATACCGTATTCTTTAAAATAGTAAAAGGTTTCAATGAGAAAGTTACAAAAGTATATACAATAATGAAGTGTTTAGTGTTTACAGTAGTGAAGTTTTGAAAGCCATCGCTTCAACAAGTCCTTAATATATATATATATATATATATATTTGTGGAAGTTCATTAAGTACACCTATTCTTATCTTTTAATAAGTCATCTAATTTACATAGATAATTCATTACATCATTACATAGATAATTCTTTCTTCATATGAGTGCTTTTATATGCGCTTTGAATGTATGCAATGGCAAATCATCAGGTAATATTACAGCTAATCTTGTTATAATTACATAGTTATACATCTACCTAAAATGAACCGCTAGTTTTGTGGAGTAATAGTTTTTGGAGTTTAGAACAGCAAATTATGGGTATCACGAATTTTGTCAAAGGCTTTAAAGTAGTTCTTTTTTAAATAAATGAAATGAATGATTTTTTGTTATTCAATATATATATATATATATATATATATATATATATATATATATATATATATATATATATATATATATATATATATATATATATATATATATATATATATATATATAATAATCTTTGTCTTGGGAAGAACCAGCATCAAGAAACCCAGCAGGTTTGTTTAAAGCCGAATACGTATAATAATAATTATATAGACATGTATAATACCTATAATCAAAGCCGTACGGGCTTTGATTATATTATATTTGACCAAGCTAGCTCAGTATGCAGAGTAATGAACAACACAGAGAGCTTAAATAAATTTTTCTTATTTATAAGTTCCTACACATTATAAATTCTGTACTTTATTCGTTATAAAATATTGTTCGAAAAGTTATTGAATTGATAACGATTTTTTTTTCTTAATTGGTGCATCGTACGTAAAGAACCTCATATAACTGAAAATGTTTGTTCTTGTGAGTCTTACAAGATGCCGTAATGCAAATTGCATAAATAATAAAGAAAAGAAAAACTAAAAAGTCAGTGATCTGACTGACTGTGTATGTAAATTCTCACAAAACGATCCGACTGGTCAATCACTTCACATCCGAAGTATTTCGGTTTTTCTTAATTATGTACCTACCCCATGCTTTCGGACAATTGACTATGATATTATTTGCGGTCTCTGTGCTTGCACTACACTGTACATTTTTTCCGACTGGGTCTTGATAATTACATTTTTAGTGTTTCTCACTTGAAACTAGAAAAGTATAAATGATCAGTTTGGCTAATGTAAATGAGTAAAAATGCAACCTATTAGGCAGCCTAAAACAAAAAATTACCTTACAAAAATATAAGTATTACTCTTTATTTTACCACTTAGGTAACATTTATTTCTTTTCTACCCATATTTACATTTATAGTCACTTGAACGCGTATAAAACACTAAATTAACGATTTTCGCTACAGACACATCGACTGTTACCTTACGTCACACGTCGAAGCGCCTGGTAATTTATTACGGCACACTTTTATCTGGCAATATACGATATTATTATTAAGTGTTTTTAATTAAAACGAATTATGTTAATAAATAATATTTTGTATCGAAAATAAAGATAGCAGGTACCTTCGGAATCACAATACAAACATTTTTACGTAAAAGAATTTTTCTCAAATTAAAATTCACAGAGTTTTGGAAGAACAATAATTTTATATATCATTTCTTAACATTTTTTTATTTGTTGGTATATTTATTTATTTTAAAATTTTAAAATGACGGCCACCTTGTGAAGGACCCGAATAAACCTACAAAAATGTTTTAAAGCTTAGAATTACTTCAGGTCAAAGTTCTAGTCAAGAGAAATACATTAATTTTCGCCAGTTCTCTTCGTATCAATATCAATTTTGGAATGAATTTTAAAGAACCAGCATGGTGGCGATCACCTCATTCCCGGAGTTTATTTTCGTCTATGTATTCTTGGATATTATAATAACCCTTTTTGTACCATTTTCTTTAGTAATTCTTTCGAGTCCAGTAACTGGTATTACATGCTTATGTTTGTTCCAAGTGTTTAAAGTATGAACATCTTTATTCTTATTAAAACTATTTATGTTTTTATGTACATACCTACATTACATTTCCATAAATATATTGCGATGCCACAGTTAATAGATATATGTTCGTTACCTTAAATTTTGTATAAGGGACTCTTTACAATTTAAGTTATAAATCGCCCGTACGACTCTCTTTTGCAAAACAAATATTTATTTATTTTTATTTATTTAATCTTCATTATACACCTTATATACTAAGGGATATAAAGGGCGAACTTAATGCCTTATGACATTCTCTGCCAGTCAACCCTGGATGATTTGAGAAACTGTGGCAGGTGTAATCAATCACTTCATAAATAAATAATAATGATATAAAACAAAATAAAATGCAAATGAATAGAATAGATATAGATATATAATACGACTTCAATGTCAGTCGTATTACCCCATAGTAAGATTCCATAAGACATTAGGTACACTATGAAAGTCATCATCATCATCATTACAGCCCTTCACAAGTCCACTGCTGAACATAGGCCTCCCCCAAGTAATGCCACAAAGCACGGTCCTGAGCCACCTGCATCCATCGACTTCCTGCATATCTTACCAGGTCGTCACTCCATCTAGTAGGGGGGCCACCCTACACTACGCCTACCGGTACGAGGCTGCCACTCGAGAAGCTTTCTTCCCCATCGGTTATCGGTTCTTCGAGCTATATGGCCGGCCCATTGCCACTTCAGCTTACTAATCCGTTGGGCTATGTCTGTCACTCTGGTTTTACTGCGGATATCCTCATTTCTGAGTCTATCACGCAGAGAAACTCCGAGCATAGCCCTCTCCATAGCTCGCTGAGCGACCTTGAGCGTCCTCATACGGCCAGCAGTGAAGGACCACGTCTCAGATCCGTAAGTCATCACTGGCAACACGCACTGGTTGTACAATCTAGTTTTTAGAGATTGAGGTATACCTGACGAGAAGATATGTCGTAATTTCCCGAACGCTGCCCAGCCGAGTTGAATCCGTCGGTCGAAGTTGGACTCACCTAGTCGGACTATTTGTCCCAGGTAAACGTACTCGTCAACAACTTCAAGCATAGTGCTCCCAACAACTACCGGCATAGGTGTGACATGGACATTAAACATGATCTTTGTTTTGTCCATGTTCATCTTAAGACCTATCCGTTGGGAGGCACTATTGAGGTCATTGAGCATAGTGCTTACGTCCTCCAGCGATTCTGCCATAAGGACTATATCTTCGGCAAATCGAAGGTGAGTGATGTACTAGCCATTGATGTTAATACCGTATCTTTTCCAGTCCAGTAGCTTGAAAGCGTCTTCCAAAGCAGCGGTGAAGAGTTTCGGGGATATAACGTCACCCTGTCTTACACCTCTCTAGTATAGTGCCTCCCAACGGATAGGCCGTTGGGAGGCACTATTGAGGTCATTGAGCATAGTGCTTAAGTCCTCCAGCGATTCTGCCATAAGGACTATATCGTCGGCAAATCGAAGGTGAGTGATGTACTCGCCATTGATGTTAATACCGTATCCTTTCCAGTCCAGTAGCTCAAAAACGTCTTCCAAAGCAGCGGTGAAGAGTTTCGGGGATATAACGTCACCCTGTCTTACACCTCTCTGCAGTTGGATAGGTTTCGAGCTCTGGTTCTGTACTCGGATAGCCATCGTAGCCCTACTGTACAAACACTTCAGCACTTTGATATACCGACAGTCAACTTGGCACCGCTGAAGGGACTGCAGCACCGCCCAAATTTCGACGGAATCAAAGGCTTTCTCATAGTCCACATACGCCAGGCAAAGTAGCAAATTGTACTCTTCAGTCTTCTGTACAATCTGCCGTAGGGTATGTATGTGGTCTATGGTACTGAAGCCTTTTCGGAAACCGGCTTGTTCGGGAGGCTGGAAGTCGTCGAGTCTGCGTGCGAGACGATTCGTAATGACTCTCGAAAACAGCACGTAGACGCAGCTCAGTAGGGAAATCGGTCTGTAGTTCTTCAAGCGAGTGTTGTCGCCTTTCTTAAAGAACAAGACCACCGCACTTCTGCTCCACGCCTCTGGAGTAGTGCCACCATGGAGGACGGAATTGAAGAGCTTCTGAAGGACTTCAAGTACCGGTGTTCCACCCGCTTTCAGAAGCTCCGCTGTAATTCCATCCTCGCCTGGGGCCCTGCCGTTTTTAAGGTGCTGGAGAGCCACTCTAATCTCGCTTAGACTGACGTCCGGGATATCATCGGAATAGTGTCGGATAAGACTTGCTCTTGGATCGTTACTCACACTTGCGTGTGGCTCCAACGATGATGTGTACAGCTGCCCATAGAACCTCTCAATCTCACTCAAAATCTCAGGTGTCCCGGAAACGATGCTGCCACACTCAGTCTTCAGCTTAGACAGTTGGCTCTTACGGGCAGACAGATCTCTGGCAAAGACTTTGGAGCCCTGGTTCCGCTCGGTCGCTTCTTTAACACGAGCAGTATTAAAGTTGCCTAAGTCTCGCCGCATGCATTTGGAGATCTGTCTGTTCAGTTGCCTGTATGCTGTCAAACCTGTTGACGATTGCAGCCTCATCTCCCGTCTAACAGCCATGAGATTAAGAGTGTGATCGGAGAGTTTTTGTGTTCTTCTGCGGCGGGTCTTGCAGAACTTAGCTCCGACCGCATGGACAGTTTCCACGAGCTTGTCATTTATATCGTCCACTGCATTGCAATCTTGTAGGCACTGAAAGCGGTTACGTAACTCGAGCTGAAAGTTTTCGGGATTCTGGATTAGAGCACGAGGGGGACGGAGCGTTGACTTCATTAGACGAGACCTCTCCAACTTAACGTTTAGGTTCAGTGTGCCTCTAACCATTCGGTAATCGCTGCCAGTTTTCACCCTTGCGATCACTGAGACATCACTGAACAGTTGGCGTCTGGTCGTCATAATGAAGTCAATCTCATTTTTTGTCAAACCGTCGAGGCTCGACCAGGTCCACTTCCTGTGGGGCCGCTTCTGGAAGAAAGAGTTCATCATAAAGAGTCCCTCTTTCTCCATAAAGTCGGCCAGCTGCTGGCCCCTTCGGTTCCGTTGTCCTACTCCAAATTTCCCTAACTTCAGCTCACCGCTTTCTCTTGTGCCTAGTTTTGCGTTGAAGTCTCCCATCAACACCGTGTAGTGGGTTTTGGAGGAATGCATGGCTTTGGAAATATCCTCATACATTTCCTCCACCTCCTCATCGGGATGTGCCGAGGTTGGTGCGTAAACCTGTATGACCTTCAGCGAATACCGTTTGGTGATTCTGAGTATCAGGTACGCGACCCTCGTCGACACACTCCCAATCTTTACAACGTTGTTGACGAGAGACTTGTGGACGATAAATCCGACACCTCCTTGGGACAGATGGTCGCCCTCCCGGTGATAGAACAAGTTGCCGGATTCGAGAATCACCGTGTCCTCCCCCTCTCTTCGGACCTCGGATAATCTTATAATACTCCAGCGCAACTTGTCTATCTCTTCTTCCAGCTCCAGGATCTTCTCGTCGGTCCTCAGTGTGCGTGCGTTAAATGTTGCCAGGTCGAGTCGTCGTAGGTGGCAACCGAACCTCCACCGGAGATTCTTAGCACCCCCTGCCTCGCCGTTACCATGGTCGCCACCGTAGCCAGGAATAGCGGGGCCGCCGGGGACTGGGGGCCGTCTATTTGTGTAATTGTTCATGGGGGGTATATTGCCATAGTTGCAACGCTTGGCGAGCGGGTTGGCAACCGCAGTTTTTTTTTGTCGTACAGTTGCTGTTATCAGGAAGATGCTGCTGCCCATCTCCTGCCTGTTTCCCTCTGTCGCCTTTTACGACACCCACGGGAAGATATGGGGTAGTGGATATTCTTAACCGCCACTACACGGCATCGGCTATGAAAGTAACTAAAACAAACTAATCTGTATGCTGTCTCAGCATTGGTACAATATATAATATTGTCTATAGTGAATTGTGATACAATAGTATTAACATATCATCATCATCATCATTACAGCCCTTCACAAGTCCGCTGCTGAACATAGGCCTCCCCCAAGTAATGCCACAAAGCACGGTCCTGAGCCACCTGCATCCATCGACTTCCTGTATGTCTTACCAGGTCGTCACTCCATCTAGTGGGGGATCGCCCTACATTTCGCCTACCGGTACGAGGCTGCCACTCGATAACCTTTTTTCCTAAACGGTTGTCGGTTCTTCGGGCTATATTGCCGTCCCATTGTCACCTAAGGTTGTTAATCCGTTGAGTTATGTCGGTCACTCTTGTTCTAACGCGGATATCCTCATTTCTAAGCTTATCACTCTCGAGCTTAGCCCTCTCCATAGCTCGTTGAGCGCCTTGAGTATCCTCATACGGCCAGCAGTGAAGGACCAGGTCTCAGATCCGTAAGTCATCACTGACAACACGCACTGGTTGTACAATCTAATTTTCAGGTTTTGAGGTATACCTGACGAGAAGATGTGTCGTCATTTCTCGAACGCTGTCCAATCGAGATGAATCCGTCGATTGGCCTCTCGGTCGAAGATGGACTTACCTATTCGGACCATTTGTTCCGGGTAAACGTACTCGTCAACAACTTCGGCCTTAGTGCTCCCAACAACTACCGGCATAGGTGTGAGGGGGATATTAAACATGATCTTTGTTTCCTCCACGTTCATCTTAAGGCCTATCCGTTGGGAGACTATTGAGGTAATTGAGCATAGTGCTTAGGTCCTCCAGCGATTCTGCCATAAGGACTATGTCGTCGGCAAATCGAAGGTGAGTGATGTATTGTGTTATATGTATACGACGCCATTGATGTTAATACCGTATCCCTTCCAGTCCAGTAGCTTGAAAACGTCTTTCAACGCAGCAGTGACAAGTTTCGGGGATATGACGTCACCCTGTCTAACATCTCTCTGCAGTAGGATAGGTTTCGAACTCTGGTTCTGTACTCGGAGAGCCATCCCAATTCTACTATACAAACAATTCAGCATTTCGATATACCGGCAGTCAACTTGGTACCGCTAAAGGGACTGTAGCACTGCCCAAATTTCGACGTAATCGAAGGCTTACTCATAGTTCACATACGTCAGGCAAAGTGGCAGATTGTACTGAATCTGCCACAGGATGTGGTATGGTACTGAAGCCTTTTCGGAAACTGGCTTTTTTGGGAGGCTGGAAGTCGTCGAGTCTGCGTGAGAGACAATTGGTAATGACTCTCGAAAACAGCACGTAAACACGGTTCTGAAGGAAAATTGGTCTGTAGTTCTTCAAGAGAGCGTTGTCGCGTTTCTTGAAGAACAAGACTGCACGTCTGCTCTGCTACCGATTCTGGAGGACGGAATTGAAGAGCTTCTGAAGGACTTTAAGTACCGGTGTTCCACCCGCTTTCAGAAGCACCGCTGTAATTCCATTCACGCCTGGTGTCTTGCCGTTTTTAAGGTGCTGGAGAGCCATCCTAATCTCGCTCAGGCTGACGTCCTGGATATCATCGAAATAGTGTCGGATATGACTTGGTCTTGGATCGTTACTTACATTTACATATGGCTTCAACGATGATGTGTACAGTTGCCTATAGAACCTCTTAAACTCACTCAAAATCTCAGGTGTTCCGGAAACGATGCTGCCACACTCAGTCGTCATCTTTGACAGTTGGCTCTTTCTGGCAGATAGATCTCTGGCAAAGATTTTGGGGCCCTGGTTCCGCTGGATCGCTTCTTCAATACGAGCAGTATTAAAGTTGCGTAAGTCTGCTGTCGCCTCTTACGACACCCACGGGAAGATATGGGCTAGTGGATATTCTTAACCACCACTACATGGCTGTATTAACATATGCGTATGTCTTTAAAATGATCTCGGAGTGTGTTCTTTGGTTTTATATTGTAAATAGCTCGTACAGCTCTTGTCTGCAGTATAAATATCATGCCAATATCAATTGCTGGTCCCCGCAATAATAATCAATAGAACATAACACTAGAAAAATCTGAAATAACCAATTTTTCTATATCTATATCTGTTGAAAGCTGTATCTTTTTTATTGCACATACAATGGAACTAAGTCTTCTTGAAATGGCCTCAATATAGAGGTCTCCTTCGTAGGCGACAGTCAATTGTAATACCAAGAAAAACAAAGAAATCTATTATATAACTTAAATATTTATCGTTCAATATGAGTAATAATAACCCGCCTTACATGCAGAGAAAACTTAACGCATGTCGTTTTATTGGTATTCGAAAACAAATTTTTATTTACGTGGTAGAGCCATGCTGCAGCTATATTAATTGTATAGTTGTAGCACGAATGGGTCGGCTCGACCGGGGAACGACCACGCTCTCACAGAATACCAGCGTCAAATAGCAGCTTAATGCTGCTGTGTTTCGTATGGTGAGTGTAGAGATCCGGAGTCCCTTTTTACTGGAAACGAGGCATTCCATCTTAGTCCTCAAGGCTGACAACGCATCTTCATTTTGATTCGCAAACGAGGATAGATGTATATGTCTACGGGCCACAGCAACCACTTACCATCAGGTGGACTGTGTGCTCGCTTGTCACCCCTTTCCTATAAAAAAAGTTGTAAAACAGTGTAACACTCGAGATACAGCATCATTTACATCGTTAAATGAGATATTGATTATGGATCCTACTAAAGTGAATAAGCTAAGGTTCTCGAGCGGTTCTACCAGTCTGCCACATTGACTATTTCGTTGACAAATTAAAGGTAATCTTTTGTGAAGGGATTTAGAGGACTGTTTAAGTATTGTAGGATTTTTACATAACTTACTAGCAGGCACAAATTACAGGAAAAGTGAACACACATTTAGTTATAATGAGTCGTATGTATTTGGTAAATCATTCAGGTCACGCGTGACAATAGGAGAATTTTCAAAAGGTAGGCATGCATATCAGCAGTGGATACTGGTATATTTTTGATGTGTGATATCTTTCCTCTTACTTCTGTGCAATCTGTGCAAGTGATTTCGTGAAAAGGGACGGAAGTGTGTAACGGGAAGCCGGGGAAGCGCGCACTGTTTGATTTGACTAATGAGCGCGCGCGATGATAGAGATTGCAGTCAGATGGTGCCATTTTCCGAGATGTTGGTACTGTCAGTCAACAGTGTGTGCATGTGTGACGAGAATGAGAAATGGAAATAGAGAACGCATCAGCTGTGCGCTTTACCTACAGTGTTGTGTATAAAGTTTTCTGTTATATTATAAACGAAATTATACGTGTAATATATAATATTAATAAAAATGTATTTACTGTTGATAATAAACGTCAGAAAAAAGTGCAGATCATTGATGAGAAATGCAAGTGAATAATAATGAATAGTTATTCGAACAAATATTTCAGTATTTACTTTTATAAATTTTGAGGTTAATTTCTGTCGCTGCTCAATTGATATTTTTAATTTTGATTATAAATAGTTTTTTTTTCAGGATATAATGTTAATGTTGTTCATTAACAAGGTGAGATGTCAGATGTTATAAGTACATCATATGCGACTACTGTAAGGCTCGCTCCTTTTTTATTGGATAAGGGTGACAAATTTCCACTTGATGGTGGTTACTGTGGAACTAAAACGCAGATGCGTTGTCATCCGTGATCCGTGAGGTCTAAGATGGAATGTATCGTTTCCAGTAAGAACGATCTCCGGTTCTCTACACTCACCATACGGAACACAGCAACGTTGAGCTGCTATTTCACGCATTCTTTGAGAGCGTGATATTTCCCTGGTCGAGCCGAGCCAGTGTGCCAGCGTGTTACAACCATAGTATAGCTGCAGCGAGGCTCCACCACAATTAAATATACCGCGTTCAATAGTTAGAGCTAAAAAAAGCTATACAAAATATTATCACTATAGCCAATGAGAAGCAAAAAAGTGACAAAGGTTTTTACAAAAAATAAAAAAGGAATCTACGATTTACTGGTTCGTTAGCAATTCTCATTACACGCTTGTTAGTGACACATCTGAGACCTCTTTTGTCCTTGACGCTATCTTCGTGTTTCCTTTTAAAATGTATACCTTTGTTTAACATTTATTCATACATTACAAAACATAGGCATCAGCTTGCCTCATATGAGAGATTATTGCCATAGTTGGCAGGCGGGTTGGCAACCATTGTTTGTATTTTTATTTTTAGGGTTGCTATTAGGAAATTGTTGCTTGCATACCTTTCACGATAAAGCCCCACCTCGTGCCACTGTTTATAACTGGTTAAATGAGTTTAAACGGCAGCGACGACGACTGGAGGCGACATCAATGTTGTGGAGCGTATGATTATATATATACCAGGCGGTCCCATAATGAACTGGCCTGATATAGTTCAACGCGACGTGTCGCTACATGTTGTGTTGCATTAAATAGTATGTTTATCGTGCACTTAATATAAGAAACATGCATCGACATGAAATGCTTAGTCTTAGTTTAACAGGCATTTGAATAACGAGAGTCGCGTATTTTTTCAAAATGTCGAAAACTGAGTATCGAAGTGTCATAAAGTTTCTGTTTAAAGAAGGTTTATCCCCTGCCCAAATGAAAGAACGATTGGATGGCGTGTATAAGGAGTCTGCCCCCTCCTATAGCACAGTGAAAAATTGGGTGAAAGAGTTTCGCCTCGGGAGAGAAACCGTCGAAGACTTTGGCCACGACGGTCGACCTGTGGAAGTGCTCACTCCCGAAACGATTGCTCTTATCGAAGAGGAGGTTCTGAGTGACCGCCGTTTGAAGATTAGAAAAATTGCAGCAAGGCTTGGGCTCTCTAAGAGTACCATTCATCGCGCGATCCATGAACATCTTCACATGAAAAAAGTGAGTGCAAGATGGGTACCGAAACTTCTTTGACAGGAAAGAGTGCGCTGCGCTTCGGAGTTTTTGGATCTTTGTGGCGAAAATCCAAAGACTGTGATCGAGCGGCTAGTGACTGGTGATGAAACTATGATCTTGTATTATGATCCACAAAGCAAGCGCGAGTCAATGGAATGGCGTTATAAGGGTGAAAAGTCCCCTAGAAAGGCAAAGGTGCAATAATCGACTAAAAAACTGATGTGCACAATATTTTGGGATTTTCAAGGCATTTTGATGGTGGATTTTAAAGAACGTAATACAGTCGTGACCGGCGAATATTATGCTTCTTTAATATATAAATTACGAGACAAGATAAAGGAAAAATGAAGAGGCAAGTTGTCTAAAGGTGTCCTGTTGCTCCACGACAACGCCCCTATTCATACCGCTGGTGTTTCGAAGGATGCAGTTCGTCAATGCGGGTTCACAGAAGTTCAACATCCACCTCACAGTCCAAACATGGCCCCGTTCGACTATTATTTATTTCCAAATTTAAAGCGGGACTTAAGAGGAAGAAAATTTTCAAGCGATGAAGAGTTGCAGGCGGCCGTCTTCAGTCATTTTGAGGATAAAAAATGTGATTATTTTTATAAAGGTTTAGAGATGTTGATTCACAGATGTCAGAAGTGTGTTAGTATTCATGGTGATTATATTGAAAAATAAAATTGGTTTCGTTTCATTTCCTTCATTGGTTCATAGTTAGGCCAATTCATTATGGGACCGCCTACGTATATATATATATATATATATATATATATATATATATATATATATATATATATATATATATATATATATATATATATATATATATATATATATTTATATCTTCATAAACATTTAGCGGTCAGGAAGCTTTGTGCCCGGTGGATACCTCATAATTTCATAGAGGCCCAAAAACTCCGTCGTGTTGATTGGTGTCGTGAAATGATTCAAATATTTAACGGAGGTGACTCAAACACTGTCTGGACAGCAGACTGTCTCTTAGTTTCAGGATCATAACAATAACTCCAGCTTTCGTCACCCGTATGTATGTCGAACACAGTGTTTGAGTCACCTCCGTTAAAGTGTTTCCTTTCGAGGAGTTGCCAACTAAAGTCAAGAGAGGTCGAAGCGTGGGAAAAAAATACGGTGGTTTCGTTCTTCGGAGGGACAAGTCATTACGCAACGATTGATTTAGAGGATCGAAAAACAGTTACTGCAGAGTGCTACACTAACAATTGTTTGCCATTTGTCTTGAAAAAAGTTCGGGAGAAATAACCTCGCAGAAGGATCCTTAAGGTACCTTGAGCATCACCAGCTGATTAGTGACCGCCATTACGGTTTTCGCCGTGGTCGGTCAGCTGGTGATCTTCTGGTCTACCTCACTCACAGATGGGCGGAGGCAGTAGAGTTCAAGGGGGAGGCATTGGTCGTTAGTTTGGACATTGCGAAGGCCTTCGATCGGGTTTGGCACAAAGCGCTTCTTTCGAAGCTCCCTTCCTATGGGCTTCCCGAGAAATTGTGCGATTGGATCACCAGCTTTCTTGCAGATTAGAGCATCAAGGTCGTTGTAGACGGTGCAAGCCCCGATTGCAAGCCTATTAATGCTGGTGTTCCACAGGGCTGCGTGCTATCGCCAACGCTGTTTCTTCTGCATATCAATGATATGTTGCATACCCGTAACATTCATTGCTATGCAGATGACAGCACTGGTGATGCTCTTTACACCGTCCGAGCCAATATTTCTCGGGAAAACGTCTCCGAGTGCCGGGACAAACTTGTGTCTGAAGTCGAGTCTTTGCTGAACAGAGTCTCGGATTAGGGACGACTAAATCTAGTCCAGTTTAACCCCCAGAAGACACAAGTTTGCGCGTTAACCGCCAAAAAGAACCCCTTTGTCGTATCCCCTCAGTTTCAAGGCACTCCCCTTGTTGCCTCAGCCAGTATCGGAATCCTCGGCGTCGACATATCGAGTGACGTGCAGTTTCGTGGTCACTTGGAAGGAAAGGCCAAATTGGCCTCTAAAAAGCTTGGCGTGCTCAGCAGAGCGGGACAGTATTTCATGCCGGCACACCGCCTGCAACTTTACAAGGCGCAGGTTCGGCCGCACATGGAATACTGCTCCCATCTCTGGGCTGGGGCTCCCCAGTACCAGCTCCTTCCACTTGACCGCATCCAGCGCAGAGTGGCTCGAATCGTCGACGACCGAGTGCTTTCCGATTGGCTCGATTCACTGGCGCTGCGAAGAGATGTTGCATCTCTTTGCGTATTTTATCGCATCTATCACGGGGAGTGCTCTGAGGAATTGTTCGGATTAGTCCCAGCCGCCAAATTTCGTGAACGCACTACACGGCAAACGTCCCGATAACATCGACACCATCTGGATGCTTGGCGATCCACCACTGTACGTTTCACAAGGAGTTTTCTTCCACGTACAACCTCTCTGTGGAATAGTTTACCACCGGCGATTTTTCCGGACCGTTACGACCTGGGGATCTTCAAGAAAAGAGCTTACTCCTTTCTAAAGGGCCGGCAACGCACCCGCAATTCTCCTGGTGTTGCGGTTGATCATGGGCGGCGGTAGTCACTTAACATCAGGTGAGCCGCATGCTCGTTTGCCCCCTCTTCTATAAAAAAAAGGATCCTTCTTAACCATGACATCGCCTCGTCGTGCACCACCAACCAAACAATCGACTAATTGGCGATGTCAGACTTGGAATTACTGGGTTACCTCCCTATAGCCCAGACCTCGCACCTTGCGATTTTTATTTATTTCCGAAAATAAAAGAAAAACTTCAAGGAAAACGTTTTATGGAAATCGAGAAAGCAGTGGCTGCGTTTCAAAATGCCGTCGAAGAGACCCCAACCAGTGCAGCCACAGAAATCGTAATAATAAGACAATAGAAGTCGCATAGACGTGTGACCTTGTCGCCACTATAATGTGTTGACGAACATAATTCACTCTTTTGTGATTTAGTTGCTCAGTGAACGTCGAACGTGAATTTATGTTATTATAATGGTGAACTGCAGCATAATAGTAAAAAAATTAGTAAAAACTCATCAAGGACGTGTATTTCATATAATAAAGGCATAAAATTTCATCGGTATGTTGATTATTTACTAATTATCATTGTTTTAACTAATTTACATCTAGTTAATACTTTACTATGATAACTTTCATTTATTACTTTTTGTATTGACAATTACCATTGCTGCTTTTGTTCTACCGTAATACGCGATGCACGCGACGTTGACAAACTCGCCAAGCAATGTAATGTGAAACATTAGATATCATTGTGCATTGCGTATGTTTATAATACGGCTGTAGGTGGACACATCGGTTTTGGAATTAATAGAGCACTAATTCGTTTAGCGCTCGATTAATTCCAAAAAAAATCCTAACTCTTACGACACGAACGGGATAATATGGGGTAGTAGATTTTTTTATAGGATAGGGTGACAAACGAGCACACAGTCCACCTGATGATAAGTGGTTACTGTGACCCATAGATACTTACATGTATCCTCGATTACGAATCAAAATGCCCGTGAGGGCTAAGACGGAATGCCTTACGTCCAGTAAAAAGGGTCTCCGGTTCTCTACACTCACCGTACGAAACACAGCAGCATTAAGCTACTATTTTACGCTGGTATTAGTTACACCGCCACTGCACGGTAAATATGACTTACTGATGTCTTATTTTTGAGATAATACGAAAAGTTGCGGTGGAGATTGAAGGGCGACATTTTGCTCAATCAGTCTAGTTTGAAAAAGAAGTTCTTATTGGTAAAAAAGTAAAAAAGTACACTATAGCTTTTCCCCATACCTTTTAAGCTTTTAATTATAATATTAACCTCTCAAACGCCAAGCGTCCAAATATGACCGCTTTGATATTCCGTCAAAATTCAAGAGGTGACCGCACCCACCCACAGCACTTTAACCCATAAATACTTATGTTTAGAGACTACTTTTCTATGAAGAAGTTTGACATTATAGAATCAATATGAAATTTTCTATCCTATAGTGGAATAAAAAAACAGTTAGCCTATGGATATTCAAAAATTCAAATCGTTTATTGCGAATATAGGTTGATACAGATGGTATTGTCATAGTTTATCACTTAGAGAACAAACAGTACGGCTATATTCCGCCATTTGGCATGCAATTTTCATCACATTTTATAAGTTTTATATGAAATTATTAGCGAGCTTCTGAAGGACTTCAAGTACCGGTTTTCCATCTGCTTTTAGAAGCTCCACTGTAATTCCATCCTCGCCCGGGGACTTGCCGTTTTTAAGGTGCTGGAGAGTCATTCTAATCTCGCTTAGACTGACGTCCGGGATATCATCGGAATCATGATCATCTACCATGCCCGTAGTTGTTGGGAGCACTAAGCTCGAAGTTGTTGACGAGTACGTTTACCTGGGACAAATCGTCCGACTAGGTAAGTCCAACTTCGACCCAGAGGTCAATCGACGGATTCAACTCGGCTGGGAGGTGTTATGGAAATTACGACACATCTTCTCGTCAGGTATACCTCAAAACCTGAAAACTAAGTTGTACAACCAGTGCGTGTTGCCAGTGATGACCTACGGAACCGAGACGTGATCCTACACTGCTGGCCATATGATGACGCTCAAAGTCGCTCAGCGAGCTATGGAGAGGGCTATGCTCGGGGTTTCTCTGCGTGATAAACTTAGAAATGAGGATATCCGCAGTAGAACCAGAGTGACCGACATAGCCCAACGGATTAGTAAGCTGAAGTGGCAACGGGCCGGCCATATAGCTCGAAGAACAGAAAACCGTTGGGGAGAAAAGGTTCTCGAGTGGCAGCCTCGTACCGATAGGCGAAGTGTAGGGTGACCCCCCATTAGATGGAGTGACGACCTGATAAGACACGCAGGAAGTCGATGGATGCAGGTGGCTCAGGACCGTGCTTTGTGGCATACCTTGAGGGAGGCCTATGTTCAGCATTGGACTTGTAAAGGGCTGTAATGATGACGACGATGATATAAAATTGTTTAAACATGCTTTTGTTATAATTGGAGTTCATAATCAAAATTAATAGCGATAAGTCAATTTAGATAATATTATATAAGTCAAGTCAATTTAGTTATACTGAGTCATGTATAAGTCAATTATTGAATTTCGTATTTATCTTCGAGATATTCTTTCCCACTGTAGTATGCCCTATTAACAAGAAATTGTTTCAATAGTATTTTAAAATTATCTATGTTGGAACATCTCAAAATGTGTAATGGTAAATGGTTATAAATTTGAGGGGCCATACAAAATACTCGTACGCTGTTGTTAAATTGGGCTGTTTTGTTTGATGGAAAACATATTTTATATTTATTACGTTTACTGTGTAGGCACTCAAATAAAGAAATATGCGTAATAACAAAGACGGCTACCTCATATATATAAAGGCATGGAAGTGTTAACAGTTTCAGGCTAATAAAAAATGGTTTACAACTATCCGTCTATTTTAACTTCACAATGGCCCTTAAACATCTCTTTTGGGCTCTAAATATCACGTCATTGTCTACAGAGTTACCCCAAAAGATGACACCATACCTTAACACCGATTCTACATAACCATGGTATGCAGTGGTGACGGCAGAATGATTCACAACTGTACCAAGTCTATGCTGTGCATAAGAGAACTGGTTTAGTTTAGTACAAATATCTTCTACTTGAGATTTCCATTTTAAGTTTCAATCGAGATTGAGGCCTAAAAATTTTCTACTACATTAATTTGTTGTCCGTTGTAGCATATATTAAGATTTGTTAAATTATTTTTTATATTTCTGAATGTCATTAAATTTGTTTTATTTAGATTAATTAATAAATTATTATTTGATAACCTTTGAATTATTATGTCCAGTGTTTGATTTATGTCAGATATTATTTTATTTTTTGCTTGTGCTTGTAAACATCTCTGTGCTATTGTTTGCATATAGTACCATATCTTGATTTATATAATTTGGTAAATCGTTTATATAAACAAGGAATAATAATGGACCAAAAATACTTCCCTGGGATACTCCTAGAGTCACTTCACGATATGACGATGAATGTACTATTTGTCTATACGTTTTTGAGCATATGCGCGTAATTTGTGTACAATGTTGTCGATTTATTAGGTATGTTTTTAGGAGATTGAGGATATTTCCTCGGATCTTGTACGCTTCTAATTTACTTAAGAGGATACTGTGATTAACAAAGTCAAAAGCTTTAGTTAAATCGAAATATAGAGCAGACACTAAGTGCTTATTACTAAGGCTTGACATTGCAGTACGTAGAAATTTAATTTATATTCTACGTTCATTACGTACGCCATTTTCATTTGGATGTTGTTGTGTTGATTTTTGGATTTTTCTAGTGTTTTATTAGTGCTTTACTAAAGTGTTTCATTATAAAACTGTTATAAAAGTTTTTGTGTGAATATAATTTATCTTCTTACGTAAATAATTTCGAGTAATATATAGAAATAATTGTGATTTTCACGCTGCCGACATACGCTTGGTATGTTTTTGTTGTTATCAAAATACAATAAAATCTTTTTGTAACGAAGTAAAACCTGAGTTTTTTTAGACCACAGGAGAAGTTTGTATAGATTTTATAATGCCAAATTTCTTCGTAGAAAAGTAGTCTCTAAATATAAGTTTGAATGGTTTTAAGTGCTGTAGGTGCGTGCAGTCGCATGCAACCGCTCGGGATTTGCCAGGCGCAAGCGACTGCAAGAGAATTTTATGGGAATTGAAGGGTTAAGTGGCTACTGCAGCGAATGGACACCTGCAACCAGCTTCATACAAAGAAGGCTAAGGTACGTGAGGGTAATATAGCCACCTTAAGCTTCGCCGCCCTATAAAACCAAAATTAGGAGGAGGACAGAGAAAAAATGCTAAGTCGTATACTATAACTAATATATTAAGCAGAAAAAAAAACAAACAAGCATTGGCAATAATGATGCACACTTCGAAAAATCAACTTTAAAAAAACTAACCAACTACTCCATACTAAAATCGAACAAAAAATGTAATATAATATCAACTGTCAAAACGGATTCAATAAAGCAGCGCCCTTTTGACCCTTTATTATTTGATTGACTGATGAAGAGCTATCATTTCACACATTCATCTATGCAAACAAGGCTATAGTTTTTGTGTTATAAGAAAATAACCATGTTAACCGGATGACCATATTACCCTCGCGTACATAAATAAACTAACTAAGACTAAGATAAAATGATTCACAGCTTGTTATTACACTGGCTCTCTACACCCTTCACACCTCAGCAGAACACACGCTGAACAGAGTACATTGACACGCTACTTCTCGGCAGAAATAATTAAGGTGGTACCTGCTACTCAAATGGACTCGTAGTTTAGCCCACTAACAGAAACTAGAGAGTAATAAGAAAAGGAATTATATCATCTAGGTATTGAAAGTATAGTTTTTTAATCATATGTTTTTAACAAGTAATTTTTACTAAAAAAAATTAAGAAACAAAAGAAACTTTAGATGTTTGTAAATAATGATGAATTTATAAATATTGATATTGCTAAACCGATGAAATAAGTGACTACATGCAAAAAAATAGATATATTATGTAATACATATATCTATTTACTTGCACTTTTCAAAATGAAATCAAACAAAGCACTCTCCTCACAGGACATAATAAATAATAGCTTACATCAAAATTTTGTTTATAAAATGGTAGCCTTATTTCCGATTTTGACCAACTGAACAGACAAGTTGGCGGCACTTGTATTTATCATTTACAATTCTGGATATAATCTGTCAAGTCCTGCCGATCCACATGTGGATTTTTCGTGATAAAGCGTAATGCAATGTTTAATAATAGAACTTAGAAACGGAACGTAGCGACAATTCTCTATCAGATTTATATGCTGTAAGGCTGTGTTGCGTCCATGGAGGTTAGAGAACTAAGCTCCATGGTTGCGTCTTTTATACTGGGAGTTTTGGCGGGAACTTGGCCGTAGACGGATTGTCGCTCCTGTTTTGTCGCTTGAATAATGGTTTGAAGTGGATTTTGATACGTAAAAGTGATGCGATTTTGTGAATTAAGTGTCCGTGCGTGTGAACTATTAGAGAAAACGACGAAACAAATGCTTTGATGTCGATATAAACCTGAAGTTATTATGATCGCTTGGGCGCCTTATGAACTTGAGTGGCTGTCGTCATCAACTGTCCGCTAGGTTGAGCTGTCGTCAATATCTCCCAAGGGCTTCGCAATGTGAAGCATCAGCATATTGTGAAGAAAAAGAATATGAAATGAGGATTCCAATAAAAACGATAGGCTCAGAAGGGCTAGAAACCAGAGCCGTAAAGCCAGTTAATAGAAAAAAATACGTCTTTGGTTGCGTCAATGTCAGTTCGACAATTCGATTGACAATGACAAATGTCAGTAGACAGTGAAAATCGCTGTGTGGTGGTGGTGGACTGGTGGTGTTCGCTAGATTCATTGAGTTTCACGAACGCTGCCTGTAGAGACGTCGGGATTTAGCATTACTTTGTATGATATAGCACTGATTAGATTAAGATACAACGTATATACTATAGTGCCTATTTAGTGCGCCTAGTCAAGTGTGGTGCTGCCTGCAACAGAAGGCAAGGTGGCCCTAAACAAAACATTTTCTGTGCCCCCCACGATCACCGTCCCGTTCTCCCTTCTCGTTATGGTGAGTTCTCTAATTCTTGTGATTATTATTTACACATTTTTAACACAAACCTCTTTTGATGTCTTTATAACGCAGATTTATTAACCACCCCTAACTATTAAACAATGCAATTGTAAAATTATAAATCAATTATTTCTGTGAAGCTACTTACGCCAGTATTTATGTAGGTACACCGGTTACAGGACACATGCCAAAATATTTTTTAATGCCAATCTCATGATTAATTCTTGTTATTTTTGCATGAATATTTCTAATGATTATTTTGCATCCTACTAGTTGTTTAAAGTAAAACTAAACATGCTAAAAATAATGGTTTTATGATTAACTCTAAACTGCTGTTATTCCATTGCCTAGTTCCTATATGAATGTTTGGGTATTGGTTCATAGGTGAAATACTTTGTGTAAGGAATATGTGCAATTATTACTTGTAATGTTCGTTTGTTGTGTGTGTACTTACTGTGATGGCGTCTGAAGAATATAATTTTGGTCAATCAATGACAGAATCAATTAAATAAATAAAAAAGAAAATTGGAGGCACACAATGCAAAGTTCTACATGTTTGTGTCTTGTTTTTTAGATCTTTATCTGTAAAAATTCAATGAATATCATTGTAAATTTTCTTTATGGTCTCTTAATTTTATTTATTTTTGCATTTACTATATTTTTACAAATTCTAGTTTTTTAATTCACATCAATTATACTACTCTCCTTATCTAAGTTCTGGACATAGAACATCTTTGGCGATCTGCTAATTAGGTAATCAATTGCAGATTGGTATGCTTTTACCCGAATTTTAAGCGAACACTACACATTGACTACTTTATGGATTTTATCGTGTTTAATTTTAATTTTAATTATTTTTAATTCCCAATGTCTCGGGTTCTTTCCAGCACCCATGGTCATGGGCGACTAAGGTGACTGGCATCCCGATGTCGCTGTTAAACCCAGAGTACATTCAGCTTTTTTAATTATTGTTTATGGTCCGATGTATGCAAAATGAACTGATTATATATTATTGATTATAGGGTCCCAAGCAGGTGGTAGTACCTCCTTCTCTATTGAAATTAGGATGATTTTTAATTTCAATAGCCTCATTTATCATCCTTGGTAGGAATTGGTGTTATTTTGCGAGTATTTGTAGTCTATCAAATCTGATGTAATGGTTGGGGCCGTCTGGGATATGATCACAAACTACAGACTTCCTGGAATGTTGATGCTTCACATCAGCTATATGTTCTTTTACGCGGGTTCTAATTGATCTTTTTGTTTGTCCTATATAAGAGAGTCCACATTCACAATCAATTTGTACACTCCTGCATCTTATAGAAGAATATGACACTTGACGGATGGTGGGAACTGACTAATCTTCTTTGGCGGCTTGTAGAATGTTCTAATAGAAGCTCGCTTCAAGATGTAGCCAATCTTGTCTGTGACTCCTGTGAGAGGTGTCTAAGAAGATTTGTCAGTTCCTGCCATCCGTCCATCTGGAAAGCACCCGAAACATTGGGAAACAAAAATAATTAAAAGTAAAATTAAACATGATAAAATCAGTAAAAGTAGTTCCAACATTTTAATGTGGTCAAACATTAACACTGAGAAGAAGACAGGTGGAAACAAAAACTGGAAAGGATAGCTTATTTGTGTTTGTTAAACTGTTTTTTTAATCAGAAACATAAACTTTTTTATTTAATATAGATTATAAATAATGGTTATTGAAAGTCACTTTTTTTTAATTTACCGCTGGTTCGGAAAAAACTTCTGTCCCTGCAAGAACCAGCAAGAAACCAAGCGGGGCAATTATTTTTTAAATAACAGCTTACAATCATTTATGTTACACTTAAAAACACAAAACAAATTAGAAATAGCTTGTGATAGCAATCACCCTTTATCATTAGCCCTTATAAGCCTACTGATGGATGAAGCCTTCTCCCTGAAGTTGTTGTAGGGAGATAGCCTTAATACCATGCTTGGCATATGGATTAACAGTTCTAGTAGCTGTGTAGAAGATGTCTTGTACCTTTGAAGCTGCTGCAAGTAGCCAGTCTGGTAGGAGTGGGCAATACAAATTATACATAGATAAAATATCTATGCTATATTGGTAAAATATCAAATAATTAATAGAATCAGGCGTTACTTTGCGGAAATCCATTATATTAAAGTTGTTAAGAATTAATTCACACACATCCGTTCAATCAAATAAAATGATGTGTCTTACCTAGTTTGAAGAGCACCTCACTCAATTGCATGCACTAATCCCGTCACCACTAATCCCAGCTATCGACGATAATATGATGTGGTGATGGCTGACTGCTTACAATCTTAGTAGTCAGCATGTCACACCATCACACATCAGACACACCATCAACGATAATACAACATGTGTTTTGCCTCGTGTAGAGGCAAAACACATGTTGTATTATCGTTGATGGTTTGTCTTTCCTAGTGTAGTGGTGTTGGGAGTAGTGGTGACAGGATTAGTGCACGCAATTGAAGGAGGGCGGGAGGTGCTCTTCAAAATAGGTAAGACACACCATTTCATTTTATTGAGCGGATGTGTGCAAATTAATTCTTAACAACTTTAAAATATCCAATATCTACATATTGGGCAACAGACTAACTATCAGATCAGAGAGTATCAGATACTGCTGCAGTATAGCGTGACTTCACAGAATATATTACACCAAGCTTGAAGAAATAATATAATCGTAAAAATTTGATCATGTGATGCACTGACTAAGAGATATTATGTTTAAGTGAAAATATAATATATCTACTTGCATTCTCATTGTAAGATATACTAATTTCACTGTATTACTGATACTTAGATATTATAATATATCTATAAGTGTAAGCAAACTAAATCCATCAAAAATCATATATCACTATGTAGTACTGAGTACTGACTACCTTACAGAGTTACAGAATTATGTAGAATATCAATTGATATTTAAATGCAATATATAATATAATAAATTTATTCCCAAGAAATATTGTACAAAGATGTACTGTACTGTACAAAATTTAAGTAAAATTAAACATGCATCAGTTTACAATTTTGATATTAATCCTTTAAAACACAATCATATAAGAAACATTGTTTGTACAGGGTAAGTAAGTGTAAGTGGTAGTACCCATGCCTACAGTCCGGGTATTTCACATCTATCCTAGGCTATAAAACTTTCTGACATTTCCCATACTCTCTTGTGACATTGGATTCTCGGCTGACACTACACAGCAGCATGTAAACATAAATCGGATGAAATTCATTTACTTTAGTTTAAAATTTCATAGCTGCTGTTTTTTCTTTTTAATCTTTACTAATCTTGTAATAGAATTTTGTTACTATTTTTCAATCAGCTTAAAAAAAGGAGAAGGTTCTCAATTCACCTGTAATTTTTTTTTATGTTACCTCAGAACTTTATTCTAGGTGAACCAATTTTGATGATTCTTTTTTTATTTGAAAGCTGGTGCTTCTCATGTGGTCTCATATAAATTTGATCAAGATCTGACCGTTAGTGTTTGAGTTATCCTTAATAATGTGTATTTAATTCACTTTGAGTATATTGATATGATTTTTAGTTTTACCACTTGTTTCTACAGAGCTCTTAAATTTAAAAGCGGTAGTTAATTTTGATTAACATAAACCAGTTGACCCATTTATGCTACTACCGTATATAGCTGCAGTCAGGTTCTACCACATTTATGCTACAACTATATTAATATTGCTGGTATATAATCTAAAGGCTTATAACATATCCTAATTCTGAAGATTCATCACTAAAAAAGTTTTATAATACTAAAGAAATAAGTTTTGTTTTTTTATATTGCAAGAATTGTGACTCCGAAGATTAATTATTTTAGAGTTGGGACTTTTAAGACTGTTTTATTTTAACATGCTTTATTTCAAATTGATTGAACTACTTTTAAAAGTATTTTACCTTTCACAAGCTCAATACTATCCATGAAGTGAGTATTTGGAGTGAGTATCAAGTGGAATCCTATACTATATTATTCTATACTTGATGATGTTTATTTTTATTTAATATATTTTTTTTAGATTAATGGTGCTAAACAAGCCCACAGTCCACCTGATGGTTAGTGGATACTGTGGCCCATAGACATCTTTATCTATCCTTGGTTAAGAATCACATTGTAGATGCATTGTAACTCTTGAGGACTAAGATGTAATCCCATGGTTCCAGTAAAAAAGGTCTCCGGTTCTCTGCACTCTCAGAAGTATTAAGTTGCCATTTAACACCTTGTATTTTGAAAGAGTTCAGAATGACTCTAACATATGAAAAAGGTTATTATTTTACTTTTCTTCATTCTGTTATGTTCTAAGAATTTCAATCAGCGGTTGTATACACCACCACTACACTTTTTTATTTTTTAATAGAATATTGGGGACAAAATAAATGAGCATTTTTTAATATAAATTTTATACATGGTAGAGCCACACTGCAGCTATATTATTGTTGTAGCATGAATGGGTCGGATCGACCGGGGAAAGACCACGCTCTCGCAGAATACTGTATGGTTAGTGTAGAGATACGGAGACTCTTTTTTACTGAAAACGTGGCATTCCATTTTAGTCCTCAGGGGTGACAATGAATCTGCATTTTGATCCTTAATCGAGGATAAATGTAGATGTCTCTATAGGCCACAGCATCCACTTACCATCAGGTGGTCTGTGTGCTCGTTTGTCACCCTTATTCTATAAAAAAAACAGTCTACTTGATATTAATTAGATGTAGAGGCCCATGTAAATCTACATCTATCCTCATTAAAATTTAAAATAAAGATGCGTTGCTACTCCATACTAATGACTTGTTTAATGTAAAAAATGGTCTCTAGTTTTTTTCTACGTATCTGATTACAATAAGAATAGTCTCACAGACAAAAACTACAAAAAGCTACCAATCACTTAGGCGAATGGGCGGAAGCCCTTGGAGAATTGAAGTGAATCCCGTAAAAAGTGTAGCAATATACTTTCAACGGAATAAAACACCGCACCACAAAAAGTCATTTCTCTATATGGCCGCTCCATCCCTTGGGAAGAATCGGCCAAGCACCTGGGCGTCACGTTCGACGCCCGAATGAGTTTCGCAAAACATATAGTACGCAACAGACCTAAGTCTGTCATTGGCCGTCTCCACTCTCCACCGTCTTGTTAACAGAAAGAATAAAATGTCGCTAAGACTCTACCTGTACAAAACCTGCGTTATGGTTATACCTATTATGTCTGATTGTCAAATTCGCTCTATCTCCGAATACTTCAAGGAGATGTCTCAGCGCAACTTCGATAGCGTCGAATCTCACCCAAACCAGCTAGTGGCGAACGTAGCCAAGTACGTCGCTATAGCAAACGTCGCGAGCACTTTCCGTAAACCGCGAAGCGTAGTGATAGAACCACCACGACCGCTTGATCCAGTCGACCCAAACGTAGCAGGTACAACACACAGTGACACTACACCCACATCAAATGGAACATGCACCAATAGCGTAACGGATGGAACGTATCGCACCCTTAGGCGACGCGATCCAGTACACACCGAGTACACACCGTACACCCTCGTACCTGGGTGGTTCTCACCGCCTAGAACATTGACCGTCTTGAACTGAGCAGTCAAAGGAGGGGGTCCATACTGCCCCACTCGGACAGCGGTTAGACAGCTCAGAAACGACATGATGATTGGTAACAATACCGAATCTTAAACCATCATCATTCTCATCCTCATCATTATTGCCTTTCCCTTTTTAATTAGCTCTTACTCCCAGATGAAGCTGTAAGAGCCGCATAGGCTAACAGCAATAACATCTCAGATAATAGCTCTGGTTTTCTACATCCTCCATACAAAATACAGCACCTTTAAGATGCTATTTGATACACTGTGAGGTAGTGGTCCTTCGTGGGTTGAGCTGACCCAATCATACTATAACCATAATATAGCTGCAGCCTAGTTTTACCACATTTAAAACACACACGCTAATCTGAAGGCTTACTCGTTACTTTAATAACATATCCTAATTCTGTAGATTCATCCTCCGACTAATCTTAAAAAAGGTTTTATAATATAAAGGAAATAAGTTGTTTTTTTATTTTGCAAGAGTTATGACTCAGAGGATTAATTATTTTAGGGTTGGCACTTGTGAGATTGTTTTATTTAAATGTTTGTTTTTCAATTTGATAAAATTGATTACTTTTAATAATACTTTGAGGAATAATTAGTACATAAACTAATAACAATTGTCCTGTGACATTCCAAAGGTTACAGTTCACCATTCATTACAGAATATCCAAAGTCCAGTACAAAACACTTGTACCTAAGGCTCCTCCGTGGATTGCCTCATATTATCGTATATTTGGTATAATTGCCGTGCTTTGTAGGCGGGATGGTGACCGCAGCGACTTTTTATTACTATTTTGAGATGCTATGAGAAAGATCTGAGAGAGCCGTGGTAGCTCAGGTGGTTAGCGCTCGCTGTAAATTTCACAGTACGGTAGCAAACCGGGTTCGATCCCTGCCGGCATCAATGAAATTGTTAATTGCAATTTTAAGTGCTGATTTACCACGTGCTCTGTGGTGAAGGAAAACATCGTGAGGAAACCTGCATGTCTGAGAAATAAGAAAAAAAAACTATTTCGAAGACACGTGAAGTTCACCAACACGCATTGGGGCAGAGCGGTGGACACTTCCTTGCCCTAAAACCCTCTCAGAAATGAGCGGAGGCCTGTGACCAGGAGTGGGACGTGTATATATAGGCTGTAACTTTAACTTTTTAACTTTATGCGGAAGATGTGCTGCACATCTGTTTCAGTTTTCCTCGTATCGCCTCTTACGACTCTCCCGGGACGACATGGGATATTATATTGTATTCTCCTACGTTGCCACTACACGATAAGGGCAAAAATACATTTTGACAAATTATTTATGTTTGGCAATACATTTATGAATAGAGAAATATTGATGCAGCTGAGATTTGAACCTGGTCGTGGTCGCAATTGATAAGTGACAACCCTGAAAAGCTTAGCTTTAATTACAGCAGGTAGCACGCTGCCGTGCGTGCCGAGCTAACAGAAGGTCGTCTACAGAGGTTGAACGTTTACTTATCTACTATATGTTTAAAATAGTGTTTAAGACATAACAACATTGGCACGACCCTTGGGCTTGAATCCGGCTAGAGTCAACATAAGTACATAAACTGATTATAGGTATGAATGTGTTATGAATGTCTCCTACTTAAAAAATGAGGTGATAAATTAATTCACATTCGAGCTGATGGTAAATGGAACCTCAATTTAAAAGGAAAGCTGGTCATCGCTGAAGACCAAGGTGGAAAGCCTTTTTTACACAGTTCTCTTTGTCTCTGATCCTCACATGTTTTTATGTTCATGTTATTACATCCGGCAAGGGTTTATTAGAAATGAGTGAGTGCTTGTTGGCTGTCTCACGTCAAAACCCGCACTGTGAATAAGGGTGACAAACGAGCGCACTTCCCACCGGATGCTAAGTGGATGCTATGGGCCATAGACATCTACATCCATCATCGATTAAGAGACAAAATGCAATGGCGTTGTCACCCCTAAGGGCTAAAAATGTCTCGCTACCAGTAAAAAGGTTCTTCGGTTCTCTACATTCACCATACGAAACAGCAGCATTATTTTGCTATTATTCACACTTTAAATTAAATATTGCTTTGAATCTGTTACAGTAAGCCGAGACTATATTTATCTGTGCATATTGGAACTAGCATTGCTGTTGTAAAACGTAATGTGCCTGGCCCACTTACATCTGTACTGTGTTATCACAAATAGTACTTTAGTTTGAACTAAATTACTTGAAATAACTTGGCAGCAAAAGCGAAGAGGCGTTCGAATAGGGTTGCCCGGAAAAATAAACAGAATTTGCGAGAAAATTAGTGTTTTTGGTAAATGAAACTGCTGTTACGACTTTTATCGTGTTTAATGTTTTTTTTTAAATTCCCGACGTTTCGGGTGCTTTATCGCACCCATGGTTACGGGGAAACTGAGGTGTTTGACGTCCCGCTGTCATAGTCAGTACGGCTTCTTTCAGTTTTTGAATATTAATTTTGTTCCGATCTACGCAGAACGAGCTTACAATATCTTGAAGCTTTGCTGTGGTACGCTTTGGTTTGAATCCATTTTAATTAATTTTATAATCCTAAGCAGATGGGTAGTATCCAGCCATCTTTTCTATTGAAATTGGGATGTTTTTTTTAATTTCAATAGCCTCGCGAATCATCCTTAGTAGTAATCGATGTTCTTTTGCGAGGATTTGTGGTCTATCAATCAGATGTAATGGTGCGGACGATTTTGAACATGTTCATAGATGGTAGCCTTTGCGAAGCGTCGGTACTTCACATCAGCTATATGTTTTTTTACACGAGTTTTTATAAATCTCTTCGTTTGCCCTATGTAAGAGAGACGACGTTCACAATCAAGCTTGTACACTCCTGCATATTGTTGAGGGATATTACATTTGACGGATGGTATAAATCGCTTAATCTTCTTCGTTGGTTTGTAGTAGATTTTAATGAAAGCGCGCTTCAAGATCTTGTCTGTGACTCCTCTAACATATGGTAGTACAGCACGCTCCACTGTGGTGGGCTTCACTCGGTCACTGTGACGTAGTCGCGGGAGCAGAAGCTTGTTGCCTTGCAATACTTGCTTGACATGCTGAAGCTCGGCGGCCAGATGTTTTCTGTCACAGATCCCTCGTGCTCTCTGTAACAGAGATTTGCCCACGGTAGCTAACTGTGAAGGATGGTGGAGAGATTCACCGTTTAAATATCGTTTTGTATGGGTCTTTTTTCTATACACAGTGTGACCTATGGTGTTGTTAGGATTTCGGATGTCTAACACATCTAGGAAAGGTAAGGAATTATTTGCCTCTAACTCCATAATAAATTGAATTTTAGAGTTTATGGAATTAAGATGTTCTAAAAATGCAGTTACTTTGTCTGATGGTAAAATTGTGAAAGTATCGTCTACGTACCGCTTGTAAATCCTTGGTGTAACAGGTGCAGTAATGTATTGTTACGAGCTTGAGGTTCGTGACAATAAAAATTGCCGATAAAATTACCTAAATTAACACTTTAATTTACTTTACACAAATTAAAGTTAAAACACTAATAATAAAACACACTAATCCACTTAATTCCGCTCCGAAGCTTCGCTTGTTTCGTCAAATCAACACTGTGCCCCGATCGCATATTGCAGCGCCTATTTATTTAAATTAGCAAAGAAACATCCCGAATCTTCAGGTAAATGCGCGCAAAGGGACGAGTTTGCGAGTATAGATTTTCTAGAAACTTAGTTCTTCGGGTGGCGCTGTGGGTCGAAAGATCTGTGATGTCATTCTTTACACGCTCTACTCGCTCTCGTTCCTGACACTAGATGGCGCTAGTATATCGTCGATTGGAGCGCGTAACACTGCCCCCTCCTAAGACATGCTCGTCCCGAGCATTATCGGTCCCATGATAACGCGCCAAGCGATCCACATGGACGATCTTAGGAGTCCCTCTTACGCCTTTCTGTAACGGCTCCGCAATGTCAAGGGCTGTCCTATCCCGTGGTGCACCAATATTGTACAATTTCGGTGCTCCTCGACTACGTGTCTGAGGTCCCCGCACAGCCGCACAACTTGTACATGTACGACACCAATCCTCGACATCGTCACGATAATGGACCCAGTAAAACTCTTC
This sequence comes from Parnassius smintheus behrii, assembly GCA_036936625.1. Taxonomy (NCBI): domain Eukaryota; kingdom Metazoa; phylum Arthropoda; class Insecta; order Lepidoptera; family Papilionidae; genus Parnassius; species Parnassius smintheus. Next base: position 1,200,882 of record JAUPFT010000022.1, read on the forward strand.
TCGGACCTTCAGCAGAGTTCGTTTAACTCCCAGGTGGACTCTTGAACGACCATTATGGCACAGCTGTAGAACATTCGGCACTTTAGCTTTAGGGACAACCATTTGCAAACGACAGCTGTCTCCTCGACCATTGTCCCATTTACGGCACAGGACTCCATCCTGAAGCAGCAAGCTGTCCCATTGGGCCCAATAGCTTTTCGTGGTTGAACTCATCGCTGAGACGTCCCTCCACTTAGGCTTGGTAGCACGGGCCTTCATCCATCCCAGAATCGGCTTGATGTCTGGATCTTCCTGCTGTGCACGTCGTAGGCTGTCCTTCCACCCGTTACTGAGGTGGTCTGTCCTGAGCATCCTCACGGATACCACTTCCTTACCTTGCCTACTACAATGGTTGCCATCTTCAGGACAAGGTCTTCTTGACAATGCATCTGCGTTGCCATGAGATTTCTCGCTGTGATGTTCGATCTCAAAGTCGTATTCCTGCTGCTGCTGGGCGGTGCTGTTAGCCGCACTTCCTTTCTGAGACCGTTCACCTTCCCTTCCTAGGGTGTGCTTAGGGCAGCTGGACCGAAGATGGCCCCTTTCCCCACAGCCATAGCACCTAGGGCTGTATCCTTTATTGTGGTCGCGAACCGTAACTGCTGCAACCTCCCTAGCGTGAGGTGAACGATGATCCTGTCGCCGCCAGGCAGTGCCGTTAGCTGCACTACCCTCCTGATATCGTTCACTTTCCCTTTCTGCGGTTCGCTTAGGGCAGCTGGATCGAAGGTGGCCCTTTTCCCCACAGCCATAGCACCTAGGGCTGTATCCTTTGTTGCGGTCGCGAACTGTAGCTGCTGCAACCTCCCTGACGCGATGGGAACGATGATCCTGCCGCACGGCTTCTACCTCCAGTGCATGGGCCAAGGCGTCCTTAAGCGTCTCGTGGTGCCCGAGCCTCACAGCGGCTCTGACTTCCAGGTCACGGATGCCGTCGATGAATGTCTGCACCAGGTTCCCTTCAATGAGCGCAGGTACAGACCGGTATGCTTTTCGCACCAGCTTCTCCACTTCTAGAGCCCACTGCTGCAGGTTTTCGTTGATGCGCTGCACACGATCTTTAAGCTGCGCACGAAAGACGTGTTCCAGGTGAGCGTCACCATATCTCGCCTCCAATGCCTCAAGGAGTTGCTCATAAGTCACTTCCTCACCGAGAGCTTCCAGAACTGTTAAGGCCTGGTCGCGCAGGCTTTCCTGTCGGCGGGCCTGTTCATCCTGTCCACCCCGCAGCTGCTCTTCCAACCGACGGACCTGTTCATCCTGTCCACCCCGCAGCTGCTCTTCCAACCGACGGACCTGTTCCTCCTGTCGGCGAGCCTGCTCCTCCAGTCGGCGAGCCTGCTCCTCCTGTCGGCGAGCCTGCTCCTCCTGTCGGCGAGCCTGCTCCTGCAGCATCACCATCAGAGCACCTAAGTCAGGTGCCACAGACGTAGAAGCTGCTGACGGACCGGCTTCCGTGGCCGCCGGCTGGCCCTCAGACATCTGCGGCGTTGCCCCACCAAATCTCCTCTGGTCCGTCTCCTGCTGGCGTTGACTTCGGGTACGGACACCCTCCGTTTCCTCCTTAGGTAAAATCGGCATTATTTTATCCCACTTCTGACACCAATTGTTACGAGCTTGAGGTTCGTGACAATAAAAATTGCCGATAAAATTACCTAAATTAACACTTTAATTTACTTTACACAAATTAAAGTTAAAACACTAATAATAAAACACACTAATCCACTTAATTCCGCTTCGAAGCTTCGCTTGTTTCGTCAAATCAACACTGTGCCCCGATCGCATATTGCAGCGCCTATTTATTTAAATTAGCAAAGAAACATCCCGAATCTTCAGGTAAATGCGCGCAAAGGGACGTGTTTGCGAGTATAGATTTTCTAGAAACTTAGTTCTTCGGGTGGCGCTGTGGGTCGAAAGATCTGTGATGTCATTCTTTACACGCTCTACTCGCTCTCGTTCCTGACACTAGATGGCGCTAGTATATCGTCGATTGAAGCGCGTAACAGTATAAACAATAATTAAAAAAGCTGAAGGTACTCCGGGTTTAACAATGACGTCAGTCAGCTCAGTCCCCCGTGACCATGGGTGCTGGAAAGCACCCGAAACTTCGGGAATGAAAAATAAACATAATTAAAAGTAAAATTAAACGCGATAAAATCTGTAAAAGTAGTTTTAATTAATAAAATCTTTAAAATTAGTTTTATTTAATGTATAGAATTCGCATAAATAAAAGAAATCATTATTGTTTTTTGGTAAATTAAATAACTTAAATATACATATGTATAAAGAAATTTTGTGTTATTGCAACGGCGAATTATTGAGATTCTGTTGTACAATTATTTTATTTATTTATTGCTGTAGAAATTAACAGTCAACGGTATATTAAAGGCATAACATTTAAAATCGATACTTTGGACAACCCTACCTAGTTTAACATTTTTTTATCTGTAGAGTTTATTACTGTTTTATTTAATTATAGTTACGTGATTTCGGTTTGTTATATATTAAGCACTACCTAACCCAAATAATAAACTGTATTCATGGACAAACTCGAATGTTGACAAAATTTTTCACGGAAAGAACGCTTGAATGTTGACAAAATTTTTCACGGAAGGAACACAATATTACGCAATAATTAAATAAAAACAAATGAAATATGAAAACATGACATTTCAAAACTTTTTAATAGCATTTACTAATGTTTGTGGCCAGTAAGCGCTATAAATACATGTGAAATTGAACTTTTTCTTGCGTTTCTCTAAATGTGCCTATTAGTGTTTGCGTTACATTAAAAAAATACAGTCGAATTAATAAATTCCCTCTTCGTAAAGTAAAGTTACAGTCTTATATTTCATACAGTATTATACGTCGCACTGCTGAGCACATGCCTCCCCTCATTTCTGAGAGGGTATTAGGGCAAGGAAGTGTCCGCCGCGCTGCCCCAATGCGTATTGGCGAACTTCACATGTCTTCGAAATATTTTTTTTTCCTTATTCCTCAGACATGCAGGTTTCCCTACAATGTTTTCCTTCACCGCCGAGCACGTGGTAAATCAGCACTTAATTGCAATTAAAAATTTCATTGGTTACGGCGGGGATAGAACCCGGGTTACTCGCGTTCTGTTATATTTACAGCGAGCGTTAACCATCTGAGCTGCCACGACTCCTTCTTCGTAGTCGGTTAAAATGCACACTGACCGTGTAGGACGGTGTAAGAATATCTTCTATCCCATATCGCCTTGTGAGTCGTACGCGGCGACAGAGGGACACAGACTAGGAAATGGTAGAAATATCTTCGTAAGAATGGCTAGAAAATAAGTGGATGCTGTGGCCCATAGACATTCACATTTATCCTCAACTAAGTATCAAAATCCAAATGCGTTGTCACCCCTGAGGACTAAGATGGAATGCCTCGATTCCAGTAAAAATGGTCTTCGGTTCTCTACACTCACCATACGAAACATAGCAGTATTACGTTCCTATTTCACGTTGGTATTCTGTGAGAGCGTGGTCCTGCCCCGGTCGAGCCGACCCATTCGTGCTACAACTATAATATAGCTGCAGGGTGGCTCTACCACGTAAAAACGGTCTACAACTCGCATGCTAAGCGTGTCAACTACGGATAATAAATAGTTATGAATAAAAGCTTATTCAATCTTCTCCATAAAACACCTTAACTGTATTCGGACGGTAAGATTGATGCAGGTATTTTTTTTTATTTTGGCATTGGCAAGATAATCTACTTGCTGGCTGCTACAGCCCATGGACACCTTTTTATGAAAGAAGAGACAAAAGAGTATACGGCTCATCAGATAGTAAGTGATCGTTGATCACCGTCGTCCGTAAACATCTACATACCAAGGCAATCGAGACGTTGCCGGCCTTCATAGAAATGAGTAGGTTCTTTTCTTAAAGGTTATGGTGTAAGCTGTATCACTCCGGAAAGCCTGCTGGCGACAGTAAATTCCACAATGTGGTTGTGCGAGACAGATAATTTGTACAAATCGCACAGTAGGGGACCGGCCAGCCATCGGGACGAACAGCTTCAAACTAAAAATGCTATACAGATTTAATCTTAGTACCAAGGATTTTTACGACGTGCCTCAAAGCCTGTTATTGTAGTATTAGCTGGTAGAACTCCTATCCTAACTAGGAGTGCGTCTGGGTAGGTACTCCTCCCTTTCTTAGACCTGCGGAATAGACATGTGTCAATCGTGAATGATTCGTTCATTTGATTCGGGTTGCATTAAAGTATTGATGATTGCAATTACATTTGACAGGACCTACAACCAAAGTGTATAGTAATATCCGTCGACCGACATTATCAAACGGGTCCATCAGACCACTGAGTAATGAAACTCGAAATTATCAATTTGCATGATTGACCCGAATGGCCCGATTCGGGTCATTAGAAATGAATGAATGACACACATCAACTGCTGAACAATTTCACAATATAATTAATAGAATCAGGCGTTACCTTGCGGAAATCCATTATACTAAACATATTAAAAGTTACTTTGCAACCATCCGCTCAATAAAATAAAATGATGTGTCTTACCTAGTTTGAAGAGCAGCTCCCGCCCTCCCTCAATTGCGTGCACTTATCCCGTCACCACTGCTACCATCACCACTACTCCCAACACCACTACTCCCAACACCACTACTCCCAACACCACTACTCCCAACACCACTACTCCCAACACCACTACTCCCAACACCACTACTCCCAACACCACTACTCCCAACACCAGTACTCCCAACACCACTACTCCCAACACCACTACTCCCAACACCACTACTCCCAACACCACTACTCCCAACACCACTACTCCCAACACCACTACTCCTTACACCACTACTCTAGGAAAGACACACCATCGACTATAATACGATACGTGTTTCGCCTCTACACGAGGCATTTTCAGGTCTATATCAGAATCTACAACAGTAGTGGTGTTGGGAGTACTGGTACTGGGATTAGTGGTGACGGGATTAGTGTACGCAATTGAGGGAGGGCGGGAGGTGCAAGACACATCACTTTACTTTATTGAGCGGATGGGTTGCAAAGTTACGTTTAATATTTTTAGTAACTTTACAATATGATTAAAACTACTTTTACGGATTTTATCGCGTTTATTTTTACTTTTTATTTTTAATTCCCGACGTTTCGGCACCCAGCTTTCCAGCACCCATGGTCACGGGGGACTGAGATGACTGACGTCCCGATGTCATTGTTAAACCCGGAGTACCTTCAGCTTTTTTAATTATTGTTTATGGTTAAAATAATTAATTTAAATTAAAAGCAAATTGCCCTAAATCAGAAATGGGAGGAGGCCTGTCCCTAGCTGTTGGACGTATATAGGCTGTAACTTTAACTTTTTATTATTATGCACGAAGGAGTCTCAGTCTCACAGAATACCAGCCGGAGACTTTTTGGTGGATACGAGGAATACCATCTTAGTTACGGGTGACAGCGCATCTGCATTTTGGTTTTCAATAGAGGATAGATGTGTATGTCTACGGGATACTGTATCTACTTACCATCAGGTGGACTGTGTCCTCGTTTGTCACTCAATGATATGAAAACCGCAGTATTAGTTTCAAGCCAACTTCAACTTGTATATTATACTTGTACATATTACCAGTTTATCAGTTTGATTCTTTTTGTTGTGTATTTGGTGTTCGACGCTAAGATGCTAACTGTGTCTTTGTCTGTGCGATACCATACCAATCTGTCACTAATTATGCTGGTGGCATATTCTCATATACATTGTACGCTAATATTGGTCCCGATGATGTAATTGTACCTTAATTAATTTTGTGCACACTTAAGTACTGTGATGTCCAACCCTAGTTAGTTAAAAGCGCTGATTCGATTATTTCATTTAGTATAACAGTGTAGTTTTGAGGTAGTCGAGTTAGTGGAGCTCCAACCCATATTAAGTGCATATAGCACACGCTGTTCGCGGCTTTGGTACATGTTTTGTATAATTTCAATATTGAGGAAATAAATAAAAAGAATTTTCGAGATTAGGTGTAAAAGTATTTTTTTTAAAACACCTTCAGAGCGGTCCTTCCAACAGTAAGTAACACAAATTGGTCGGTTCGATCGGCGAAGGACCACGCTCTCGCAGAACATCAGCGTAAAATAGCAGCTTAATGCTGCTGTGTTTCGTATGATGAGTGTAGAGAACCGACGACTCTTTTTACTGGAATCGAGACATTCCATCTTATTCCTCAGGGGCGACAACATTCGTAGACGTAGATGTCTATGGGCCTCAGCATCCACTTACAATCAGGTGAACTGTATGCTCGTTTGCTATCATTATTCTATAAAAAACAGATAACAGTGTATTTATTTAAATTTTAAAGTGATTCCGTCCGATTCGTTCCGATTGTGTTTATTGAAGTCAGTACATTTATTTATTTAGAGGGGAACGATTAATAACCGAGATCAGTGGTTGGCCTTTGTCTAGACGTCTGTAGTAATTCTAGACTTTTTGGCTGTAAGTTGACGCATATAGACATATTTATTATTTGAATCTAGATCGCACATTAAGCTTTTTGTCGAGTTTTTTTAAGAAATCGATACAAGCTCTTCTTTTTTTATAGAATAAGGTTACAAATTAGCACACAGTCTACCTGATGGTAAGTGGATGCTGTGGCCCATAGACATTTATCCTACGATTAAGAATCAAAATGCAGATGCGTCGTCAATCTGAGGACTAAAGTGGAATGCCTCGTTTCCAGTAAAAAAGGGTCTCAGGATCTCTACACTCACCATACGAAACACAGCAGTATCAAGCAGCTATTTCACGCTGGTATTCTGTGAGAGCGTGGTCCTTCCCCGGTCGAGCCGACCCATTTGTGCTACAACCATAATATAGCTGCAGCTATTGTTGTAGCTTCTTATATTTAACGAACTTCTTGCTGTTTCTTCCCAGTATGGCGGTATTTTCACCAACAGGATCTATCTCTTAGTAATTCTAGAATTTCGCTTGTTCTTTAGGTCTTTTTAGTCGTTTATGTTTTCTCTTATCAGGTTAAATATCATCATCATTACAACCTTTAAAAGTCCCTTGCTGAACATAGGCCCTCCCCATGAATTATTTCATTGATATTGCCATAGATTATTCGCTTTGCAGACAGGTTAGGTTAGGTTTAAAAAAACTACCTAATCCCCTTTCACTAGGGTTCTAGAATGACGTGTGTATTATATTTATTGAGTGCTCGTGATCCGTCTAGGGTTGCCAGATGGTCGGGATTCGTCTGGATTGTCCAGACATTTTAAATGATCTCCAGATTATCGGCAAAATTCAAAATCGAAAAGTTAAAGTAAATTAGACTGAAATTTGAAGTAAATTGTTTGATTATTTAAAATATTTTATGAATACTACTAAAGGATCCAAATTAGTGGACTCTAGTAAAGTCTAATGCCGAATACATGTGGCAACCTAAAAATTAAGTGTTCTTAAATTAGTTTTGTTTAAAGTACTTTTTGTAGCCTCTTAATAATTTTTTTAAATATTTATTTCAACCGACAACAACCCCAATATCCCGACTTTTTCAAAATTTGTCCAGATATTTTGGTCTTCCGATCTGGCAAATCTAGATCTAGATCCCAGGCGATGCTGGGTTAGATCTATAGATTTGTCGTTTTTTAGATTCAAATTTTCATAGACCATTCATTTTATTAATTTTTATCTTTTTCAAAAAATATCTTCAAGTTTTTCGAATTAAGTATAGTTTAGATACCTCCTGGCATTGCTCTCTATCTGTTCTTTCAGTTTCTTCGCAATCGGTTTCAGTCAATCCGAAGAATTAGCTCGAACAGGAAGACAATCGGACAAAAATTTAAATATGGTTATTTATGTTTCAATGGCATGCAAATAACCCCCTATATAAGGCCCGGTTTGCATTTTGAGAAGTGACTAGTGCGAGTGGCAAGTGCAACTGACAAATGACAAGTGCTTAGTGCGTGTGAACAGGCAGTGACAAGTGATAAGTGGGAATAAAATACGCGCTAAGCACTTGTCATTTGTCAGTTGCTCTTGCCACTTCTCAAAAAGTAAACCAGGGCTTAGGCAGTTACTTGGGTGTTAAAGTTAAAGTTACAGCCTATACACGTACCACTGCTAGGTACAGGGCTCTCATTTCTGAGAGGGTTTTAAGACAAGGAAGTGTCCACCGCCCTGCTCTAATGCGTGTTGGCGAACTTCACATGTCTTCGAATTAAATTTTTTTATTCTTTAGGCGGGCAGGTTTCCTCACGATGTTTTCCTTCACCGCCGAGCACGTGGTAAATCAGTACTTAAAATTGTAATTAACAATTTCATTGGTGCCGGCGGGGATCGAACCCGCATACTGTTATATTTACAGCGAGCGCTTACCATCTGAGCTACCACGGCTCGATAGTATAACCTATATTAGTATAATATATATACTAATATAGGTTACATATATATATATATATATATATATATATATATATATATATATATACCCTATAGTATAACCTAAATTATCTGATAAAAATAAAAATCTTTGATTTACGTCAAACTGTAAGTTTTAGTGTAACTGATCCTTTTATCACAACATTTTATTATTCTGAAAAACGAAATAAAATCTTACGTAAAAAGAGAGAGAGGGGTTCGTGAACTTTTATGTACCCTTGGGGGCGACAAAAATCGCCAGGATTATCCTTACGTAACTAGTAAATGGTAAATAATACCCTCGATCTTTCCTGGCATTACTCTGTATCTGTTCGTCAAGTTACAACACATCGGTTCAGCTCTGACAGACGAACACACCGACAGACTCATCTTAATAAAAGGCAGTTATTTCGACAGACAAACGGACATAAAAATAATAAAAAGGAAGGGTTTTGACTCGTTCATTTTGCATCAGACAATAGTGACTGTAATTAGATAGCGGACATTGTACTGCACTCCAACAATTAACCTTAATAGATTAGTATTACATTAAATGCAACTATATATGGCTTTAGTGGGTTGCTAATTTTATATTTAGCCGAGCCACGCTACAGCTATATTGTGGTTGTAACACGAATGGGTCGGCTCGACCGGGGCAGGACCACGCTCTCACAGGAGACCAGCGTTAAATAGCAGCTTAATGCTGCTGTGTTTCGTATGGCGAGTGTAGAGAACGAGAGACCCTTTTCACTGTAAACGAGGCATTCCATCTTAATCCTCAGGGGTTACTATGCAATCTGCATTTCGATTCTTTACCGAGGATAGATGTAGATGTCTATGGACCACAGTATTCACTTACCATCACCAGTATAATATATAAAAACATCCTACCTGAAGATATGGTAATGTATCCTAACTTTACGAAGCGCACTCATTCAACATCATCATTTCAGCTTTTGATAGATATAAAAAAAATATTAACCGCTAGTCAGCGGTCAACCACCGCAGTCTGCTTGTTGGCGACGCGCCTATAAGAATATTTCAATTTATTAGTTAACCGATTACGAATAGCTTCTAAAAGGCAAATTGTCGAGCAACAATATTCCGATAAGAAAATGCTTAGTTGAATCTTAAAGAAATATCGAATTAATGATGTGAAGGTCTTGGGTTCGACTCCCAGGCCGGAAAAGTTTATTGTTTTCCTAGTAATGTTTTCTTAATAAATTCATATAGGGAATTTTTAAGATATAAATTATGTTACCGGATTTGTTCCCCGGTCGAGATGATCGCTGTGCATAAGTAGAATTAATGGAAATTGATTGCATAAGTATTGTCTTATATGGGTTTGATATGTTTTGTATGAAAACAAATGCCTATTTTCAATGTATTGATGAAATATTTGTCTACGTTATCTGATAAGAGACATGATAACTGATAAGAATCTGATTAGAAATAGTTTCCTACAGTTTGAGAATTGTGTAGAAGCAGTTATTCACCTAGTATTGTTGATATTAGTGTATACTAAACTTTCCATTTTACTGATAGTCGATAGCCGTGCAAAAGTTAGTTGTTCAAATAGTGTGAGATCATAGACGCACGCTAGCCACGTACTTAGGAGGCCAAATATGTAAAAATTTAAATATTTGTAATTTCAGCAATTTATGTAAAAATGACTTGTAAAACATTTCAGGTTGATTGTACGTGCAAAAGAGGTGAATTCTGTGCTATTTTTATGTGAAAATTCCTGTGAATAAGTGAAATAATGATAGTTTTGTATAAAAAATTTAAAAGTGTTTTAATAGTGAAATGTAAAGAGAAAATATAACTTAAACTGTTGTATTGATTAAGATATGTATAATTTCAAGTGGAAAACATTGTTTTAACTTTCTATGTTAAATATTTAAGAAATTTCAACTTGTTCAATGTGAGTGGAATGGGCATGTTTTGTTGAATAGATAAAGGATTTGTTGTGATATGGAAATGTAATGTGTATCGTAGTGGGAATGTTTTTTTGTGCTATCTTTATAAGTGGGTTGTATAAATGTATGTCTTATACAAAATAAATTATTGAGAAAACCGTGAGAGAGTGATAGTACAAATTGATGTAATTGAGTTGCGCGAGCGCACAAATGGCGCGGCTCACTTTCGCGTATAGCTCAGGGGTAGCTCAGTAAACGAGTTTTCTTGCAATTCGTCGATTATAAGGATCTCCTAGGTGTGCGTCGCTTGCAGTTATCAGTGGCTGCAAATGACCGCCGGTACGACATACTCCGCCGATCGTTGAGTCCGTGATTCCGTGAGGCGTCGAGGTCACCGGCCCCTAGGTGATTCTTGGCACTTTATACGCTCCGAGCATCCTGTGCCTAGTCGCGCTTTAAAGTGCCACCGTCGCACTTCCCCCAACCCTTTTGTCGACAAAAGGGGTAGGCAGTGCCCACGGTGAAGATAGTCTCTTAATAAAATCACCATCTTATAGATAGGGCCACTTAGAGTGCAACCGACAAGTTAGGTCACACCTTAGCATGTCGGGTAGGGACAAGGGGGAACCACCTCCCAAGTCAAGAGTACCACCGGATAAGAAAGGAGTGTTGGAGAGACCACTTGCAATCAGGGATATGATGAACCCGGAGCGCACCAGAACGGTGCCAGCGTTCTCCCATATCCCAATGCGGAAACCCGTCTCGCCGCGGAAGGAGTCCGTAACGGGCGTCGCGCTCACGCCAGCCGTGTCTGAGCACATATGGTAGCTGCACCAGCAGTACCACGCCCTCAACCGGCGGCAGTGCCTACTGACAAGCCTGCCGACCAGGAAAAAACCAGATACCCACCAATAGTGGCCGAATGCCTACCGGACTGGACGAGGCATTTTAAGGAGCTCAACAGAATGTTGGGCCACCCTTTAAATGCCCGTCCGTTCGGGAAAAGCGTACGGTTCACGCCGCAAAGCGCCAACGAATTCCGTACGGTTCAGCGCTATATGGTGGAGCTGACTAAAGAAACACCAACGCTGTCCTGGTACTGCTATACCCCGGAGGAGGACAAGCCCACTAAAGTGGGCATCAAGGGTCTACCTATGGGCACGGATACCTAGGCAATAGAGGAGGCCATAAGGGCGAAAGGCTTCCCCATCAAATATGTCAAGGCAA